>JBCFYV010000100.1:37521955-37894455 GCA_039000515.1 Timema cristinae
ACCATTAAAAACAATCCAATATAGAATGTGCTTTTGTGACCATGTTTAAAAATTACTTTATTTGTTTAGGAAGGCTATAAAATTTCTTTGATCTCATAACGGGTACATTTAATGTGAAACTTATAAAAAAATCTGATTTTATATTTTCATTCATAAAGTAGTTAAAAGACTGCTGACAAAAGTTGCGTACTGTAACAAGTAATTTAGTTTGAGGATCACCCTAAGCCAAGGAAGCTTTTAACAAGAAGAGACACAGCTTGTGAATGTGAGGAGTGCTAAGTCTCCACCGTGGTTCGGATTCCACGTTAAACTGTAGGTCCTCCATTTCATCTCACAATCACCCTACCATTACACAGTAGCATAAGTGCGTATAACCCGAATGGGTAGTAAGACGAGGTGCTAATAATAATAATAATAAACAAGAAGAGGCTACGGCTGAGCAGCAAGTTGAGTTTGGAACTGAGGAATAAATTGATGAAATGCTACATTTGGAGCATCGCACTGTATGGAGAAGAAACTTGGAGAGCTTTGAAATGTGGTGCTGGTGAAGACTCGAGAATATTAGGTGGTCAGACAGTGACAAATGAAGTTCTAAGAAGAATTCTGAGAATAAACCATTTTGGATGTGATTCTTCGGTACAAAGCGAACCGGATGAGATACATCCTTAGGAGAAACTGTTTTCTGCGTGACGTAATAGAAGGCAAGGTTAAGGAAAAGAGAATCTTTCGAAGAAGGATGATTCAAATATTGGATGAATCAAAGGAAAGCAGAAAATTCTGGGAGCTTAAGGAGGAGCCAAAGGAAGGGGCGTATTGACGGTCTAAGTTCACGGACAAAAAGATTGGATTTGCCGTAGGACCGAACAAATAATGGTAATAAGACTTAAAAGAGTAAGGTTTTTAATCAGGCTCATATTGATACTTTTTACCTACATTTTAAACTGTATCAAATTTTGAAATAACAAACCACTTATTAAACAACGCGGCGCTTCACAACGTCTCTACCCTCTCCAGTGGTCTGCTCCTAATCGGAATTATTTTGATGGCTTATAATTTTTCTGGGTGTTCTCATGTGGGTTCTTTTTATAGTGAAGGAGCCGTTGCACCAGAAAAAGTACATCCATTGTCTCAGTTCATGCGGCCACCGAAGTGGGTATCAACATTACTGATTATATTATTTAATTGTGAAAAACCAATAAAGGATATTCTAAAATTTCCTCATGGAGCCCGAGATAACTATGGTGGGGCCCAAGGGTTCCGCAAAGCACAGTTTCATAAACGCTGGTCTAGTTCGTGTTTAATGAGACACACGTAGGCGCTGGGGGATAACCTGGAGGTGGTTTTCATATTTGATTTTTACTCGATGATGATGTGGATGCATTCCCTGCTTCTTCCGTCCTCATCCCTATTCCATGCACTAACTTTATATATATATATATATATATATTAGTATTGAGTGGTTTTAAACAATATAACACTTTTTTATCCTTTTCAAATCCACTCGCTACATATTAAAGTTACACTTATATATTATTTTTGAACATATGTGGTAGGGATGAGTAAGTTATATTTGGGAGGAAATGTGATAAAATTTGTGTTTTAATAATAGTGGAAAAATCTTTAGAAAAAAAAATGTGCATCCATTTTTCATCCGAGCCTAAACCTTCCCATCACCGGCTTGGCATTTAGGCCACGTAATAATAATAATAATAATAATAATAATAATAATAATTGATAAATTTGAGGTGGGTAGTTTGGGTAGAATTCACCTTTATTAACATGAAGAGAGGATAACATCACTTGTGGAAAACCACCCTCAGTGTAGCTTGTTTAGATTTGAATTCTGACCTCTGCGTCATCAAGAGACCAATTGAAATGCGAACCTAACTCCTTGGACTGCATGGCCACTATTCCTGGTAGACCCCTCTATATTATTGGTAGTATCTATAATACTATCACATTCATACGGATATGAGTGTGGTCATGCGGTCTTAAATGTCAGGCCCATCTAATTTTGTTTGTCGACATTGGTGAGGCTGGGGTTTGACTCCTAGTTTGGTGTATTGAGTATTCTGTTAATGATTTTCGTCTTCTTCCTCCATAAAAATACGATTATATTTTGATAAAATACCTTCTTCTTCCTTACCTCACAAACGCAATTTAAAAAAAAAAATCGTTTAGGTATATTGGGTTGAAAGAAGTACCGTTTAAATAAATAAATAAATACCAATAGCTTATATGTATTTATTATTTCTTAAAAAATATTTTCATGAATATATACTTTCACCTGTTTCACTGGTCGCACGGTCTAAGTCGTCACACTTTTGTTGAACTAGACTAGCAATGACAGGTAAATTGGGGTTTGAATCCCGGTCGGGTGTAATGAAGGGGTTTTCACTAAATAGTTCCACACTCCCTTCACGCAAATGTGGTTACACTTCCTCTAAATGCATTCTTCCTCATCCCTATATCTCTAACTCATTATAGTAATTAGTACATATCCGTATAATTTGAACAAGTAGTAAAAAGCGACCCACCTCGGTGGCGTAGTTAGCTAACGCGCTAGTCGTGTTGAGCTAGACTACCGAGGACGGGGAGATCGAGGTTCGAATCTCGGTCGGGTGAACTGGGGTGGTTTTTCCTAAATGGTTTTCCACTCTCTCTTTCTCTCTCTCCACGCAAATGCGGGTTCACTTCCTCTAATTCAACCTTCCCAATTCCTAATCCATTAGCGTAATTAGTACTTAAAGCGTATAATCCGAACGGGTAGTAAGACGTGGTGGTAAATATTATTATTAGTATTAGTAGTAGTAAAAAGCGGTGCTAAAGAAATATATACTTTAAAACTGTCTCAGACTATTTCTACTTAATCCCACTCAAACTTTTAAGTATATTGCGCGCTCTTAATTTCTTAGTTTCTACATCTAGAACCACCATTTTGAAATGTCCACTCATTATCCAAATAAGGATGAACATTTGCTCTGTAAGTTGATATTAATCCTAATATTTATGGAAGCTTGATGAACACGGAATACTTGTAAGTTTCCTTAAAACCTGTTTCATCGTCAAATTCACCCCCATCTCTCGCCCGTTCAGTAGACCTCAAATCACTTGAAATAAGGCCCCATTAGACTGTAATCCAGCGAGGGAAAGGGTACCACACTCAACTGTGCCAAATGTGCTCGGTTTGACTTACTGGCTGAAAGGTTATTAGGAGAAACCCAAGTAGACACTTGGATCCTCTCTTTATTTATCTGTCTTTCTCTCTTTATCGCCTTATTCCCTTCTTTACTCTTATATTAAGTCTCTCCCTATTTTACTGTCTTCTTCTCTATCTCACACGCAAACACACACACAATTCTAAAAACAAACTGGGAGATGAAAAGAATTTGCGGTAAGCACGCTACTTTGTGAATATCTTGGTTTTCTTTTGTATAATTCATTTTAATGGATTATATATATATATATATATATTATATATATATATATATATATATATATATATATATATAACACATACACACACACACAAACAAGGCTATAGGATCCAAAATGAAAGGAATAAAACAAATGGCATACAATACATGGCTTGAAAGTTTGAAACAAACGAATCAGTAGAAATGGTTTTGATACTATTTTTTTTTCTTTCAGAAACTAGAACATTAAGAATTTTTTTTTATAAAACCTTATTATTCTAAGTTTGAAGTTTTGTATAAAACATGCAGTCGCATCTGTTATATTTAATTTCCTTTGAGTTTTTTTTTTGTATATTTATTTTTAGCCTTATTACTTTTCTTATTCAAGGGGTTTTGAGTGGTACACTTAGCTTCGAAATTGAGGGGGTCAATTTCCCTTTTTTAAATTCTATTTTCTCATTCTTTCTCTAAGAAAAGGTGGGAGGGAAGTTAGCCTTCCTCATCCTGTTTGCATTGTAAGCTTCGGGTATCACATATTGTGTATTGCATCTCACTATCCATTCGGGATGTATTTTTTTCTTACATTATTATTAGCACCGCGTCTTACTACCCGTCCGGGTTATACGCACTTAAGCTAATGTGTAATGGTAGGGTAATTGTGAGATGAAATGGAGGACCTACAGTTTAACGTGGAATCCGAACCACGGTGGAGGCCTGGCATTCCCCACATTCACAAGATGTCTTGTCAGAGGTGAAGGAAGGGTTTGGTGATCAGATAAATCTACGCCGGGATCGAGGATTGAACCCTGGACCCCAGCACAGAAGTCTGACACTTACCCCTAGACCACCAGGTCACCTTTTCCTTACAATAATAGAGTAAGGATGAGGAAGGTTAAATTTAAAAATAATTTACTCGAATTTTCGTGAAAGGAGAGGGTGGGGGAGGGCTTTTATTAAAAACTATCTTCAGTACACCTGACTGATATTTGAACCCCTACTTACCTACTCACCGGTCATCGGCAAATCATACTAGAGACACACCAACAAAATTAGTATGTAATCTTTGTTAACTTATAGGTATTCATTCAAAATTAACTAAAATATTTAAAGTATTTAATATTCTTGTCAGTTCTTAAAGCCAAATTTTACAATGTAAAACACAACTAACAAACAATCATGCAAGATGCAAACATGCAGTAAAATTACTTCACACAAGCTAAGCTCCCAATATAATAAGTTATTTGTAAATATTTTATAATTTAATATTATTGGAAATATTTAACGTTCACCCTTATTGAATAAATATATTGAAACATGACTTACAAGCTAACTTAGCTCTGTAACAGACATATAACCCGATCCTTCAGTCATCAATTCATCAAATATTTCGGTCATGCCATGAACCAAACTCGAGACTTTGTGTGGCTACGTAGCCTACTAAAACCGCACAGGCCTAATTAGTGTACAATGCGTGATTTTGAGTACATCAGAAACGCACCAGGTAGGTGCATCAAAAGCGCGCCAATTTTTGTAGTCTCTGTGTCACACATGACAACCTAACCAAACCTAACCTAAATACTCCAAAGATTAAGGGGATTTCCCCCTGTAATTTTATCATTTTATTATTGTATTTATTTGAAAGATTAAGGGAGCTGTTAGCGATAACCGTTTGCCATGTTGCCACGTTAAACGTGTGATAGTTTTAAATTGATGAACTAGATTTAGGAACTACATGTGCCGGTTTTTTTTCCTTGCGCGCTTTTTATACAAGGTTTAGCTGCACTTTTGATCTATATAGTTTAGGGTAAAGAGCTAGCACGCCTCAGGACCCGATGTTTGTGGGTTCAAGCCCAGCCGGGGTTAACGGATTTTTTCTTACGAGGTAAAAATCCGTAGCTCAACTTCTTTCGGAGGGAAAGTAAATCCGTTGGTCTCATACGATTATGGCATAGAAAATAACTCTGGGAGGTATGTTAAAATACATTTTTCGGCAAAATTGGTAGGCTCGCTCGATCTCGCTAATAGAAATTCTCTTGTGCTGATATAATCAATCGGTTTTGAAAGTGCACTTTAAATACCTCAAATAAATAATTATAATTATAATGATTATTATTAACTATATCTTCGTGTGATTACGATGTCTGACAAATCCGCAACCAACTGTACTAAGTAGTCGGTGAGTAATAAAACCAGTCTAACACAGTTTACAATAGAAATAGTCTTACCAACATAAACTATAATACCCTAAATTCTTTCGCCAATTTCTTAACTCAATATTTTATTCCTGAATAAAAATTACCCCATCAATATCACACTTTATTTGCCCCATATGCTTTCGATTTGAGCTCGTTGCGGAACCAAGATGATTAGCGAAGATGACAGGAAAGACATTGGGATGATTGTGCCGGGAGAGAAGAGAGAGAAATAAATTGTTTCTGATAGGCACAAATGGTATCCAATTCCTTCTAGATAATTTCCAGCATCGTGCGGTGGTTTTTTTTTTTCTTTTCAGGAAGGGTATAAAAAAAATAAAAGATTTATCGCGTATCACTGATGAAAGATCCAAAGGAACAGAGAAATTGCAATTCCAGCTTTTCGCGCCAGCTCTAATTCCAAGATTGATCCTTATGTTCTGTCATGTCAGCTTTACTACACCTTTTAGTTTATTTTGATCCCTATACTAACCGTGCGTAGTCAGATCATGTTTTAACTTGGCTATTTGGCATTTAATGTGTCTGCCTCTCTGTATATTTGTTCCGATGATAGCTGTCAACTGCGTGCGCTAATTTTAACGAAATTTAACAGGGACTCTTTGATTCTAGGCTAAATTACATATGTACATTATTTTAAAATCAATTCATCCGTTTCAATTTGGTGGCCTCTCTATAGATCCTTATTTTAATAACTCAACTCAATTAATTTTGATTTAAAGTTCTAAGTAATATATCAAGTACCTAGTGCGTATTTTTGTAAAATTTTTATTTTTATTGTGAGACTGTCTTTTAAGCCATCTGAACAACAGTTGTTATATAATAATATATTGTACTTTTGGATATATTATTATTAGCTTTCTATCTAAATTGATCGGCAAGAGAAAATATCAACTTAAAATCTAAAGAACAATTAAAGGAGAGATTTCAAACTTTAATCTAAAGAGAAATGTTAATACTGTAATAAATATTTTAACAGGGAGAGATCTTCTTCAGTGACTGCATGGTTTAATGCTTCATTGTAGTGTTAGAATATTCTGCAAGGAGATTGGATTTCTAATCCCGGTCGAGTGGACTGAAGGTGGTGGTTTTTCCAATACTGGTGCACTTCCTTGAAATTAAACTTTCTCATCCCTAACTTATTAGTGTAATTAGTACATATGCGTACAACCTGAATATGTAGTAAGACTGTGTGTTAAACTAATAAAGGAAGGGGGCTCTAGGGGTAAGGTGTCAGACTTCTATGCTGGCGGCCGGGGTTCAATCCTCGGTCCCGGCACAGATTTATCTGATTACCAAACCCTTCCTTCACCTCTGACAAGACATCTTGTGAATGTGGGGAATGCCAGGCCTCCACCGTGGTTAAGATCCCACGTTAAACTGTAGGTCCTCCATTTAATCTCACAATCACCCGACCATTACACATTAGCGTAAGTCCGTATAACCCGAATGGGTAGTAAGACGCGGTGCTAATAATAATAAAGGAAGGGAGCAAGGTATACTGTTCACATAATTATTAATATTAGTGGTATGAAGATTAGTGCTGACAAGAAACGAATCTAGTATTTATGTCATGGTACTAACCGTAAGCTTCTAGAATGTTCTTAACATCAGTGTAGATTACCAATTAATAGGTAAACTCAATATTCGAAATAATATTTATAGTTTTCTTTAATTTGAAAGGATAAAAATGTGGGAATACTTAAAAGTTGGTAAAAATAAAAAACCTTCTTTATGGCGATAGTCTTTATTTTCATAAGGTAATAATCTTTCCATTCTCTAAGCTGGAGAAGGAAAATACAGAATCACTTAGCACTTCATTTCCAAAATTATTGGGGGTAAGGGGGGAGTGTATATGTTGTACTCTAGATTTGGGATTTAAAAAATACCAAAATTCATTTTTAAGTATAAAAATGTAAATCTAGAAAATATTTTTATTCTCTGAAATTATAATTGATGAGAGATATTTCTCAACCTCAAATCTAAGAGTGGGCTATACCTACAATTTTATGCTTTGTAAATTTAACATTTTGCATATTTAATATGCTAAATGCTAAATATCAAGTATACTCGCATTAGTTTTTCACAGCTTCATACTAACCATTCAGGTTTTAGGCCTATGTACTAATTATGCTAATGGTTAAGGATGAGTAAGGTTGAAATTAGAGGAAAAGTACCCGCACTTGCGTGGAGAGAGAGAGTGAGAAATAATGTAGGAAAACCAGCCTCGTACACCCAAACGGGATCTAACCATGATCTCCCCATCATCGGCAGTCTAGTCTATTGCGAGAGTAGTGCCTTAGACCAGGGGTCTCCAAACATTTTGCTATGTGGGCCACATAATATATTTTACACATTTTTGCGGGCCAAAGTAACGTTCACCTGTTCTTCAAGTAACATTATTTTTGCCCTGAATGCCTTGACATGTGAAAATAAATCACAAATAAAATTTGTTTCGACATGCAAATCTATATTCAAGTAACAATATGGCCAGTTGCGCCTATAAAAGAAAATTCCACTTTCCAAGGCCAGTCATTGTTTTATAAAAGTGATTTACGTTGATTCTTCTCTGTGAGATATGAATAAATTTATATGTAATACTTTATATTTATAATAATAATTATTATTTTTTTAATTAGGTAACATCTTTTGGAACTTGCCTTTGATAACCCTCCGCCGGGAGACTTGGAACTACATAAAAATCGTCAGTCAAGCCGTTCTGTTGTCGGTATAAGGAATGGCGCCTGCGACTGAAAATGAGTGTTTGCAAATCCAACAGCATTCTGGCTTGGTGTCATGGGGGGAAAGGGGGGTAAGCACGCGTGTGGACAGAAACTGGACTTTTCAAATAAACTGCGTGGTTAATAAATAACTAAAAAAAACAATTAATTTGCTTTTTGATAAAATCTTGGAACGGGTCGAATATAATCTTATGGCGGGCCGTAGTTTGTAGATCCCTGCCTTAGACCATTCGACCACCAAAGCGGATAGTTTTATAATTTGTTTTTCCTCGTATTTTTTTCAGTACTAATGTTTAGAAAATTTGTGACTCCAAAACTAATTTATCAGAACAGTTTTATAAGGGCGATTCTCAAGTAGTTGCAGAGGTGATATTTTAGAAGAGGATGGAATATACCGTCTAAAAATTAATCCCAAGATGTAACAGAACGATTAAATCAATCCCTCATCGTATATTTATTTCTAAAATTCTTTTTCTATAATGCATCTTACTTTCCTTCCAGACTACCCATTTTTAATTACGTTAGTATGGGGTTCGCAAGTCGTGGAGGGAAGGTGCTCTTCAGGGGGAGAGAAATTTAGTAAGAAATTATCTTCGGTACACCCACGGAGGTTTCAAACCCCGACCTCCCTGTCCCCGTTACAGGCAAACTAGACCAGGCAAGATTGACGTATAGTTCATGTGCTGACCATCTATTGGATGAATCGGTAGTGGCAAATCAATAACCCAGCACGCGATACACTAATTCTTCTCACAACCATTAAACTAAGAATTTCTTTTTTTTTATCACAAAGGTTAATCGGCACTATCTAAGTTTTGAACGGCTCTAGTCTAGAAGAACTTCACTTCTTCCCTTTCATTAGATGAGAATCTGGCGGTGTTTCATGAAGCTTTCTAAAGTGCCGCACTCAAGCTGATTGGAGACCAAACAACCAATTAAGGCGGCGCTTGTCAAATAGTTTTATGTGTCTGTGTGCTGAACTCTTTATGATGGAACTGTTATTATAATAGAATCGTAGCCATGCCAATCTTTTAGTTTACACTAGAAAGATTAAAAGGGTTATGTTAGACAACCCCACCAAACGTTTGTGTTGAAAGTAGCGTATATGAGTCTAGGCGCTTGTGATTTTATTACTTTATACATACAGTTTTATTTAAATTTAAAACGTTAGCATTTCTATTAGTTGGTTACCGTTTTGAACCAACAATAATATATTAATTTATTTTTTTATAGCATTGCATTTTACTACCCGTTTGAGTTATACTCTTATGTACTAATACGCTACTCGTTTTAGGGATTAGAGAGGTTATATTTATAGGAAGTGTACCCGAATTTTCTTAGAGAGAGAGAGAGAGTGGAAAATCATTTATAAAATAGTAAACCCGGCTGAGATTCGAACTTTTTATCTCCCCGTCATCGTCAATCATGTATATTACAAGAGCATCGCGTTATACCACGCTGCCACCGAGGTGGTGAATTTAATTTTTAATTTTATGACATTTTATATATAATTTTTAAAGTAAATTCAAATCCACGTGGGTAAGTGCAGCTGATGAAGTTTTAAATTTAAACTTTAATATCATTAAGCCATTTATATATGCATACACCAAACATTTATTATTATTATTATTATATATATATATATATATATATATTGATTTAGAAAATCAAAATAAATAAGGTTTATATAATTTCAATAATTTATATGGTTAAATATATTTGGTTACATAGCGTTTTGGACAAAATATTTTCTCCCTGTTAAACATGCTAAAACATACAAATTTAGCACACTTTTTTTGTTACATAAAAAAATATTAGCAACACTAAACTAAGCTAATTATTTGTATTCATAAATTTTGAAAGATGACAAATTTCAGGGGCTAATGAAACGTCAACATCCATCAAACACTCAAATAACATTTTTTTTTTGTTTTAACTATCACAATACTAACCGAGGGGTTAAGAAAGTAAATATGATGTAAATGGTTCAGTTAGAACATCGGTAAACATAGTCGAAATGAATCGCTTTGCGTTCTAAATATATTTCTGTCTGTTTGTCGGCCTAGAGCCGAATTCATTTTATCAATCGGGCTAAAACTTGCTATATAATATATTCATAAGTTTCCCCCGGAGGGTTTTTTTTAAAATTGTACATCCAACCCTAAAATTAGGGATAACTTAACGAAAAGAGAACAAATCTAGTGGATAAATATTTGAGAAAAAATAATTTTAAAATACCTGGCTGAGATTCAAACCTCGACACCAGTAAACCAGGTTAGATGAGCTCTACGTTTAGTCTATGAACTCATTTGTGTGGACTATATTTATTTGTATACAAATATATTTTTATGAAAAAAAAATTAAATTGTTTTCACAATTAGCGCATTCATTCTCTTCTAAAAAAAATTAATCTAAAATGAAAAACCAAACAAACACTCTTAATTTGCATGGGACTTCCACTCACCACCCTCTCGTCCAAACGTTATGTTGGACAGGTCTGCAAGGGATATGTCGGCGATTCACCACCGGCATATTGTTGGGATGTTCGTTAACTTGCTGTCAGTAAACAATGTCTGGTCTGGTCACATTGTTTATAAACAATGTCTCTTCATACATATCTCCCTATTGCCTGTTACAATATCGATCGTTCTAAACAGGCGCTTCAAACACTCACGTAAATAATATGCCGCCTTTAGACAAATGGCTCTACCGTGGTTAAGCGGGATTGGCGGCTTAACCGTGAATATGTGTACATATATAAAGCAGGGTGTTTGATGACATGGAAAAGAGAGAAAAGTCAGGGAATTTGCTTGGCCAAGGAAAAGTTAGGAACATTTCTTGTCCAGGGAAGGTCGGGGGATTTTCTTGGTCAGTTAAAAGTTGGGGGATTTTCTTAGTCAGTGAAAAATTGGGGGAATTTGCTTGGTCATAGAAAGGTCGGGGAATTTGCTTGGTCAGAGAAAGGTTGGGGAATTTGCTTGGTCTGGGAAAAGTCGGTGAATTTGCTTGGTCAGGCAAAAGTCAGGGAATTAGATCAAATTTCTGGAATTTTCACATAGTCACTACAAAAAATTACTTAACCTTTATTTAAAATAGTAAAAATAACATTTATTCCAGTTAATACATACCTTTAATAATCCATTTTGACAAAACTTTCTCAGCTAATCTGGATTATTTAATTCAACATGTGAGTTATCAAGCTGTCTTTTCACCCTTCTTCGACGTGTCTTCTGTAGCCAAAGTAGAGTCATAGTTATGAGCATGCGCGAGAATTGGTTACTTTATTAGGAAGATTTTTTTTTTTCATGGTTGGCAACACTGAGTGGAAGTGGGGGTTCTTCTGAACACAGCGAGCACAGACGGACCTCGTTAGTATGAAAACTCGCCTTGTAGTGTCCGTTTGTGTGAAATATGTCGATAAGAAATCCTGCCAAGTGTGAGGTACCCACTGCCATCAGGTTCCTTCTCGCTGAGGTTATAAACACCGACTGAAATTTTTCACTGATCAAAACTGTTTATGGCGAAGGTGTTATGAACCAAACGAACGTTTTTAAGTGGTGTTGTGAGTTTAATGAAGGCAGAACGAATATTCATGATGATCAGAGATGTGGAAGACCTTCCATTTTGACCGATGAGTTGGTGCAAAAAAAAAAAATCGGGAAAACTGTTCGTGTAGACCGCCGCTTGGCAGTGGATGAAATTTCTGTTATGTTTCCACAACTCTCCAGATCTATCTTGCACGAAACAATTACAGAAACGCTAGGATCACGAAAATTGTGCGCAAGATGGGTCCCAAAACAACTGACCGAGCAGCACAAAGTGAATCAGGTTGCTAGCGCTCGCGAGTTCCTTGAGCGATTTGAATTGGAAGTTGAGGATTTTCTAAGCTTGATTATGACTGGAGATGAAACCTTATGGGCTCATTACACTTCTGAGACAAAAAGACAGTAATCACAGTGGCGGCACACCAGTTACCTATCTGACAAAAAATTCAAAACCTCAATTTTGGGTAAAAAAAATCATGGCCACTATGTTTTGGGACCGAAAAGAGATAATTTTGATCGAATTTCTGCCTGATAGGGAGACGATTAATGCAGTGCGATACTGTGAGACCCTAAAAAAAGCTCAAGAGAGCAATTCAAAACAAACGGAGGGGAATGTTGACGATGGGAGTGATCTTGTTGCACGACAACACCCGCCCGCACACAGCCAACTTCACCAAGGTGCTTTTTGATTAATTCTGTTGGGACATTTTGAACCACCCCGTGTACTCCCTCGACTTGGCACCTTCAGAATTTCATCTTTTTACCTCCTTCAAGACTCACATGGGTGGAAAAAAATTCAACCGACGAGGAGGTGAAACAAGAAGTCCTGAACTGGAAGAAGGAGATGGTGGGAGGATTCTTTGAGGAGGGCATCAAAAAGCTTGCCCATGGCTCACAACCTGCATAGAACAGGAAGGAGACTACATGGAGAAATAACTGACATATTTACCAACAAAATCCCGTAATTTTGTTTAAAATAAAAAAAATTTTAATAGAAAAATTTAGTACTCTTACTTTCTTGACGTGCCTCGTATTTCAAATCCTCTGATAGTATCGAATATGAAGCTGAAAGATCGCCTTAAAACATACTTAAAATGACTTATTTATTGATGCATTCAATTTTTAAAATTTTCCGGCGAAGAAAGACACTTTAAATAAAATAGTTTCTAAGGTTATCAAATAATCTATATATGAATATAATTTTGAACAATTTTTAACGCGATCAAGTTGGTGATCAAGTTAGATCTAAAACTAATGAATAATATATTTAATAATATATTATATTTATAGATAATAACCGTTATTGGTGGGGTGGTATGGACGTTGGTCTTACTTAGCACTGAGTCATACTACCCATTCGGGTTATACGCACTTACGCTAATGTGTAATGGTAGGGTGATTGTGAGATTAAATGGAGGATCTACAGTTTAACGTGGAATCCGAACCACGGTGGAGGCCTGTCATTCCACACATTCACAAGATGTCTTGTCAGAGATGAAGGAAGGGTTTAGTAATCAGATAAATCCGTGCTGGAACCGAGGATTGAACCCCGGACCCCAGCATAAAAGTCCAACACCTTACCCCTAGACCACCAGGTCGGTATAGGTATAATACCCTTATAACAGAGGTGGGCTAACTTTTCTCCCTGGGGGCCACATAACATCTGTAAGGTCTATAGTGGGCCGCATGTAACAAAAATCTAAATCTGCTAAATAATGAATTTTATGTTTATACAAAAATACATTTATTAGTCAAATAACTACCGTAATTGCCGTAAACACAAGCTTATGCGTGTAAACATGTAAATTACAAAAAAAAAGACCAAATTTGTTCACATGTTGAAAAACACGCATTGACTATGTATTTAATTCATTTTTGTTAGTAAAATCAAGAAATTAGGGTTATACCCACCGTTCCAGGAAGAGTCAAACTAATTGGTCACGTGCTAATATAACTTAAAAATTGTAATCCATTCATAGAAAATTTAAAAGTAAACCTTTATACATATTAAAACTCAATTTTTCTTTACTGGTGCTCTATAAATGTAAACTATATTAAATTGTTACGGAAATCTATTACATCAAGATTTTGTGTTTCTTAAATAAACTTAGTAAAAATCTAGTTTAAGCTAGAGAAGTTTCTTATTTTGTGTAAATGATTGTAATTCGTAGGTTTCAGCTTATTTCTAATAAGAACTTGAGCTCAAATACAAACCCTGGAGGTTTATAATTAAATGGACATAAACAGAATACAAAGAAGCTACCATTCGCCCATTTACTCACGTACGATATAACAATATTGAGTTTACGGCTGAGTTATCACGTCTTTTAATCAGCCCACGTCTCACCAGTCCCCTCTATTCCCCCCCCCCCCCCCATCCAACCCCTCTTTCCACAACCCTTTCTCGTGGTTAATTTATCGCAAGAGCATTTGGGAAGTGGTGGAGGGTGAGTAAGCACTCACTACCTATTTTCCTTTCCCAATCCTTCCTTCTCAGCCTTTAACTTACCCATTTAATAGCAAAGGTTGTCCTTTTCTGTAACTTTCTGGCATCACCTTTTAAACAGGTGCTTACCCCCTTCTACCTTCGCTATCCTCACTACCGCTCAATCCTTACCCTCCCCTCCCCCATAATTGCTTGTGAAGTAATTTAATCCCTTTTCATCTCATATGTGCGTTGAGTATCTCTTAATTTACTTGATATTCGTTTGCCCATGTAACTTCGGATGAACCTTGTATCAATTTCCTAGTCGAAAAGATTAACATAAGTCTTCTCTCTCTCTCTTTCTCTCTCTCTTGACAGTCTGTAAGGTTGGCGCTGACAAATCAAAAGGGTGCGGCTTGCTTACAAAGCTTTATGAACACATTTCCTTCTGGCATCTTCTTTTTATCTTTTCAATCCTCTTCCCCTCCCTCTTTCTAACCATCATTTTTTTTTTTTTTTGCTTTAAATCTGTTTCTGTATATTTTCTTTATATATATATTTAGCGTCGTTTGCGAAACACACATAAGGCCCGCCATTTGAAGAATGGGGAGAAAGCCCCTGTTTGGTCGTTATACCAACATGCGAGAAGTCGATTGAAGGGAAGTCTACCGGAAACGGTGCCTTATTAGTTGACTACTTTTCTTCGTATAGTAGTCTCCATTTTTTTTTTTCTCTCTCTCATGATCCACGGTGAATCTAGACATGCGAAAAGGATTTTAAGGGGGCAGCATATCGGTGCGCTTGAGACGCGTTGCGTACGTTCAGAAATCCCACGATATTTAAGAAGGGGTTTGTTATTTTTTATATATGACACATGCCAAAATTTATCTGAAAGGTATCCCTGTGTCCACATAATTAAAAACTTTGCATTTTAAGTTTTATAGTTTTACATTTTATTTTAATAAATAATTATAATCATATTTATATCTAGTGATATTTTTTTAGCAGTTATATAAATTAAAATGGTTTTAGTAAATTTTATATCAGTCAAGTTGTGTGATATGCACTTTAATTTTTGACAAATACCTGTAAGTTTAGTAACAAAATACCGCTATTCATTCAGTAGAGTAACATTGTTGACGAAAAATAAAGATTTTTTTTCTAACAGTTTTTTCCCCAACATAATTCTACTATAACCAAGGTGACCTGGTGGTCTAGGGGTAAGGTGTCAGACTTCTGTGCTGGCGGCCGGGGTTCAATCCTCGGTCCCGGGACAGATTTATCTGATTACCAAACCTTCCTTCACTTCTGACAAGACATCTTGTGAATGTGTGGAGTGCCAGGCCTCCACCGTGGTTCGGATTCCACGTTAAACTGTAGGTCCTCCATTTCATCTCACAATCACCCTACCATTACACATTAGCGTAAGTGCGTATAACCTGAACGTGTAGTAATACGCGGTGCTAATAATAATACTATAACCAATAGTTTTCAACAACTTTCCACGTGAAATATAACACTGCACAGATTAAAGTAAGTGGTTATAAACATAAATCTGGCATTTTTAAACTAAATACATTCCCAACTTTTATCAATTTTGGTTGAAAAAAAAAGTAGGGTCGATTAAGTAGTTTTGAAGATTCATTCCAATAAAAATAAATGGTACGACACAGTCTTAAATAATTTCTCATAGTTTAATAAGTATTTGTAGCATCATTTAAAAAATAATTTATCAGTAAGTGATATTAAGATAATTTTTCTCATGAGAAACATTGATTCTAATAATTTAATGAAATTTTCTTGTGAAATACATCCAAACAAAACTTTTGTAGCAAGTTTTGAAATTAAAAAAAAAAAAATCAGTTGTTACTAAATAACCTAACTACAAAAATGTGTTATCTCATAACAACTTTAAACACAATTGTGTCATTTTCAAAATACTTAAAAAAAAGTCATAAGTAAACTAACCCCAAGTAATTTCCGAAAAAAAAAAGAATACATGGCTCTTTTGAATCTAAAATACTCCTCGAATATCCGTTTTGGACTATATAGCTTGAGGCATTTTTGAAAAGTTTTGAATTTTCATAAATAAGTCTTTGAAAAACCACTCTAATTTTAAGGCTATAGCAAATTCACGATTTAGACCATAAGGTATGACTATAATATCTGAATATCAGTTTAGAAAAATCCAGCAAACCTTATAGGTACAAACAGGTGTGCAGAGGGACACAAATACAAAATCTTAATAACTCATTTCAGGGTCTTCTTAAGGTGCTAGAGTCCCCCCCCCCTCCCCTTTGATTCTAGCACTAAAATTAATGGTAGTTTTGAAAACTAGTTATTTTTTATAAATTGCTGTAAGATGCTCTAACATATATTGATACATTTTTTTCATATGCTTATCAAAATAGTGTTTATTTTTATTAGTAAACTTTATCTAATGGTAGTTTTTGGTAGCTGATTTTTTAATACACAAAATAAAATAGAATAGGCCTGTATGAGAAATCATTAACGATCGTGTGGCTTTATTTATTTATTTTTTTAAACTTAAACTACTTTCAAAATTACATATAATTATTAAATTTAATTTACTGATATTAAATAAAAAATTATAGGTGAATTATTTGTAACCTCCTTAACAAAACTAAGGGGAATAATGGAGGTCCAAAAATATAACAAAATATAATAGAGCAAAAAAAGGGGCAATAGGAGCGAGTACTTGGAATTCTTTGCTTTGATTGTCTGTAGTCAAACATTCAAAACTCAGACCCCGCAACTCCCACCCGTTGCGGAGTGTAATACGAAAAAGGTCTATCTCCAGAGATAGATAAAAGAATTATAATAAATCTCAAAATAAAAGGGTACACCAAAATAAGGTCTCAATATGTAACATATAATAAAATACCTAAGATATGGTGGATTAAAAGTTATTAATAAGAATATGAAATATATTTTTATTTGTTGGTATTTATTTGACAGGCAATCAATCCTTTGAGAAAATATATAATTAATATAATGCAACAAAAATGACATACGAAATATCTGGGACATTATTAACGTATGCGAGCAATAATTATATATATATATATATATATATAATATAATATATATAGATAAAACCCACTGGGTTTATATTATTCAACAAATATTAAACTTTTAGTTAGATTGCCATTGTCATAAATTAACCCATTACTGTAAGATGGCATTGATCACATAAAAAACAATATCAAGAAAATTAGTGACGAGTTTATATGTTTCGAGAGAAAAACAGATCATCAAATAAGTTATCCTTAACTGGATGATTAAAAAATATTTCTCCTAAAAATTTAGAATATCGACCAAGACAACAATTTAACAAGCCACAATAATATTTATCTAGAATTATATCCAAATATTTACTTTCCCCCTTTTTTTTAAACAATTATACAATTTTACCATAATAACAATAAATGGCAAAAGGTTAATGTTTAGACGGTATGGATAAAAGAACTATCATTTAATTTTAGATGCATTACTGAATCCATGAACATATTTAAATTTATAATCGAAAGACCAAAAAATACAATATTCATGCGATTCAAGATCGACTCTTTTGTCAATGGAAACATATCGTAAACATCCTAAAGTTTATAGTAGATTTAGGGTGACCTGGTGGTCTAGGGGTATGGTGTCAGACTTCTGTGCTGGCGGCCGGGGTTCAATTCTCGGTCCCGGCAGAGTTATCTGATTACCAAACCCTTCCTTCATCTCTGACAAGACATCTTGTGAATGTGGGGAATGCCAGGCCTCCACCGTGGTTCGGATTCCACGTTAAACTGTAGGTACTTCATTTCATTTCACAATCACCCTACCATTACACATTAGCTTAAGTGCGTATAACCCGAATGGGTAGTAAGACGCGGTGATAATAATAATAATAATAATAAAGTAGATTTTTTTATTATCGACGAACAAACAAAAATCGATTATCGATATAGATGTCTCCATCGTGTAACTAATTGACCTAGAAGTGAAGTCGAGCACATTTTCAATTATTTTAAATTTAAAATATAATTACCAAAAGGAATTTTGACTAAGAAATTTACATGATTTAAATAAGAAATATTAATGAAGCCGAACAGAAATTTTGACCTTACATTTTATATTAATCGAAGCTAGAGCTTCTCCTGCTCCCAACCAGATCAAGTCCAAGAGTGACATCTGATCGCTCAGACGCCAATATATATTCAACGCAACCCAGAAAAAAAAACGACGGAAAAGGGGGTGGGGGACACACATGGAATATTCTTGAACCACGCACGCACGCACGCACATGAGAATATACGTCGAGAAATTTCTTTACAGTCCAAAGTTCCTCCTAAACTAGGGGTGAGTAAAACATCTTCACAACTAAAGATCTTTGTCACTAAGATCTTTGGCACAGGCCAATTACACAATCGAGAGTCAGTATTGTATCCAACGTGCGGCAGAGTAGGTGTGTTTGATTGTAACTCGCGTTAGTGTTCCTTGTTGACATCGGCTGCAGTATGATGGGGTATGTTTAATTTATTTTATTTGTACACTCATTATAGCTAAATGCTACATATTTACTATATCTTTGTCGCTAACCACAATTACACAATAAATTCACTGTAAAAAGAATTAGCAAGGCAATAAGGAAAATATTCTTAGTGTAACTAAATATTGGTAAATACAAGGTACAACGCAAGTATTTTTCTTTAAACGACGGATTAAGCCCGCTAAGCTAATAGGGTTGGGTCCATCACCGTCCAGAAAAGAGGGAAAATGGGACAAATTTACCCAAGGTCTCGCTTTTTGATGCATCCGACCACCCAAATATATATTTCACAAAGAAAAAAGTATTCCGTGGTCAAAACATACATGAAAAAAATGCAATTTTTTAACTCTTTTATGTTGGTCAGCGTTGTAAAGATAAAATATAATCTAGCTTAACAATTTAAGGAACTTTTGATAATATTTCCATACACATAGTTCCATTAATTTTTAAAAACTTAATAATATTTAAACACTTAGCTAAGCTAATTTTTGTGTGTGAAAGAGGGATCCCCAAATTACATTTCCCCGAGCCCCTGAATCTTCTATGAGCCCTGTTTGTGTCATTGTGGCTGTAAATAAGAATTAACATCCAGACCAAAAAGATGGTGTATAACATTGTCTATTATTATATTATACTACTATAAAGTCACAGCTATAAACTTGAAATTTGGCAAACTTATAGCTTCTAGTCTATAACCGACGGGGAAATTCATAAAAGTTAAAAAATTTAATTTTTAACCCCCGAAAAAAAAATTCAAAATGGCGGTGTAACTTTAAAGTATGAGCGGTATATACAATACAATAGCGGTCACTATAGGTTGCTTGCTACGTTCAAAACAACGCTGGAATTATATTAGTTTACATCCACTTTCAAAGAAAGCTCATCGGGGGTTCGGGGGTGGAGCCCCCAACGAGTAAAGCTAGTTTTTCCATTAACCTAGGTGTTAGTCTGTCTCAATCCAGCCTGCTTTTTTTAGAGCGGCAATAAACACGGGTGTCAGATGTTGTGAAATGTCCCAGATCCATTCTTCTATTTAAATACAGCTGATGTAATCCTTTGCTACAAAATATTTATCTATATTCAATTCCATTGAAACTTTCTTAGCCTGAACTTAAATAGTATCTCTTTAATTGTCTAATAGTTAATGAATTTTGGTTACTTTTTAGTTTGTTTTAATTTTTACGGTTCTAAGAAGCTCCCTCTGAAGGGATTTACCGGACCGGGCCTCTACGCCTCCTAATTAATAAGGATCTTCCTATTTTTGAGGTCGGAAAAACATAAAACATCATGTTCCATCAAAATCATTAGTTAAGAAAATGTTTACGAGAAAGTAAAATGTGCCTTATTCACCCAAAATGAAAAAAAACTATTTCTTTATCAATATATTTAATACAATATTTAATTAAGCCTTAATATAAAGGATAGGAATCAGAAGGACTGTTTAAGAAAATATGTGTCCCCATTAACGTACAGCTAGAATAAGAATAACAAACTGATAAATCACATGTGGAAAATCACCCCGACCTAAATTTGAACCTTGATATCGCTACACAATCAATCCAAGTTAAATTTATCCTGATACTTAGACACCGTGTTTTGAAAAAAAGTAATTTAAAAATACGGTTTGATTAAGACACAGTAGAATAAAATTAATAGAAAACATTTTATAGGCCTACATAAGCATTCATATAAAAAAAAGATGTAAAACCAAAACTGTTAGATACGTAGACTAAATATAAAGTTTACATAATTTAGTTTTATGGTGATGGGGAGGTCGGGGCTGGAATCCCAGTCAGATGATTGTACTAAGGAGGGGGATAAAATTTGATAAAAAAATATTGTCGCTGTATCCGTGCAACTGTGGGCACTATTGATCTAAATTTTACCTTTACTACTCCTAAACCATTCGTGTAGTTAAATGCCTGAATCCTAAATGGTTAGTAATACATTGTAGAAACAAAGCAATATTTTAAGAACCTTCACCAGCATTCGCTTAGAAAAATATGGAAAACTATTTTATCTCAAATTCTTCCTACGAGTAGCTAAAACATAATCTTAAAAGGAATGTGTCATTTGGAGAGTCTTTTGTATCGAGTTTAGCCAACATATATTATTTAACATGAAAATTGTATTTCTCTTAGAAATAATGTACTTAAGAGAACGTTAATAACGAACTAACGTTGTTTTTAAATGGTTTTTATTACAATCCTGCGTTGCTGTCTAATTTATCGCGACCATATTTTGAGAACTTAAATGGCTTTTTTTTTTAAACGAACTGGATTTAATTTTTCTCAGTTTTCTTTTTAAAAAATAAAATAAACGCTGAAAGGGGTCAGAAAGAGAAAGGAGGCGTTCGTGAGGAAAAATTGTAATTTTCAAGTCAACATGTATGACCTCGGGTAATGCACTTAAGGAGGACTTCATAGAGCATTTTCTATCTTTTGAACGTTCGTGCATAATGACGTTCTTTCCATTTTCTTTTGTCTGTCGTCAACCTGTGTTTAGAAAACTTCATTATCTTTTTTTTTGAAAGCGTCATTTTGTATGCATTTGAAAAAATATTAGCATTCTAGCGAAGATGTGTAATAAGTTAACTCTCCAAGAAAATGTTTTTTTTTCTGCTCTACTAAAAACTAAATAGAATATTCATACGGTTGCTATAAATATATTAGTATAATCTCTTATTATTGTTAATAATAATAATAATAATAAAATGGTCATATTTTACAACTACATTTACTTAATTGATAAAATCTAGTGTCTCAGAAGGGTTCGTAGGCTTGCGTGGTCTAACGCACTACTCTAGTGTTGAACTAGACTGCTGAAGACGAAGAGAGCGGGTTCGATCCCGGTTGGGTGCACTGAGGGTGGTTTTAATAAATGTTTTTCCACTCTCCTTCCACACAAATATGGGTGCACTTAATCTCAATTAAACCTTCCTAATCATTAACCAATAACGTAATTAGAATATAGGGCTTGGCAGATAACTCTAACGGGTAGTAATACGCAGTGCAATTTTTTTAATACAGTGCATAGGACTACTGGCGCAATACAGTTCAGTTGAAAAGTCGAGGTAATAATTCGGCTGGTTAATTTCTTTTGTTTTTTATTTTTTCAATTTGATAGTTTATCAATTTATTTGAATGAAATGATGCCTCAGCTAAGATTCACCCTCACATCTGTATGGTTAAATTATATTATTTACATCAAACGTGTGAACGGAAAAAGATAAGCGTTGCACTGCAATTATTTTTAACTTTATTCGTTGTAATGGAGCAATATAATTAGATGGAATTAGGAAAATAACACAGTCGGAAATGTATTTTATTATTCGGTCTGTAAGTGTTTGATATCTCGCTGCTGTCAAGGTATGTCAAACTCAGAATATACAAAACAATAATTTTATTGTTTTTTTTCTATGGTTGTGAAACTTGTCTTTTAACTTAGATGAAGAATACGAATTTAGGGTGCTCGAAACTGTTTGGTCGTAAAATGAACTAGGCTACTGGTTATTGGTGGAGGTTACGTAATGATTAGTTACATACACTGTACTCATCACAAGAAATTGTTAGGAAAGTCAAGTCTCGTAGAATACGGTGGACAGGACATGCATTGCAAATGGGATATTCTAAAAACCATGTTTATGGTACAGACTTGCAAACCCAATGGGAAGATACCATTGGGAAGACCTAGACGCAGATGGGAAGATAGCATTAGAATTGACATGAAATATTGGATGTAATGAGGTGGACTGGATAGAACTAGCTTAATATTGGGATATATGGTGTACTTTTCATGTCCCTAATACCATAGAGTAAGTAATGGAGAGGAATTAAGTAAACAATTGTATAAAACTGAACTAATCGGTATTTATAATAATATAGAATTAAAAAACCATTCGCCTCCTACGAGAAGATAGTTTAAATCTAAAAAAGGCCTCTTAGATTAGAGTCTGACAAACCATCAACACTGTTAATTACTACATTAAAACTGAACTTATGTGATGGTAAAATCTACACAAATGATATACCTATTTTGAGAATGTTCAATCTACAACAATTACCGTATTTATTAGTTTATGTATATACAATATATAATGAATAATCCGACACTTTATTCAGTCGGTAACGTGTCTACTAAGATAAAGGTCCCAGATTTGATTCCTGGTATGGTCGAAATATGTATTATTGGTGGGATGTAGGTGTCCCTTATCACAGAGATGAATTAACGGCCAAAAGTTTGATGTTGTGTCTGGTTTGGATTTAAGATAGTTTATAAGTTGTATACTGATATATTCAGTAGATTCAGAAAGTGCACCACGTCCAATATCTCAAATTAATAAAAATTATAATAAATATAAATATTTCAGTGTGAATATGCATCCACTCGCTTTAATATTTCCAGCACTAAGTGGTGAAAATAATATAATGTAATAGCATAATTATTTTAAGGCTTATTCTGGCAGGAGGTTAACCCACGCTTGTTCATTTCCTTGGAAATCAAGAGTGTTGGGTTGCCATCCTGTTGAGAGTAGCATATAGCTCATATAGCTTGCATCCTGTTGACGCGCGAGCATGGTGCGACCGATGGACCTTCCTGGCCGGTGAACATCGAGATCAGCACGTTTGTGTGAGAATAACACATGGTTGTTGAATGTTAGAAGCCATGCTAGGTACATGTGTGGCGGTATCTAGCACATCTGACGAAATGACGATATAAAATGTGATCTGGTGGCTCACCCCACCGGAGGGTCGATCGCAAGTCTAGAGAAAGGTTGCGAGACCATTATCGTGCCTGCTCCCTCGTCACGGGAGATCTATCTGGTGACTCATGTAGTAGTTTAGTCATCTGACTGGATTAATAAATATATCTTATTGGACTAACTCACCAGTCTCACTCCTCACGAACCATCCATCCCAACCCCTACCACTCGGGGTCCATTCTGACCATGTAAGTCCCTACGGTGCCCCGATAGTGCTTTAGTAGGGTTGGCTACCACCCACCCAGATAAAACCAGTGACCTTATAAGGCATTCACGAGCTAAGTTTACCTGTATGACAGCTCGAAATGTTACTAGAAGTAATCCCTAATATATCACTACGCCAACAGCTGACATCTATCACTTTGGACCACTGTAATGAAAACAGATGGTAATATATTAATGTGATAGGTAACCACAGTAATTTAGGCCAAGATTATTTATATATTTATTTGAGGTCTGACACAAAGTTTATTTATAGTTTTATTCCCCTTAAAAAAATATTAACACCACTTTCACAAAAATTTCTAACGAACATAGCTTCAAAATGGCGGTTGACGAATCTAAACCATATGATTGAACATAACGGTAAACAAGTTTTTTACAATGATGCAGACACGCAGCTGATGAAATATTTTATTCAGTTAAATAATTCAAAATACGATAAAATAATCATAAAATCATTTATTGTGTGTAAAAAAATGACAACAATTTTCTCTTTTCCAAGTAAATACGATGCCTGTAATAAAATATATTGATGTGTGCACTATATTACACAAAATCAGTAACGTTAAAAAACAAAAAATAAGTACTTTTAATTATGTTTAAAATATTGTTTCGAGTTGGATAAAAATAAATTATTAAAAAAATGAAATAGTACGAGAAAACTTAAGTTTACGTAATTTTAAATGTAATATATAACAGGTGATTAAAGATCGTTACATTTATAACAAAACTGTGATCTTTTACAAGTGTTGGCAACCCAAAACCTAAACATATGATTTTCGAACTGTCATCCAGGGAAAAACCTATCGTGAACGGAATATACACAGTTTTGTCAGAAGTAGAGTATGGACGTTACAATAATACCCTTATAAAAAACTTGTTAGACAGATGGATTTTCTTTCTTTGGCTTGCATGGGTAAAAATATATATATTTAACACTTTTTATAATAGATTGAAATAACTCTACAAACCGGATAAACTAGAATTTAAAAAAATACAAAACAATTTTATTGATTTTCATTTGTGGACTGCTTTCAAAGCATTCTAATTGTTCATCGCTTCTACAATTGAATTAATTTTTTTTTATTGCTTTGACACGCTCTCTTGATTTATTTTTTATTCAAACACAAAATGTTATCGTTTACTCTTTTCTAGATTACAGTTTTGCTTGAATAAAATTTTAAACAAATTATACAATGGGTATTTTAGATCTAACGGTATAGTTCAGGATTGGTAGACTTCATTTTTAGTTTAGATTCGGTTTGATTTTGACCTTATTACTTAAATTAAGGACAGTACTGATGAGTGATTCATTTAAAAATAAAAATAAGAGTGGCTCTAATGATTTTCTGAAAATTTAAAAATTAAACCTGGACACGGGGATCGAACCCGGAACCTTTGGCTTTGTACGTCAATGCTCTTACCACATAGCTATCCAAGAATCGTCCCTTTCCTAGGGTCATTCTTTACTCATATTTTAAGGCAGAGTCTATAATGGACGTTCGGAAATTGTCGATTACAAATGTGTGATTTTATTAAGATCACGAGCTATCAGATAATGCAGCCGCCTTCGACTCGGTAGTTGGCTTAATGCTGCCACTTGTACAATTATTATAATTGTAAGGGATTGCATACTAATATTCAAATAGCCAAAGCTTTTATTTAGGCTTTTAGTGAGGATTATTCGGTATAGATATCAGAATATGATATCTAGATGGAGTAAACCTTACTAAAAGCATAAATGATAGCTCTGGATATTTTATTCCAATGGTTTTGTTTAAAATTGATTTCTTAAGTGTTTTTTACCCACAAAATAAAAATGTATACGTGCTTTTTTTTAAGGATAATCTGCTGATGTGATTTTTTTAAATTTTGAGATTTTATTAATGGTTTTATTTAATTCAAAATGGGTGTCTGGTAACTTTCTACGATAAAAATAATTTTATAGAATTTTTTTAATTCATTTTATAGTAATTTGATGATAGATTTTTGAATCATTAAAATTTTGGGAAAATTATTATCCGGTGTATAATCTACATGATAAATAATAATGTATGTTTATTGTTCTCAAACAATTTAATTTAAAGAAAATCAAGTTAAGAAAATTTGTAATGTTTTGAAGATGACTTTTAGTATCTATTTCAAAACTAATAATGTATGATAAATAAAAATATTCTTTTATTTAAGATGCGGCATAAGGGAGCGCAAGTAATTTTACAGTTTTAATAGCATTAAATTTATTTGGCCAAAATAAATCAAATATTTCTCCAGTAGCTATATAGAGTTTACTTTTCTGCAAAAACTAATATCAACAGATCTTGAATATCTGTCAAGGGTGTCCTGGAATTTTGTTAAAACTTTATCTCTTTATTTAAAAAGTTTTGACAAAATTCCAGGACACCCTTGACAGATATTAAAGATCTGTTGATATCAGCATGTGCAGAAAACTAAACTCTATGTTGCTACTGGAGATATATTTGATCTAATTTGGCCAAAAAAATGTAATGCTACAAAAACTGTAAAATTACTCGTGCTCCCTTGTGTTGCACCTTAAGCATGTAATATAAAAACTATGTTAAAACTTAGTTGTTTTAATTTTAATTTTATTTCAAAACATTTTACCGACCTGCTTTAAAAGGCTCTGTATTGAGTTTATAAATGTTTCTTGGAATCTCCCAAAACACAAACTTCCCACTTAAACTCTAAATGCTGCATTATCCTCTTGAGGTTCCAGTATAAACCCATTTCGAGCACTTACTTTTAGACAAGTAAAGTGATCGCAGGAAGCTTTCTGATCAATTCGATTTCCACCCGTGATAAAGGAAAATGGCTAGAAGCTTGAAATGTTTTTCGTGAATATTTTACTAAGGAAGTGTTCACACGTTTCCTTCCCTCCCCACCACCCGTTGACCTCATACTCCTCCCTCCCTCCCTCTTACTGTGTATCCACGAGAAGGATTGATTCGTCACGCGTGACTCTCACCTCTTGGCACGCGGAAAGAGGCGTCAGTCTCGTATTGTATGATCTGCCGTTGAAGGGGTAGATCGGGGCTGTAATCTAGGTCCGGACTATGTAAGTGATGTTTTCCCCCCCCTCCTCCTAATTTTTTTTTTCTCGCTACTTTCAACACAAAAACGTGGATAAAATTTTACTTTAAGTTTCGAAAAACGTATTGAAGTACTGTTTTCTCTCGTCTTTAGCTGAGTAAATTTGGTATTATTGATATTTTCTTTTAAAATTTCTTAAAAAATTTTTTTTTCTTAAAATAGTAAAATTTCACTAGTAAGTTATTTTAAGTAGGCCTGGCGGTCTCGGGGTAAGGTATCGGAATTCTGTGCTGGGGGTCAGGGGTTCAATCCTTGGTCCCAGCACAGATTTATCTGATTACCAAACTCTTCCTTCACCTCTGACAAGACGTGTATTAATCACAACTTGTGAATGTGAGGAATGCCAGGCCTCCACCGTGGTTCGGATCCCACGTTAAACTGTAGGTCCTCCATTTCATCTCGCAATCACTCTACCATTACACATTAGCATAAGTGCGTACAACCCGAACGGGTAGTAAGACGTGTTGCTAATAATAATGATAATGATAATGATAATGATGATAATGATAATGATACTAATAATAATAATAATATTAATAATACAGTAAACCGTACCACGATGTGGGGCCTGGCTCTAGCTGCCTTACCTACTCAATTAAATTGCTCTCCGAGAGTGTAAAATAGGCTCTTAAGGGTACCGTAAATAATTCACCAAGATAACCGAAACGTGTTAACTGCTGTTTAAAGTTAAACCGATTTTATTTCAAAATTGGATTAATTATTAGAGACCACGCAGGATGTAACGTTTGTCAATCAATCGAGACTAAGCTGCTCATAAACAGCCCGATGACACTCACACTTGTTTAACAATTTAAAAAGGTTTATTTTCACACAAGTTAGAGATTGTCAATTCCCTTAACCAACATTTTAGTGAATACCAAACTATCCTTCACTCGTCCTCATGTTACGGAAAGATTAATCAATTTACACCGAAAGAAGACTTGAATAAAAAAAGGATAAGCAAAAGTAGTCAAGAAATATTATTTATAAAATAACATACAAAACATCTACCCTGCAACATGAAAAATAAATGGTACGACACTATCTTCAATACCTTCTAATATATTATTTGGAAATAGGAACATTTAAAAAATAAATTAATAACTAGTAAGTTTTTAGCGCCGCTTCTTGCTGCATTTTGAGGTTATGCGCCTATGCACAAATTACACTAATATGTTAGGGATTAGTAAAATTTAATTCAGAGATAGGGTGCCCGCATTTGCGTGGAATACCGATCATTGCACCCGACCGGTATCGAATTCTGATCTCCCCGTCTTCATCAGTGTAATTAGTCTAACACGAGATTAGCACGTTAGACCACGCGGCCACCGAGCGGCCTGGTAAGAGTTTATATTCTAAATAATAATGTTTTCTTTTTTTCTAAAAAAAAAATTCAGGTTAATATGTTAATTAATAATTTATTAAAACAGTAACTTAAATAAATGCTAAGCAATTATATTCAAATTTACATTTGAATATGATATTTTTTAAATAGTTATGGGGTTTTGTTTT
Organism: Timema cristinae; assembly: GCA_039000515.1. Taxonomy (NCBI): domain Eukaryota; kingdom Metazoa; phylum Arthropoda; class Insecta; order Phasmatodea; family Timematidae; genus Timema; species Timema cristinae. Next base: position 37,550,455 of record JBCFYV010000100.1, read on the forward strand.
GGAAGAAAATTATTACTGATATACAACTTTTAACATTTTTGTTCCTAATTACGACAATCTATATTATTAAACATGTTTAACTGTGTATAGATTACGAGTCTTTTAACTATTAAAATATCCTCGTATGAAAGTATCTTCTTTAGAATAATAAAACACTGTTCGAAGTTTTGTTTTTTTCTCTTCCAGCATGTCGCCGTGTAAATTGGATAGGCTCTGACTTTACGATTAAAAAAACACACACACACTTTTTAAAACAAAATTGCACACCTTCCTTAAACCTGAAGTATAAAATAGACAGATTTAAAAAGTAGGCTCTCGCTTTCTTCTTACTTCATCTTCTTTGTTCTCGGTATAGTCTCAAGCCGACAAGGAAGCGGGGTAGTTCGTTGAGAAGGGGAAGGGCTAACTTTTAACCACCCCTCCCCCACCCTAGGCCACCATCTTCACTCTCCTCTTTCATGAGATTAGATTTTTATAGCTCAGTAAATAGTTCATCGTATTTTCAAGAGCGTTACGAAGTATGGGTAGGAAGGAAGTTTTCGTTTATGAGCTACTAGGACCTTCATCCTTCCACTCCTTTCAGATATTATTTTTATTTATCTCTAGAAGAACTTTTCTATGTAACAATATGAACCAATGTTATATTTGTTCCACGAGCTTGTTATTTGGTTTCATATGAATGTATAGAAGATTTACGGAGAAGGTAGAAATAAATCTTTCCTCTAAAAAAAAAAAAGTGGTTTAGCTATGTTTACTTACTTTTCTGTTTTACTCATGTTTATATTGTATGGGTTTCTTTATCTGGATTACTCTGTAAGATCAAGTTTCTTTAAAAAAAAATACATACTTTAGAAAATAATATTCATGTGTGGCAATATTTTCCATAACTGTGGTACGCAAAAGATTTCAGAAGATACGCTATGTACCATTAAGTTTTATTAATCATAAAATATTGTTCGCTAATATAGCAAAAGTTATTGAATTCTATTCATATTTATCGTGAAATATGAACAGAAATATTTATCTTCGTTTAAATTTTTTCTATTCAATGGCCAATACGATCACGACAGATATTAAAGATCCGAGGAGATTACTAGAAGTAGAAAATTAAACTAAACGAATCTGCTGAAACAATTTTTAATTTATTATGGCAAAAAAACAACACATTTGGTTTAACAAATCTCAAAATAGGGATTTAATCTCGCATTTTCTCCCACACAATCTTAAGGTTCAACCTTTTCCCCCTATATTTATTAACTAGACAGATTAAATCGTATAATTCCTGTTAATAATTAGAGTTGGGCCAATGCCGATTATTATTAAAATCATCGGTCGATTGTGGTACAATCGGTGGATCCGATGATCGGCGTTTGTATCGCCAATCATTTATGCCAATTATTCTAAATGTGTAAATATATTTTAAATTCCTAGTTTATAAACATAATATACCAACCTGGAAGTAAAATATTAGATCCAATCCATTCCCTAGAATGTAAACACAACTTCTATTTTTGTGTTTTCAATAAAAATTTAAAACAAATGGTGAGCGGATACTATACCTTATCTACCCGCCTCGGTGGCGTGGTTGGCTAACGCGCTAGTCGTGTTGAGCTCGACTGCTGAGGACGGGGAGATCGAGGTTCGAATCTCGGTCGGGTGAACTGGGGGTGGTTTTTCCTAAATGGTTTTCCACTCTCCCTCCACGCAAATGTGGGTTCGCTTCCTCTAATTCAACTTTCCCAATTCCTAATCCATTGGCGTATTTAGTACTTAAAGCGTATAACCCGAACGGTTAGTAAGACGTGGTGCTAGATATTATACCTTATCTCGCCCACTGGGTCATTGGCATCAGAGACTCGTCAACACAGCTGGATTGGTCAGTTATACACACAAAATGTTCACTCTATCCAATCAAGATCAAGATGCTGGTATTTTTAAATAATAATTTAAAGTCCGCCCAACAGTGTAAAGTTAATTTGGATGCAATAATAACATTAGTAAAGAGTTTTTTTTCTATACTCTGGATCTGGTTTTCATTTAGACAAAGAAATACAGAAAGCCTATAGAAATATAACCATAAGTGTAAAGCCAAATTTAAATTAACACATGTCCAAGTCTCTATTTCATCTAAACATAAAATACGTATATTCTCCTTGTGTACAGAACCAGTTGTCCGAACAATATAATAAAATGTATTTTAAACAACTTTAAAGCTTTTATTTACACTTGATTAAAACAAACTTCTAATGGACATTGTAAAATTGAAAACCAAACAAATAATCGGCATTGGTGATCGTTTTAATCAGTAACAAATGACCGGAATCAGTAAAAGAACTGATCGGCCCAGTTTTGCTGATAATAATACTATTTTAATCGGAGTAATTAACAGGACATTTTAGAGGTCCGGGGTTCATTCCTCGGTCCCGGCACATATTTATCTGATTGCCAAACCCTTCCTTCACCTCTGACAAGACGTGTATTAATCACAACTTGTGACTGTGGTGAATGCCAGGTCTCCACCGTGGTTCGGATTCCACGTTAAACTGTAGGTCCTCCATTTCATCTTACAATCACCCTACCATTACACATTAGCGTATGTGCGTATAACCCGAACGGGTAATAGTGAGACGTGGTGGTGATAATAATAATAATAATAATAATAATAATAATAATAACGGGAACGTTATATATACCCATACTTGGCCAGTCTACCTAATAATATACACACAGCCCTCGCACCTTGATAATTTCTAGCAAGATAAATATGTAAACAAAAGGTCATCACCACCCGGAATCGAACAACTATCCCCTAGATTCCTAGTCAAAGACATGGAACTATCCACTTGAACGAGCATCAATAGACAATAGAACAATAAAAAAGAGAAGAATATAACGTTATCTAAGGAAAATAACCACAAAAGAGCATTTGTACCAAATGACCCTTACTTCAATAAAAGGCAAAGCTGAACTTTTGAACGTATTCATAGCCTGCCTAAACAGGAGGGTTGTTTTCTATTCTTTTGTTCGTTGTGGACATCAAAAGCTAGCATCTGAAGAGAAGTAAAGAGCTGATAAACCGGGGCTATCTCACTTAAAAACAAACAAAACACCAAAAACAACACATCATTCTTTTGAAGTAACAAACAAAATATAAGCTCAGTGTAGGTATAGTAATGTTCCGACTATCGATGTTATTCACAAGTGACTGAACTTTATATAATTTAAAATAGGGCTATCGAGTCAAATGTAAAGAGGTAAAGTTTTACAGTTAAAAAAAAACATCAACGCATCTTTTTATCCGTTCGGGTTACACGAATATGAACAAATTACTCTAATGTGTTAGAAATGAGGAAGGTTTAATTTAAATGTAATGTATCTGCTTTTGCGCTAAAGAGACAGACTGAAAAGCCGTTTAGGAAAAAAAAGATCCTTCGTACACTTCATTGGGATTTGAACCCCGATCTCCCTGTCTTAGCACCGCGTCTTACTACCCGTTCGGGTTATACGCTTTAAGTATTAATTACTCTAATGGATTAGGAATTGGGAAGGTTGCCTTGATCGCAACCAAAATATATTCCTTTTTTATTTTTCATTTATTTGAGGTATTTAACGTGCAATTTATGAACCGACTGATTGTACCAGCACACGACTTATAAACTAACTTAAATCTAGGGAAGACACAACATCAAGTCCCCCGATCTTTTATTCATCATTGTGAAAGGAGAAACCCAAAGTTCACTCACGAAAGATACATTTTGCGACCATGTCAGGAATCGAACCCGGGACTATTAACTCGGTAGACAGACGATGGAGCTAAAGTCGCCGAATGAGTTCACTGGTAGTTAAAATTCCCCATTTCTTCACAATTTATAATTAATCTACATTTGTTAATTTTTCACGTTTCATTTGTTTTAAATGTTTTTGTTTGTCATTATTATTATTACTTTCATTATTATGATACACTGTTTTCACTCTGATAGGTGAAAACTTTACCGTGACGTATTACATTATGGCCCTATCTTATAAGCTTCATCATAGAGTAATCAGATCTACCTTTCAAGGCTAACGAGTTGTACATTATAGTAGTGTGTGTTTTTACTAGAGTATGAATTTTTTCCCCCCCTTAATTAAAAATTTGGATGATTGGATTATCTGAAACATTATTTTTTTCACGGGCTAATTTGTATGGTCGGCCATCAACTTAACTCTTAAGTTTTTGTATTTTATGAAAAATTATCTGTGTACCCCAAATATTTGGAACCTTTAGAGGTCGTCTATGGTTTCACTGTGAAACATATTACATATATTGTAAGTCAACATTATGGCTTATAATTGTTTTGGTTACGTCTAGTGGGAGGACATGAGGAAGAGAAAAAAGGAAATAGAAGGACCCAAGGGGTGAGTATAAAGGCCCCTAACGGTGAGCACATAGGTAATATGTCTGCCTCCCGTGGCTTCGCCTATTTATCTGTAAAGTTGACGAAGTATTTTTGTCAGCCACAATTTTTTTTAACTCATACCATTAATAAAAAAAAACATTTTTATGGACGCTTGATCGTAATACTTTGATAGTACCTACGTTTATTTTTTTATCCCTCTGCGATGGCTTTGCCGTCATTGGTTGTCCCCCCTTCACCCCATTCTCCCCCTAAACCATATTCTAATTTGGTCCTCTTATTTCGGTAGATGCATAAAATACGCTGACTATTTAATAATCAGGAAATAATAATAAAAAAGGGCTTTACAATTTAATCGGTTTTGGTGGAACACAAGTTTTTAATCAAACTGTTAAAAAGATTTTAATAATTTTATATTTAAAATAAAATACACCATACCCCATATTTTTTCAGGTGCCCTCAAATTGCTGAATAAGTATACCCGTCAGCCTATGCAAATGAGTTTAGGTACAACCTGTAATCACATTCAACTCCTAGCCCCAACCTAACATAACCTAACCTAATCCATACTAACATGACTTAGCCTAAGCTAACATATCTTAATCTAAACAAACCTAACCTAATCTAACATAACTTAGCCCTTTATAACATAGATTAACTTAAACAAACCTAACATAAATTAACCTAAACAAATCAAACACAACCTAACCTAAAATAACATAACCTAGCCTAAACTAAACTAGCCCAACCTCCTGTTTCCATTTTGAACAAAGTCATTATAGATTTAATTTTTACCCCGAAGTTCGTGTAAGGGTATTAGAAACTCAAATAAGCTGTTCCGCAATTTGTGTTCACCGATTTTCTCCTACAGTTATTCAACATGACTTTATCAACTTATCAGGGTGCTTCTTGTGTATGTAAAATAATAATTGAGGTGAATAGTATCTATATTATGATTTAAGCAGCTTTAGATTACAACGAAGCGTCGTTCTGTTGTAACTTAAGAATTTGGCTTTTCGTCGGTCTGTCTGTCCAGGTATTTGTTACGCAATAACATTCAAATACGTATACCAATTTTAACGCTATTCAACTGGGACATTATTTGAACCTAGCCCCAATAAAGTATGTACGCTTAGTCTTCCCTGAAAGGTATTACACTATGACCCTATCTTATAAGCTATACCATATAGCAATAATCCAAGGTAACCTTGCTATCTTAAGGTGAGCCACAAACACTATGAAGCATTTGCCGTAACTTGACATGTTTGGTGGTGTATGTGGGGGGTATCTCGTGATACCGAGCGTAGCAAAATCCGCTCGATGCTCGGCCTAGAGGCCGTCGATCCATTCAAAGTCGGTTTCTCGACGAAACATCAAAGGAATAATCGCGGCGAGGTTCGGCTTTTGGTCTGCCAGTGTGTGGACTACCCAAAAGCAGCGCTCCAAGCGGATACTACTCGCCTTTGTTCCAGCCAGCCAGTTGTGTACGTAATATAGTGGAGAGCTGTTGTATTGCAAGTTTTATAAAATGGAGCGGTCTGAGGAACTAATAATAGTATTATTATTAATAGAAGCGTATAAGAAGAGGCCAAAAGTAGAAAGGGAAAATAGGTAAATTTTGGCTCGCCTGTTTTTACAGTGAATTGAAACAGCTTGAAGCTCGTCTTGGGGTAGAGAAGAAATAAGAAGTAAAGCCTAATGAACACTTAACCTAAACATTTATGTGCGTGAATCGTTGTAACGTAACCGTGAAATACTCCATCGTATGTGGCCGGATTAAAGGTTAAATGAAGACATGGTTTATAGATCTAATCATCCGTTTTAAAATGGCGGTCACTCAAACCTGTCTCGTTTGTTTGTTCCACGATATCTTCCAAATGGGAGTACCAATTTCAACTAAATATGGCATGAATATTCTTTGAACCTAAAACAAACTATGGGTGTAAAGTATATAGTTTTTCAATCTAACTACCCGTTTCGTTATAATGGCCATTCAAAATGTTTTTCGTTTTTTAGCTTACTTCTGATGATTTGAATTTAATATTCTAAGAAATTTATTTAAATATCTAAGGAGTAAATTTTAAAGTTTTTAAACATTTATTTAGAGATTGGCCTCTTAACCTGCTTGAACATTTGATTATGCTCTCTGATATATTAATAATAATAATAATAATATATTAATTGATTTTCTATATGAATTGATCACCAAAGAAAAATATCAAAATTCAAACCCAAGGATAAATTAGATGTTTAAACTTGAAATTAATAGATAAATGTTTAGACCGTAGTAACGAAAAGAACTCGGAGGAAGTGAGGTCTACTCATTTTAAGAATTACTGGTGGTTATATTTGTTCAAAGAGTTGGGTTGAACTCTTCAAAAGGTTCAACTATAGAGGGCATACGTGCGTTAAAAGAGGCTTACATTTCCTTTTGGTAAATATACGCAAAAGGAAACGTCCGCTGTCATTTATTTCACTTTGCTCTGTGTACTTGAATGTGTATGTATAGGAGTAATATGGCAGAAAGGAAATTTTAGAAGATACAAACATAATTTGTTGTTGGCCACATTGATAAAATCTTATTTTAATATTGGAGTTATTTCATAAATATTGAAATCATCGATCAAAAGGGATATTTATAGATCACATGACTTACTTATGAATATATGGGAATTGTTTCAAGTGCTCTTATAACTACTGTCAAAAAATGTTTCTTCATATACAGCTCTGTCTGTAGATGAAGGATACAGGGGGAAATTTACATTACACATATTTTTTAGGACAACTTTTATATCTCAAACCCCATAATGACCCTAGCAATTACTTTTTTTAATTAATCTAAGTATGACATATACCTGTTTTAACCATAATCTAAAGCGCATTAGAAATGTCTCATTATTGTCTAATAGATGGCAGCACATGTTTATTTTTCACGTTTTCCTCCTGTCTCTTGTTTATGTGCTCATATATTTATGTATAAGTACACACTGTTTACCCTGAAATGTAGAAGTCTTGCCTTCACGTATTACACTATGGTTCTCTCTTATAAGCTGTGCCATAGTGGAAACATTTAGGTTAATCTTGCTAAATTATATATAATATATAATATTTTGCACCACGTCTTACTACCCGTTCGGGTTATACGCTTTAAGTACTAATTACGCTAATGGATTAGGAATTGGGAAGGTTGAATTAGAGGAAGTGAACTCGCATTTGCGTGGAGAGACAGTGGAAAACCATTTAGGAAAAATCACCCCGAGTTTCATCCGACCGAGATTCGAACCTCGACCTCCCCGTCCTCAGCAGTCGAGCTCAACACGACAAGTTGCTAAATTATAGAGTAAGCGAAGGTTACACCAATAAAAATGTATAGGCCTATGTATAGTATATTTTTCTATCACTTCATTACATTTGGCCACTTTTGTACAAAGACGTTGGGGTTCAAATCCAGGCATTGGGTTCATTGGTGATAGTTTTATACATGCGGCTTATCACCGTCATTTCCTTATTCTCTCTCTATGCACGGGATTGTGGGTGCTATGCCTTTCAAGACTAAGTCGGGTCAAGATAGAGTTTGCCATGCTAATAAATTTACGTTTTATTCGGCGATTCTTAAGGCTATAACGTTAAAACAAAGACCACAAATTCTTAAATAATTAAAAAAAAAAAATAGCCCTTCAGTTTCATAAAATTATTATTCTCATCTAGTAGTAGTTTTTTTTTGCAAACTTTTTTTTTTTTACAAAAAATCATTTACAACTTAAGCTAGTAAACCTAGTCACTAAAATGGCCTGTAGGAGTCTGAATGACAGGATGTAGATTAAAAAATTCCGTGAAAGCATAATATGTCTATCTAGAATAGGAAACAAGTAAAAGTTTATTTTAAAAAGCAATCCCCTGTTTTCAAGGCACACATAATAAAGTGATTGTTTAAATTCGTCAGAGGAAGAGGGGAAGTATTATTAGTAGATAAACAAGAAACCTCACAGGGTGAACTGCTCATTTTCTTCCTCTCTTTCTATTTCATACGTTGGTGTCTAAGTGTAATAGTGCTTAGACTTCTTAGGTGCGTCAAGTTAATATGCAACCCGCTTCACAAAATCGCTTCGAAATCAACAAGTAGTCAACGTCATTAAATAAAACATTGTTAAGAAAATTCACGTTAAATAAATAGTAAACCTAAAATAAGTTAACGTTAATTTTCTTAACCTCTTTTGACTTGTAGTAAAAGTTTCATAATAATTTATCCATCTCATAAACAGATGCCATTTTTCAGACTTGTTAATTCCTGACGTCGCCTAGTCTTCAAGTCTCTGATAGTGAAATTCGTACTGCAACAATTCGGTGCTATGTTTACAAGACAGTATTGTTTTCATTAATTAATTCCTAGGTGGGGTGCTCCCTCTCCCAAGTTTTGTGCCCCCCCCCGGCCCCCCTTGTGTTTTAATTGAGTTGATTAAGATCCTGACGTAAGGACGGCCGTATCGCGCGTCTTCTTTACACCTAGAGCTTTCTAGCGTATAATTACATCCCGGCAAATGCTCCCTTGGCCAGGTGTAGAATTTCGTGGGAGAGTTACTCTAGAGGGTTAAGGGTGGGCAAGGGGGGGGGGGGGATGGGGTAGTGGAAGGGCAAACGCTAAGTTAAATTTGGTCTATGCCTGTGTGTTTTGACTCTTAAGAGTCTTAGATCTTAATAATAACTTGGGTAACGCTGGGCTTATATTCATACAAAATGCATACGTAATTAATAGATAGTTGTACACAATTTCATAATAAATAAGTTTTACAACACTTCAGGGTTTTTGCGCAGTTTGAACCATACTTTTCTACCGGGTATACAAGGGAATTATATAAACCAGATAGATAAAATGATTATAATAACAAAACTAGATTTATTATAACAGAAAAATAAAATATATGATTGATTACAATAGATATACAAATTTATTTATTTATTATTTAGCACCGCGTCTTACTACCCTTTCGGGTTTTACGCTCTAAGTACTAATTACGATAATGGATTAGGAATATGTAAGGTTGGATTAGAGGAAGTGAACCCGCATTTGCGTGGAGGGAGAGTGGAAAACCATTTAGGAAAAACCACCCCCAGTTAACCCGACCGAGATTCGAACCTTGATCTCCCCGTCCTCAGCACTCGAGCTCATTATGGCAAGCGCGTTAGCCAACTACGCCACCGAGGCGGGTGATATACAAAAACATAAGATATAAGTTCCAGATTAATACTGTCTTGTCGCAACACGTGCAAGATCAAATGCAGTAGGCTTGAAGAGCAATGTCCAATCACAAAACAGCTGGGCTGACGCCAGGCTACGGTCAGGTGATTCTAAAAGAAAAACCGTGTGATAATTATAAACAAACGTTAACTGGAAATGATATACATATAGTATTGTTAACACATTTATAATTTAACTAGCTTGCTTGATTGGGACTTAAGAAAATTCTTTAAGAAACATAGTATAATGAATTACAATAGAAAGGTTATTTGATTACATTGGTAGATGGCTAACAAACAGGTGTCTACACACAATAGTACTATGGTCAGTCCTTTCCCTATTGGTACTGCCAGAGCATTCAATAGTACATGTATTTACTGACCCACTCCCTGGGGTACAATACTAATAAAATTCATACAAGACTAATACTCAGCCAATTGGTGCCAAAAACGGGCAAAGAGAAAAAAGGTATCCGCGCGGACCCCATATAGAAACAAGCGGAGTCCCGCGCTTTACGCACCCAAGCTAATACCACACGCGATGCGTGGCAATAAGAATGATTCAATACATTGAACACACAAACCCAACTGGGTCCTAAAAAAAATTGTGTAACTCTCAGGACTCAAAAGAGAAATATCGTGCTCACTGAGAATAGCACTAAGTCCTCATTACATCTGGAACTCAAGGCTCCTATATCGAAGCTAAATCATATGGATATAGGAAAAACACGGCCGCTTGGACCAATATAACAAGTCTGAGGGATTTGAGCAATACTAGAGTTACTGTGACTACATCAACAGAGTTGTAATAATACAAAACCAAAATCTAGTCACTTTGACTGAAACAAGAAGTCAAAACAATCGTGATAATCGCCTCGATTATATTAAGTCTGAAATAAACAATAAGTCAGATTGACTTATTAAATAAACAATTTCTAATCTTTTAACTAAACGATAAGTTAGATGGACGTCGCCTCTATACTTAAGAAATCGGATAGGATATTCCTTGGTGGTGCGGTGGTGAGAGCCACGTCCAACACATCATGGCCACCGGTTCCTTCGTGAAGAGAGACTTTCCTCGGAGGCACTGCAGTGAGCACCACGTCCAATACTCCAGGGCCACTGGTTCCTTCGTGAAGAGAAGTTTTCCTCAGTGGTGCGGTGGTGAGAACCACTCCCTATACTCCATGGACACCGGTCCCTTCGTGGAGAGAAGTTCCTTATTCAACGACGTGGTGTGATGGAATAATAATTTGTAAATTTGAGGGTACCTATTTTATACCCTTTTTTGACTAGAACGGAACAAAAAGAAATTAGAGAAAAGACGTGATAACACAGCTGATGATAGGAGCTTGCGGGGTGTGGAAAAGGGGAGGTTCGAAGACACGCCGCCACGACAGTGGCGCTCGAGGGACGTGGGAGCGAACCTAACTTAGCTTTAGTTCTTTTCTACGACAGAACGAGTAGTAAGTGGATGTGTTAGCAAGCAATCTGTCGCCATTCGTGTTCAATATTATGCTAGAAGGCATGTTGGCGTTATTCGATCCCATCCAGTCATGGTAAGTTTTTAAGCAGATTATTCCTGAATGTATTAGCTTTAATTAATTATCTTCTTTGGATTCCACTATTGTATGTTTAGTATTTTTAAGTTGATTTGTATTATTAAAATGACTTGTATTTTCTATTGAGAGCACGTGGATCATATCCGAGTCCATCCAGTAGTTAACAGTAGGTTTTGAAGGATATTATTATTAAATATTTCAAATCTAATCCTATTCTTTGGATTCTGCTAATATAATTATTATAACTTCCAATTTTTACGTAGCCTAATTGTGTAGATGTCAACTTTACATGAATAACACGCTAAAACACAATCATACAAACTTTATCACATAGTTTAGAGTATTTTTGAGGGAAAAAAAAATCATTAATAGTTTTGTTGTAAGCTACCCGTAAGTTTACCTCAGAAAAAACAGCATAGTGTTATCTTGTTAGTTATACTAAACACACTTCATAAATATATATATATTCAAATAAAATTGTTCTGACAATTAATAAAATCAAATATTCAAAAATAAGACTTTATAAACTACCCTTAAACACACATTTTTAAAATTTATTAGCAAAATAGTTTCCAGGTACTCATTTTGAACAAAATCTTAAAGGCCATTTTCGAACATTTATTTGCTAAGTAAAATCCCGAGACAGCAATTTTGTGATTTTAAAAAAATTTCAAATTCTTAAAAAAAAGTTTTAATAAACAACCATTGAGTGAATTTAAAAATAAAAAGACGTAACTTTTTATATTGTAATTTTTTTTAACAAATACCCAATTTGAACCAAATTGCTGAAGCCATTTCAAAGTATTTAAAATTTGTAAAAAAAAAAAAAATAAGAATCAGTAAACAACTTAAATTTAGAGCCTATACATTTTTATTCCTCAGGTCAAACGCTCCCTGTGTATTCATTTTAAACAAAATCGTTATAGCCATTTTCAAAAAATTTGAAATTAAAAATAAATCACTTTTCAGTATACGACCCTCCAATATAAGATTTAGAGCTTATACTTAAAGCGTAAAGCACTTCCTTCCGACAGTGATTTCCGTAGCTATACCCAGCTAATTTTTATTAGTTAAAAAATAATAATAATACTCTGAGAATATGCCCAAATATTTCAAATTCGATAAATATTCTATAAGGATTATTCAATTTAAGAAATAGTAAATTTATTTCGATATCATTTTCTTGTGTTAAACCAAATCGATTTTAATTTTCTTTTTAGATAAAATTACTTCAAGGATTATCATATAATAGTTTGCAAAAGACATAAAAAATAGATTGAGGTTTGAATAAAAGAAATATTAAGCTGCACGGAAAATCATTAAACCTCTGAACCTATGCTAGAATTTACAAAATACAAAAAATCTTGTTATTGATTAAGCAAGAAAGTTTGACTTCGTTAATTTATTTTGCTAAGGTGCGACGCTTAGAAAGTAAATACGATCATGGAGTATCCAATATACATATTTAGCTTCCAGGTGTCAAAATTGACGCCATTCTTCAATAGTTAAGCGAGCCAGAACGCATAAATGGATGGAAGAAGAAATATTTTCAAACGGTAGGGAAAAGGTTCTTCAAACGGTAAAAGGTGTCGGCATTTCAGCGACAAAGGTTTTATCTAGTTTACTAGAGCCATTGCCGTGGAAGTGTCTCTTGTCATTCGATTCTACATACTTGGGTTCGATCTTCCCTAAAGTGTTTTTTTTTTACTTCTATTACGCTATAAAAGGCCTCTCTACACAGAATGTGTGATGCGATTCGTCGACGTGACCCAAATGATTGCTGTACTTTCTACACCGAAAACAACCTTGGATGGAACTGCAGGCAAATCCCATGGAGAAAAGATTTATTTTCTTCATAACCCTCTCTCGGTTAAAGCTGTGCGTATCACATTTGAATGATTTGGAATATTAATATTTCGTATTTGTGGGGAAAATTATTTTGTTTAAAAATCATTATTTATAATTATTTAATTTATTTGACGAGTACTTTCTGAACTGACTGCATTTAACTCATCACTGTGAAAGGGGAAACTCACACTTCACCAATGATCCTAAATTTTTTTTTTGGACGTGTCAAAGAATCGAACCTAGGACTCTTATATCAGTAGGCAGACAAGCTACCGCCTGAACTAAGTTGTCGGATCTTTCTGTAATTAAGCAAAAAAAGTGTTCCCTTGTGTAATTTCGGATGGATACTAAACAATATCTGGTATAAAGGGTCATCGATAATTTACGTAACGCTGTTTAGTGGGTGTAAGGGGGGGGGGGGGCTAACATGTTACATGGAGGTGGCTTTTCATATAAAGAGAAAGTAGACCTGGCGTAATCGTGAACATTTTTTATCTTGAGATTATGGTGAATATTAACATTTTATATGCATTTGAACCCAAAATAGTGGAGATTACGATTTGGTCTGTACTCCTTTTCACAAATATTAAATGGTTATGTGGATTTTGTTCAAATTTGAAATTTATATGTTATAGGGCGATACTGCTGAGTTTTAATTTTTACCCTAGACCTTAAATTAAAAGTAGTTTACCGATGATTAATTTTGTTAAATCCAAATTGTTCGAAAAGGTGTGTGTGTGTGTGTGTGTTATATATATATATATATGTGTGTATGGAAGGTTTTACCTTAAACGTATCATTGTATTCTTGTATTTTGGATAAAAATTCGTTAAGGTGTAGTTTACTCAAACGATTTTTTAAATGTGAATATTTTAAGACATAGCCTTAACGAATTTGTCCATAGTGAGTTATGTTATATTTTAACATTATCAATAATTATACACATTTTTTCTGAAAAAATCATTTTAAAGTAGCTTGCTGATGACTGTTTTTTGTAAAATTTGATTTTTTTAAATACTTCTAACAATTTTGTTTAAAATTTTGAGGATTAATATACATGATACATAAGGGAGTATTTATTTTTACTAAATTAAATTAATTTAAGGGTAGTTTACTTACGACAGATTATAGAAATTTTGAAATATTATTAATTAGCATTGAAAATTGAATTTGAATAGGTATTTAAAAATAGATTTTCATAGTAAATTAAGTACACGTTTTTATTGTTACAAACTACAAATAATTTATGATAGTTTTACAAATAACTTATCTTTGATAAATTGAGATTTTTAACAATATTTGTACGACTAAGTTTAAAATTATATAAAAAGAGTGTTTATTGTAATTAACACTATTGTGTGTTTGTTTTTATGAGGAAAACTTACTTAAGGATGGCTTACTGAAAACCTTTTTTTTGATCACTTTCCTACTAGCTTTAGCTTACAAAATAAAAAAGTTTGTGCGAATGTTTAGTATAATTATTTTTTCCTTGTGTAGATACAATATTATAATCAAACTGTTTTGACCTCAAGATTATGTAGAATCTTGACTATTTATGTTCCCTTTATATCTGAATGTTTTATATATTTATCAATTTATTATCGAGGGCGAGGGAGAAGGGCATTAACTTGGCAACTTTACTTAAAACTTATTTTTGAAAATGCTGTCATAAACTATAATCGACCACATTACGATTATGTCGTGAAATTTATTTTAAATATCTACCCATCTTACCTTCATATGCCATTCCTTCATAAACATATTTATTTTGGAGGTCCTCCTTATTTTCGCAAAACCGTGTAGTTTTGCTACTCCCGCACCGATGGAAACGTTACGTTGGATAGAAGGGGGGGGGGGGGATGTTGTGTCAGGAGAGACGCACGTCCTTTAGAGGGAGATTTAGCTCCCAGAGGAGGTGGTTTATTTTAGCTATTCCGAGGCGCGAGTTGGAAGGGAAATTGTCATGGTTCTGGATGCTTCGGAATATAATTAATTTAATGAGTTGAAACAGTTAGGTGTGAAAACAGGGAAACGGGTTGTAACGGCTGAGTTAGCCTTCACTTTGAGGGAGAAGCTCACAGTTAGACGGCTGTTCATAAAATAAACTGTTATAATAGATCTAGTTGTCTTTGTAGTGATTTACTTTCTCATGTAGAGAAAGTATGGTAATTGTGGACATTTCAAGATTAAGATGTTTCGTGATGGTTCATTTGCCATCAACCAAACAAAAAAAAAATGTGAATCTTAGAATATTATTTTTTGTCTGTCAGTCCGTTCGTCTGTATTTATCTAGGGCTATAGTCAAGACGAGTTAATGAATTTTGTTCAAATCTGATATTTAAACGTTATATTGTAAGACACAGAAGTGTTTTGTAAATCGGTATATGGATAGGCTGGTCAGTCAGTAAGAAGTGATGGAACACACACACACACTCCCTCTCTCTCTCTCTCTCTCTCTCTCTCTAACTATATCTTTATGGGGATAGATAGAAATAGAGAGAGAGGGTGAAATTGAATATTTCTATACTTTGTGGATTAATTCGTTTAAGGTTATCTTGTTGATGACTGTTCGAAAATTGGGAAGATTAAAAAAAAATCCAGTGATTTAGTTTAAAATTGGTATCTAAGTTTTTTCGTTATAAATTATTAGATATGCATGTTTTTCTAAAAAAAATGTTTTTCTAGTAGTTTACTGATGATTTATTTTTGTAAAATTTGAATATTTTTTTTATAATTTGATATAACAATTCTGTTAAAAATTTGTATCAGGTTACTAGTTAACATGATAAATAAAAATGTATGTTTATTTTTCTATAATAAACCAATGTAAGGGTAGCTTACTTACAACAAATTATACAAAATTTGAAATCTTTCAAAAATATCCTTGAAGATTGAGTTCAAATTGGGTACCAGGGTATATAGCATTACATAGTGCACCCTGTCAGGAATTAGCTCTGCCCACTCTTATCAAGGGTCAGGAGTACCAGTCCTGTGGATATAAATAGATACATATTAAGTATATTTCCTTGTTTGCCAATACTTATTACTGAGATTAACTGTGAAGTTATCACAAGAGCTAATAACGGATTACTCTTAAGCCGGGGTGGTCCAAAGTTTTTCAACCCAAAGTACAAATATGACTATCATTTTGGACCACAGGCTGAATATATACTTAAGAATTCCATCAACTTATCATAGACCTACAAACAACACTCAATAAACAACTATTTTCAATGCTTTCTATCAAGGCCGTGGCCAGACAATAATTTCAGAGGGTGTCTGGTGGGCACATCCCCATTTGCTGGAAGATAGAAAAAATTCTAAATGATAAATAATTCTAGAAGCTCTCTGAAGTGTGTTTTTATAAATATTTAACACCTCTAGAAGCTCTGTGAAGTGCTTTTTATGGTAACACAGCCCTCTAATTTGTGATTGTATCTTAATTTTGATATGGTTTGAACCATAAATAAAGCCATCTATATATTTTGTTCATACAATTTTGCGTGGAGTTTGAACCCCCAAACCACCCCCCTCCCTTACCCGGCTACGGCCTTGCTTCTTATATAAATTTTAATTTTGGTTGGTAGAATCCTTCAAATTTTACTGCAAAAAAAAGTTTATTAATATCCCAAAAATGTATTATGAAATACGCACATAAATGTCCACAATTAACTAAGGTTATATATATATATATAAATGCTATCAAGTATGTTATTTCACACATGTTAAACCATCAATTATAAAAAGTGAGCCCAATCGAGTTATGTAAGTGTGTACAGCTCTTTATAACTTACACAAGTCAATACAAATATTTAAATATTTGTATTGACTTGTGTAAGTTATAGAGAGCTGTATACAATTGGTGGCTTAACATGTGTGAAGTAACATACTTGATAGGTTGCATTAGAGCGCTGACCATTTATAGCAATGTTTGTACTAGCGGGCCCGAAAGGGGCCCAAACCGTAGTATACAAGACTTTTATTTTTTGGCAACAAGGATGGTAACAATTCTATCTATCTCTCGGGCGGTCGATACAGACGTCATCTTTGGGTCATCAAGTCGGGTTCGAGTTCTGTAGAGGAACCGCCAGTTCTTCCATGAGCACGGATGTCCATTCTTTTTATTATTTTTCTTAGGACCAACATCACATTTTGTATCATCTTTTAGTATCTACTATTAAACCAAAATTTCACAAACCTTGATATTGTTTCGAACCCACACAACTACCTTGCCTGAAACCTCATCCCTCCCGCAAGCTATCCTGACAGAACGGGCCCACAGGGGGGGGGGGGGGTGCGTGTCAAATAAACAGTTCCATGATCATATGCATAATAAAATGCAATCATAACGTTTTAAAATAAATATTTATATTTGATTCAGACAACCAGAATTTCCGATTAATTTGCCTCCAAGATACTGTGAGATCCACATCTTCCAAGAAAGCGAGCTGCCAGTTAAAGGTGCGGTAGAAGGGAGCACGAGTAATTTTACAGATTTTATAGCATTACATTTTTTTAGCCAAAATAAATCAAATCTTTCTCCAGTAGTAACATAAGAGTTTAGTTTTCTGCACATGCTAATATCAACAGATCTTATATATCTGTCAAAAGTGTCCTGGAATTTTGTTGAAACTTTTTCTCTTTATTTTAAAATTTTTCACAAAATTACAGCACACCTTTTACGGATATTCAAGATCTGTTGATATTAGCATGTGCAGAAAACTAAAATCTATGTTGCTACTGGAAACAAAAATTGATTTATTTTTGATAAAAAATGTATATTCTAAAAAAGTGTAAAAATACTTGCGCTCCCATCTGCCACACCTTAAGGTGCGGCAGAAGGGAGCGCGAGTAATTTTACAGTTTTTATAGAATTGAAAGTTTTTGGCCAGAATAAATCAAATATTTCTCCAGTAGCAACATGAAGTTTAGTTTTATGCACATGCTAATATCAACAGATCTTGAATATCTGCCAAGGGTGTCCTGGAATTTTGTCAAAACTTTTTCTCTTTATTTCAAAAGTTTTGACAAAATTCCAGGGCACCCTTGACAGATATTCAAGATCTGTCGATATTAGCATGTGCAGAAAACTAAACTCTATGTTGCTACTGGAGAAATATTTGATTTATTTTGGCAAAAAACTTTCAATTCTATAAAAACTGTAAAAATACTTGCTATCCCTTCTACCTAGCCTTAAGCCATACTGCTCTAAAGGACACATTAAACTCACATGTTTTCCCATGTGTTTATTGAGATGTGCTTCCTTGCAGGGGAGCTCCTGGGGGATGGTACCTAATATACATAGCAACTTCCCCAACATTTTATCTAAGAGTACATATATTTTTGGGTGGAGTCAGACTACTTGTTTAGTTAGCAACAAGGGGGACCTGGTGGTCTAGGGGTAAGGTGTCAGACTTCTGTGCTGGGGGTCTAGGGTTCAATCCTCCTTCCCGGCACAGATTTATCTGATTACCAAACCCTTCCTTCACCTCTGACAAGACATCTTGTGAATGTGTGGAATGCCAGGCCTCCACCGTGGTTCGGATTCCACGTTAAACTGTAGGTCCTCTATTTCATCTCACAATCACTCTAGCATTACACATTAGCGTAAGTGCGTATAACCTGAACGGGTAGTAAGACGCGGTGCTAATAATAATAATAATAATAATAATAGTTGTCTACAAGATAGATATCTGATAGCAAGGAAGAAAACGCGGCATAGTTATATAAAGGTTAATTTCTTAAGTCAAAAACCTCTGTGTATTAACACAAATCAGTCTTGTTTCAGAAAAAAAATGAACGCTCACAGACGTACAAGTAACCGTTAGTAACAAGAAAAAAATGAGTGCAGTTACAGACAACTAATAAGAACCTGTTGGTAAACAAGTGAGACTGGAGACTGGCGCATGCGCAGTGGAATAAGTTGACGTGTAGAAGCCTAAGCTGCTATTTGACGCATCAACTTTCCCCACGTGTATCTTGAAAATATCCATCCATTTTTATATTCATGGGGGAAGTTGATATGGTCTCACCCACATCGTTTTGCTGTATTACACGCACAGACTTCTCCACAAGGAAACGCATCACAAGAAGCACACGGGGAAATCGGTGCGTGTGATGCTGTCTTAAGAAGTAAAAGATTTAGAGCAAATCGTGTGCACCTGCATTATTTGGAGTGAGATATGAGAAAACCCAACAACAACAAAATCGTGTATCAAAAACCGCCTCCCAGTTGACGTGGCCAAGATTCGAACCTCGTCGGTCTTCCGCAACCGGTAGTCCAGTATATTGCGAGATTGGCGCCTTAGACTGTATTGTCCAAGGCGTGCATTGGGCAACTATAACTAAATGATACATGTAAAACTATCTTTATCTAGGCGATAACTAGGGTAGCCTTGTGGGCACGAAGAATAAATATCAAGCTCGTCTAGTCTGAAGGTAAAGGTTTGAATCACAGCCGGGTGAACCAAGGATTATTATTTTACTAAAATGTTTTATACTCACCCTTCATTTGGATGTGATTACGATTCCTCTTAAATTTGACCTTCCCAAACCCTTACCTCATTGATGTAATTAAATTCGGAGAACCCGGACGGGTAGTAAGACGTGGGGCACTCAGAAAACCATTCGTATACAGCTCATTGTGTGTTAGTTTGCAAACAATTATTTTGCCGGGAGCAAGAATGCATTTAAAATTGCAATAGTAATCAAAGACGTTGCCAATTTTTTTATAGAAAAAGAGCACATTAATTTCTCCGTCCTTAAATTACGTATAAAAAAACAATTATTTTATTTCCTCTCTCCCCCTTATATCTTTTGTAATTTATTTTTGGATTTGGTAAATTAAATATTAATATGAATACATAAAATTCAGGTTTCATGTATATTGTAATTAGCTATATTTGTGCAAAATATGATGACCATATCTCAATTTTTATTCATATAAAAAAAGTGAAATTGACCGATTAAAGTGTAGTTAATCAATGAATGAAATTTCAAAATTTTCTGATTCTTTTTTTCTTTTTCAGATTAATTCTCTCCCTAATAATTGACTAAGGAAAATATTACGTTAGATAGATTAATTTTGATACCCCCATACCCCCTCTTAACCCCCCCTTCCAAACCACAAAGAAACACCCCTAATAGTTCTATTAAAACAAAAATTAAATATTTTTTCATAAGCATTTTCTTACTTAAATAACATTTTTTCTATTATTTTTTTTACAGCCATGTTTTTATTAAACTTAAAGCTCACCTTACCGAAATATCCAGACAAAAAGTAATATTAATGCATTAGGAAAATATATTACAAACTTTTTAAATCGTGATTTTACCAACATTATTCACCCAGTGGACTTTTTTTTTTCTAACAACTTCACCCGACACCTCCCCCCTCGCCTCTTACGACCAAACTGGAGACGCTGCGGTATACCATTGCCATAGAATATATTAAACACGTCCGCAGAAAAGGTTTTTAACTTCAACCACAGTATTTCACCATGTTTTAACCGAATCCTATATAAAATACCACCAGCGGTCACGTTAACTGAGATGTCAGGTTTTGCGGAGTGGGGAAAGGGTTTGGTTGATGAGGGGTGTTTTGGGGGTGTAGTAGGGGGGGAGTGTCGGCGAGTGGGAAAACGAATTCCATCCCCACCCTTTTTTTTTCTGTGACCTCACATTGTCCCTTGTTCGTCGTCATCCGTCTCATTTCCCCCTCTCCTCCTCCTACAACTCATTTCCTTCCACCGTAACTTCCCCACTTTCGGGTCGCCTCCTCTTCGTCATCATACCCCCCCTTCCTACGTTCACACACACACACACACACACACACACACCCTTCCTTGATGTAATTACATGAGGACGTAACCCTAACTTCATCCCTGGACAAGCTTTTTATAAAATATGGAAGCTGCGCTTCGCACAACTTTTAGAACTGTTTGAAATTTCTGTCACCTTCCCCTCCTCTACCCCCTTACAACCCTATCTACCCGACACTCTTCTAACACTAAAGAGAGTAAAGTTGGAAGGAGAAAAATAGGGTAAAAGGGGTGGGAAATGATGGCGGTGGATAAGAGATGGAAATGGTAGCACACGTCAGCTCGCTGCGTGCGAATATTGTGCGTGCTAATCGTGTTATAGGAAAGGGGGTTATAGGGTTGGATAGTCCAAGGGTTTTGAATAAAATATACCCCGAACAACTACCAGAGGAAAAGATGTGGATTTATATGATTTATAGATTAATCAAGAAATGTTGGGGAAAAGTGGAGATTCAAAAAAAAATATATATAAAGGGACTAGATCCCTCTGTGAGGGTAACTCTTTCCACCTCTCCCGCTCTACCCTTTGGTTTCAATTCGTAGTGGCATTGCAGCAATGGCGTTTATATTCGTCGTGATACCCCCCCCCCCCCTTACGATCCCTTTAATCTTCGGGCTAGAAGCTACAAACGTAAATCTCATTTGATTTATATTGACGGTCGTCGCCTTCCTTTATAGTTAGACGTTTAACTATTCATAGGCCTCGGCCATGCTCTAGATATAGCACTTGATGATGTCCTATCACATCCGATGGGATTATGGTTCGAATGCTGGTGTCCCGCATCGAAGGTCGCGTGTTCTAACGTGTCATTCTCGTGTCAGAGTGAATTTCTAGTGACGTAGAGATCGAGATTCGAATCCCGGTCGGGGATGTTAAGGGTCGTTTTTAATAAATGATCCCCAACTCTCTCTCTCCATGCAAATATGGGTACATCTCCTCTAAAATTCGGCCTTCCTTATTCCTACTCTATTAGTCTAGTTGGTGTATGTGTTACTGTCAAAGTCCAAAGACGGGTAAATCTTAAAATTTACTAGTAAATCCCAACATTTACAAAATCAGTTGGTAAAAGTTCGAAATATCTTATAAAATGTTTATATTTTGAGTTTTAACCAAGATATTTTGGACTGTTACCAAACTATATTGTAAATTTTAGGATTTACTGGTAAATTCTAAGATTTATCGATCTTCGGAATTTTACAGTAACATATGCCTGTCAACCAAACGGCCACTAAGACGCGATGATAAAATCATGACTTGTGTAGTCAAAAGTGTTAAGGGACGCTGCCTATTTAAAGAGAAATATCCTCATATTGAAGTATTTATTTTACAAATGGCAATTCTAAATAATCAAAATCGTTAAAATTATTCTCATATCTTTAAAATCAAATCATTGTGACCCTATTAAATATTACTTTAATTTTTTTGGTAAAGAAGATGTACGTTTCTATCCATTTACTTTGGTATCAATGCATTACCACACTTAGAGCCAGGTTGGGCCACCCTGTCATTACAAATGGCAAATTGGCCATACAATTTAGGCAAATTTGAGTTTGTCCGCTCTCACAGTAAATAAACATTCTACTGATGGTTATAACTTGATGTTACCTGCAAATCATAGGAAGTATTCCACTTTGAAAATGAGTGATTAACGCAACACTGTCATCCCTCTTCCAACAATTAGTTTCATTTCTGGTTTTAGATAAAAGTTAACGTTAAATTGTCTAATATTCAAAACCCGTTAAATCCATAATTTGTCGAAATCGAGATATCGGTATCCATGGATACTTTGGCTTTCCTTCTTTTAATTAAACGTGGTTTCATGTTCCAAAACCCACTATAAATGCCTTAAAAATGAAAGAGAAAAGTGGGACCATTGGCAAAACCTGTTAAATCGTTGTAGCCTACAGAATCAAAATGTGTTAAAATCATCCTCATGTTTACATTTGCAAAAGCCGTTATAATTGATTAAACCCACATGGCCACTTTGAGTAAACAAATGCAAAACAAGCTAATTTTTGTTCCGTTGACAGATGGACCTATTTTTATTTTATTTTCATTTAAAAATTAATATCATAGGTTAATTTTAAAGTTTAATGTTGGCTACACTGCCTTTTTTTAGAATTGACTTGAAAAACATCAGCTGTTGCTATAAAAATGTGAGGGAACATTACTTTTTCCTAGCCTAGGCTTGCAGTAGCTTTAATAATATAAAGTGTTCATTTTAATCGTGGTTTTCTATAGTATTTTAAATAATGGAAGAGCATGAAAACGAAAGAGTTGCAAATCCGAATGGTACAGTTATTATAGAAACACCTGCTGAAATGTCAAGAAAACGTAAACGACGTCCAGATGAGTGGAAGCGCAACGTTGCCAAGAAGGATAGGTAAGGTTATTAATGTATATTTCTCCCATCCTACTATCTCGCACGCACACACACACACACACACACACTCCTTAAAAGTATAAATTGCTAATATATGAAGAAGAACCCAAAAATATGATAACACTATAATAACAGACAATATAGGGCCTACAGCTCTTTTGCAAACACCTAACCTAAAGAAAGTGGCCGCCATCAATAGCTAACATAACTAAATCAATAGCCTTATCCCTATCTCATACTTTTACTGTTTATTAACCATTTTATTTTAATTCCCAATTATTTTATGTTACAGACACCGACCTAAAGGTTTTCCATCCATGCCAACATGTGTTCATGGACAAAATAGTATCTTCAAATGCAAGGAGCTGTCGATGCAGGATGTGAGAAAAATACATCAGCACTACTACAAAGACGCCAATTTACAATCAAAAAAGAATTTCATCCTCCAACATGTGACAGTCTCATCAGTGCAAAGAAATCGAGCTCAGCGGGGTGGATGTAATTCTCATAAAAGAATGGTAAGCACCAATTTTATTTTACCAAAACAGCGTGGAGGAGTAAAACGGAACATTAAAGTGTGCCGTGCTGCATTTCTAAGCATATTACAAGAAAGTAGAGACAGAGTGCAACGGCTGTGTAAAAAATATCTAGAAGAAGGTGTGACTCCACGTGAAAATCGTGGAGGTGCCCGTCAAGTTGAAAAATACAGTTTAAAAAGACAAGCTGTCAAGGACTTCATCAAAACTTTTATACCCATACAAAATCATTACTGTAGGGGGGAAATTAGAACCAGGCAGTACCTAAATAGTGATTTGTCTCGAAGAAAGATGTGGGAAATGTACCATGAAAAGCACCTGGAAGAGCAACTCAAGGTTGAATATGAATTTTTCAGAAATGTTTTCAATGACAATTTTAATATAAGTTTTAACGCACCGTATACCGATAAATGCTCAGCGTGTACATGTCTAGAGAATAAAATTGCTGACGAGAAAAACAGAGAGAAAAAACAGGTACTGGAAGTAGAACTCAAAGTACACAAGAAAAGGGCTGATACATTTTATGAAAAGCTACGTGAGGGTAGTGACCATGAGACAGTTCTCAGCTATGATTGTCAGAAGAACTTGGTATTGCCGAAAATACCCGACCAGGAGGCTTATTACCGACGTCAATTATACTTATATAACTTTACCATTTGTGAGGGTATTTCAACAACTAATCAAAACAAAGAAAACACTTATTGCTATGTATGGACAGAAAATCAGTTTCCTAAAGGATCTGTGCAGATTGCATCCGCATTACATCACAGATTGTCTGGTTTAGATCTTGATGGAATCACCACAGTCCGTCTGTTTTCTGACGGCTGTGGTGGACAGAATAAAAATAAGACTGTTATATACATGCTTTCACACTGGTTGCTTCTAGAGGCTCCCCAACAAGTAAAGGAAGTTGTGATATGCTTCCCGATCGTGGGCCATTCTTTTATCCTGCCCGATCGGGTATTTGGCAATTTTGAACGACAGTTCAAGGCCAAAAGTGTAATTGTCAATCCTGAGGAATACCTACAAGTTTTTGAAAAGTTTTCAACTGTCCTTCACCTAGGTACAGATTGTAAAGTGAGCGATTGGAAACATGCCTCAGAAGAAGTATTGAAAAAGCCAGCTCAGTGGCATTTTCAATTTCAAAAAACCAAAAAGATTGTTCTTAAACGAAGTAAAACTTGTAAAACTATCCTGGTTCAGGGTGAACCATTTTATAATTTTGAAGTTGGTGAGGCTAAAACACTGTGCAAACAAGGAAAGACTTTTCGAAACACTCAGCTTATTGAGGTACAAAAAGGAGTGACTTTGAAGCCTGCTAAAATCACAGACGTTAAACGTCTTCTTATGCTTCACTTTGGTGAGGAGTGGTATGAAGAACCAAGGCTTCAATTTTACAATAACGTTTTTGCTGAGCAAATAAACCCAGTTCCTTTGATGCTAGGAAATTTGGGAGAAGAAGAGAGAGATTTTGAATTGACAGAAGATGATGCTCTTGAGGAGATTCGTTAATTTGGTTTGTGTTGGACTTTTACGCATTTTTTTCTTTCGAGGGTTGACCTTATAACAATGGAAACTAATATTCCTTCATGACCTATATTTTTCCTATGTATTAATAAAGTCTTTTGTTCCAAGAAAAATCTTTTTATTTAAATTTGTATTCAAAACCCTTATTCCCATGGATATAACAGGTTTTGTACCTTGATTCTAAAAGCAAATGGCCACCAATACAGACTCAAAACATGTTATTTCCACTGTACAGATGCAAAACCTGTTAAATCCAAACTTTAAATTAAAATAATTACTTTTCTTTTAGCGTGATATTATACAGCTTTTGTTAGTTAAACAAAATCATTTTTCTTTAATTGTTGCTAAATTTTCTATAATTTATCATTGACAGGTTAGTTGTTATAAGTTTTTTGCGATTATCCGAAAATTCTTTCAGGTGGAGTTAACTGGTTTTGCATATGGGCTACTCACTTGATGTTACCTGCAAATCATAGGAAGTATTCCACTTTGAAAATGAGTGATTAACGCAACACTGTCATCCCTCTTCCAACAATTAGTTTCATTTCTGGTTTTAGATAAAAGTTAACGTTAAATTGTCTTACATTTTTAATTTGATCAATTTAGATCATTTTCGTCTGAGGCAAGTTGTAACTGAGCAGTCAAAGCGTACAGTTTTTAATAACTTTGTTTAAACAGATGTTGTTTTAACTTTTAAATATTCGATGAAGCAAATTGTCTCAATTTTTAAATAGTGCTGCGAATTTCTATTCTCATTCACTCCTTCTGTGGTTACATTGATACAGATGTTGTACACCTCTCTTATAGGGGTGGCATTTTGGTAACTTCCGAGCATTTTTTTTTTAACAAAACCAATTCTTAATTAACGCGAGGAATTTCTGGACATCTGTTAACGGATCTCATCGCGTAGGTAGGTGCCCCCCCCCCCCTTAGTTGGTAGACGAAGGAATTAATTCACACCATATCTCTGTATCAACACCTAAATCACCTTTAGTTCCCTTACTCATTGGCGCAGAATTACACTGGAGAAAGCCACTCTTTTGTCACAGTATCTAAAACTTTAAACTGTTATTGCCTTCCACTCCCATCTTACAAATACCCCTCACCTCCTCCTTATCACAGATGTACAATTGCCATTTAATTGTAATTTGATACACTACTATTTGTGTAAGAAAGTTTAAAAAAAGCACTCAGTTTTTACAGACTTTATTTGGGCAGATTGGGGTTCGAATCTCGGTCAGTTATATTTGGGGTGGTTTACCACTCTCTCCACACAAATACGGGTACACTTAACCTAAATCCAACATTCCTCATCAATAACACAGCGTAATTAGTACAAATGCGTATAACCCGAACGGTTATTATGACGGAGTGTTAAAAAAGGGGTGAGCTACAAATCATATGTACGTGCTATCAGCATATTTATACTAATGGGGGGAATTGTTCACATTTTTGGGGATAAACTACGCAGGGAAAACACTTGGATAATTTAACCCTGACCTTCCAGGTGCACCAGACAAGACGAGTTTGGTGCCTTTGTCCGCGTTAACTGCGCCTCTCTTTAACCCCTTTAACACCATTACCACGTGGTGCCGGTTGGATCGTGATGATAGTATTACTTTTATTGCGAGTGGCAAGGTTAGACTAGCTGTCAACGCTCCTATGTACGATTTCACATATTTTAACTACTTATATTATAACAAACGGTCGTTTGCAGAGAGAAAATGTGTTGAGATATTGTCCTTCAAACTACACTCGACTGTGAGACACACTCTTATAGGACTCGCTGAACTATAGTTTGTTGCGCTATTGTTAGGAGCAGCTTACAATGACGTCACAGAGGAACGCGCATGCGTGTACGTGAAGTCAATTGAAAAAAGGAAATGGAAAGTCTTATGTAAAACTAACCCATTACTGTTTTGTTAGCAATTTGTTGTTTATTTTAAAGGAGGAACTTAGCTCTATTTTATAGATATTACGTTTTATAAGGTGGTTTATTTATGTAATAATAGATTTGTTACATTTAACTGAAATTTACATAATAATCGATCAATTAAAATTCCGCAATAAAAAAATGTGTTTATCTTGAAATCTTTTAGTTCGCGGCACTGACGCCGCGAGTGATAGTGATGTGGTACTACTTTTATTATTATTTATTATTATTACGATTAGCATCGCGTCTTACTACCCGTTTGGGTTGTATGCACTTACGCTAATGTGTAATGGTAGGGTGATTGTGAGATGAAATGGAGGACCTACAGTTTAACGTGGAATCCGAACCACGGTGGAGGCCTGGCATTCCCCACATTCACAATATGTCTTGTCAGAGGTGAAGGAAGGGTTTGGCAATCAGATAAATTTGTACCGGCGGGATTGACAGGCCAGCAGAAGTCAAACCTTACCTAGACGCGGGTCATCTACACTTGAATGGATTGTGTTTCTATAATCCCTTCTATGGTAGGGTTTGTTTCTAATCGGTTTAAATTGGGACGTAATCACAGTCTCGGGGGTCAACCAATCTCCCAGAGCACGTGTTTGATTGAATGCTTCTCCCCCTCCCCTAATCTGGACTACGTTTACATTTCTTGACAACTACGTGATACTATGCCTGGTGAGGCGCGAGTCATTCTCAAGGGGATTCACCCACTATAAGCGCGGTCGTGGGAAATTATAAGCACGATAGAAAAATAGGATTTTGGTTAGGAAGAAACATTTAGAAAACACAAGTATAGTACTTTATTGATAACCTATTACTATGTTATTAGTGTTATTTTATAGCTATTGATGATATATATCAAACCTGCTTCTTTGACCGTATAATCTATCGCGCTACTCTCGCAGTAGACTAGATTGCCGATGATGGGAAGATCGAGGTTTGAATCTCAGTTGGATATGAGGTTTTTTTCCAAAATGGATTTACACTCTCCCTCCACGCAAATGTGGATAAACTTCCTCTAAATATAATATTTCCAATCCCTAAAACCATTAGTGTGATTGATACATAAGCGTATAGCTCGAATGGGTAGTAAGACACATTGTTAAAATAAAAAAGGATATCTATCAAAATGACAGCTCCAATTCACACGACTTGATGCTTGAGTACATGAAAGTAGATTTAGTAATTTTTCTAGCAGTAAGATAAGGGTCTTAATATGAAAATTGGACTGTACAAATAATATAACTAAAATTTTGAAGTATTAAAAAATATAATACATATATTTTAAATACTATACATACATATATCTTTTAAATACTTATTATAATATATAATTATATATATATTAAATATAATTATATATATTAATATAATTTATTATATATGATATATATATATATATATATTAGGGGTGTGCGAAACTTTGACTTGGCTTCGAAACAAATTCCCGCTTCAAATCTTCGTCAAAGAGAGTATTGACAGCTAAAATTCTCAATCTATATTCAATTACAGCCATTATGAACTGTTTCATACATTACAAATTAATATTGACCGGAAAAAATTCTGAAGTAATTGAATTGAATGCAGTAATAACTTGATTTACCAGGTTAACATTACTTATCACAAACAATTTTATAATAAAACATTTTACAGTTAATTTTAGTGCATGAAATAATATAAATAACCACAGTATAATATTTTTTCAAGCCTAAAACAATTTAAAAAAATATTTGAACTTTGATTCGGCTTGTTGAATATTTTATATAATCGATTCGAATTAGCTTCAAATTGAAAAAGTGGACTTCTCACATCCCTAATAAATATATATATATATATACACAACATAAATATGATATCACACTTATTTAAACAATCCAGTATATGTGGGCAGCAGTCTGAACGCCAGATCATTTAGTCATAGTTTAACTGGCAAAATAAGGTTTTGAGTTTGAATCGAGTTCTGGTGTGCAGACATTTCTTTCTAAATTGTTTTCCTCTTTCTCCTTATGCAAATTTGTGTACATTATATCTAAATTTTACCTTCCCCATTTCTAATTAAAATTAATTCTTATAAACCTAACGGTTAGTAAGTGAGACAAGGTTAAAAAAAACAATTAAAATTAATTTTAAATATATCTAATCAAATATACACTTCCAGATGCGTATTTAGTATTAATGAAGTTAAAAAAAACTTCTTGTCTCATATATATATTTTTTTTTGCAACAATGAAATGGAGGTTTGGAGTTATGTAGGCCTAATTAATTTACTAAGCTTTCACATCAGTCTACAATCAAAAAGGCCTACCGGTGCTGTGGTAATTAAAATACGGAACATGAGCCACATTTTAAAATGGTCTATATAAGTTTTCCTTTTGACCTGGTTGGAGAGTAATTTCCACCTTCATTTTCGAGCAGAATTTTCCATCTGTACGTGAAAGGTGATAACGATGTCAAAGATAATAAGGACGGAAGGCACTGTAATCATAAGGCGAGACCATAACCTACATCCTAAAACGCATTAATATATTCTTATTTATATATATAGTTTTATGACAGGATATAAAATTGTGTTAACGCCAACATTATTTTATGGTTGTGAAGTGTGGATTTGTCAGGAAAAACACAAAGGCAAGGTGAATTCAGTTGGTATGAGATATATAAGAAATGTTTGTGGAGAAGCTCGTAAAAACGGTCAGTAATGGATGGGTTCTTAAGGTTTGTGGTTTGAAAGGGAATCTAATAGGTCAATGAGAAAGAAGTGTCTTACGTTGGTTTGGGCATGTTGATAGGATGAGTGTGGATTGAGGGAAGAAGTAAATATATGAAGGTAGGGTGTGTGGATCAAAAAGAAGGGGTAGGCTATGTAAGAAGTGACTAAATTTTGTAGACGAATGTGTGAAAAAGATACAGTTTTAGGTTTAAAAGAACATGTATACTCGGTGTATGTATGTTGTTGAAGCGAAGAGAGTATGCAAGGATAGGGAAGGGTGGATAAAGTTAGTGAGGATGGATTAAGTACGGAGTTGTTTTTTTAAGATATATGCTCAGTTTCTTGCCTACGCCGTAAGGAAATAGGGTGATTGATGTATAATATGTATTTTGTAATTTGTGCGTATTCCTTTGTAATACTAAAATGTGAGCCTCTATCGATGGAAGCTCTCACCTTCTTCGGTGGCCCCAAGGCTTAATACGCTCCTGTAGTAATAGACTAAACTTCCAATGACCGCAAGATACGGATTCGAATCCCGGTAGGCTGTACTGGGTGTGGTTTGTCCAAAATGGTTTACCACTATCTTTCCACCAAAAGCGGATACTTATTCCAAATTCAACCTTCCTTATCCAGAACCCATTAGCGTAATTAGTACATAAACGTATAACCTTTAATAGGTAGTAAGATGCGGTGTTTAAAAAAAACCTAGAAGTAGACTCATTGAAAACAGGGTGTTTGATACAAGCTAATTTTCAAGGATTTTTTTCGCGAAATGACTCCTGGTAAAAATGTGTTTGATATTAATATTACCAAAGCTTACCGCTCATAAATGCACTGTCGCCTCACCTTCTCCATGGCGTAAGCCCGCGATTTAGCCATACCGACCGAGCGGCCGTCGCTCTTATCGATGATAGTGCCAACTTTTGCGGATAGGGGGTGTCATGTAGTCTTCGTACCTAACCCACCGTCAGTTAATCTCGGTTTTTTTAGACAGAAACTGTTTATTCAAGTAGCTTCTCATTTGTCATCATGAATCTGAGTTTTTGACCCCGTTTAATACCATTGTTTCACAGAAAATTACTGTAAGCGCCTGTGGTGGAACCCGGGACCTCTGGATCTGTAGCCAGGAACTCTGACCACTAGACTATGGTTTACTATTACACCTTTTCTCCTAGATCATATAGGGGAATTCGGGGCGGAATGGGAAACGATCTTAAAAATTAATCATAAATAATTAATTAGGGCGAGTGACGACCCAGTTTTGGTAATAATGAAAAGTTTATTATCTACATAGCAGCATGCAATATTAAAAATACAAAAAAATAAGTTTTTTAAATTTTATGTGATTAGTTTATTAGTTTTAACGAAAAAATGAATACAGAGATTATCAAAAAGTAATTTTAAAACTAGAAACTATTGGCAATGTTCACATACTAAGACTTATTCGTTATTTTCACTGTAAATATCGATACGAGAGCTGTAGGCCCACTTTAGACAACTCTGGCATGACAGCCAGCCTTCATCTGACGTTGAATAAACATCTCCACAGTAAAGACATACAGCATCTTCTTCATTTACATCAGTATCACTGTCCTTGGTAGGGTTCTTTTTCCCTTTTTCATTTTTTTTCGCAACTTTTTTTATTTATTTTTCCCCTTACCTCTTTTGTTAGTTTTGGTGTCAAATAAATTTTTCTTAGTTATTTCTTCTTTGGCCTTTCACTTTTCTTCTCTTTACTTTCTATTTTTTTTCTTTTTCTCTTTCTTTTTTATTTTTAATGGAGATTTCAAATTCATTTTTATATGGAGGTCCGGTCCAAACAAGTTTTTCCATTTTTTCTATTAGTCCTTTTCACATTTTGTTTAACCAGTGGAATTTGTATTAAAATTTCAGGTGATGCAGTTTGAAATGCTGAAGGTTTAGGTATTAGAGAAGTTACATTTGACATCCAGGAGGAGCATCCAGGTTGGGATTCTTTATTCAAATCTTCATTTGTCTTGGTTTTATTGGTAGGAGGTTCATTCACAGTTGACGGGCAGTCACCAGAGCCAGATTTAGGGGGTTTTATGTAGCTGTCACCAGGGCCGGATGTAGGGTGTTTATGGAGCTGTCACCAGGGCCAGATGTAGGGTGCTTATGGAGCTGTCACCAGGGCCAGATTAGTGTTTTATGGAACTGTCACCAGGGCCAGATATAGGTTTGTTGAAGGCATTCATTGTATCTAACTGTATGTCAGTGGTAGCTGCAGTTAGGTAGTCTGCATCAAAATCACTTTAGGATCAGGAGGCCAAATTCTTGTTTTCTTAAAACCATTAATTGCATTTGTCACTGTAGCAGCGTATGTAAATGTTGCCCCAAAGATTGAAGACACCTGGAATAAGGTTACAACCTTTGCTGGATTGCACCTAAGTCATTTTCTAATTTCATCCTGCTTAGTAAAGGCTTAGAGGTTTAAAAAATATTACGTCCAATGGTTGGAGCCAATGGGAGGGAGGTGTGGGACGGCCAACAAAGCAATACCACTCTAGCTCCCTGGCCATGTAGATCAGTTGGAGATTCTTTTATGTGGGTTGAATGACCGTCTGGAATGAGGAGAAAAGGAGACTCTCTCTTTGCTTTAGAAAAGTCTATATATTTTTTCAAACCACACAATAAACAACTCTTTGGTCATCCAGCTTGATGAGTGAGTCTCAGACCAACCTTCTGGAGGTAAAAACACCTCATATTCTTGTTTTTTCTTCTGCTTTGGAAAGATAAGCAATGGGGGGGCACAAAAGATCCTGCCGCAGACATGCACACAGCTGCAGTGAGCCTTTCACTCAATTTTTGCAGAAGTCAGTGCCCCTACCTATCAGTTTCCCTTAATAGTCTATGATTTTGGATTGGCTTTTAGGATTCACTTTCATCGCAGTTAAATATCGTTTCACCTGTGAGTTTGTACTTATCAATATTTTGAGTAAGCAGAGAAAAAAACTGCGAAACAACTACTTTGTTAAATCCCATGGCTTTTGCACCCGATGTATTTTCTGGGTTTCTAATTCTCAATGTAGGATGCCTTGCATGAAATCCTTTAACCCAATCCTGACCTGCCAAACCGGTGTTTCTGTTAAATCTGAGGTCTAGGCCATTTCGCTCGGCTAAGTGGTAGGCTAATGATCTCAAATCTTTCATCGTAAGGCCAAAAAGCCTACTCTCCGTGGATTTTAAGTAAGCTACCAATTCACTTTTTGTTCAGTTGTAAAAACCTTAACAAATTTCCCTTCCCGACATGTCTATTTTGTAATCAGCATCCTTATTTTTTATTTTTACGTATCATTCCAAATAAGATTTTGGTAAGTTAAACTGCTGAGACACCTTTTAAAAATCTCATTTCACACTAAATAACAGCCTGCATTGCTAGTTCCATCGAATCTACATCCCATTGTTTTGTCTATTAGTTTTCTTACGTAATTTCTCACCATCTGAAAATGTAAAAAAAAAAAATTGTTTAGAGCCTTATCATAACGAAAAATATGGTGGAGTGTAAAGGGATACCATCTCATTGTGCCCCATGGTCATGTATTAGGTTAACAATTTTTACCGGATTCTAAACACGATCAGCTTAGCCAAGAAATTTAATCAAACTATAGCTAATTAAATGTGCTTTGAGAGTAAATAGCATTTAAGTAATATACGTAACAGTAATTGACTTACCTCTAGTGGAAATTCATCACAAGTTACAAAAAACACTTGTAAAAACGTCGACAACACACTATTCATTATGAAACCTCCTTCCAAACTAAATCAAAATGACAGCCTCAGTTTCTTCCCGACTTGTTGGAATAGTTCAAATTATTTTCGCTAGGTTCTAGCACCATCAGATAAGTAAAATAATGCTATCCCGTTCTGCCCCGAGTTCCCCTACATGTTGGATACAAGATGAACAATGGTAACACTCGTCCTGCCAACACATTAGCAATTTAAATTCTATAGTGTAGTTGTAATGGAATATATTTTCACAACGGTGTTATCTAATTATCTCAACACACTTTGTCTACCAAATTCCTATTTCCTTACCATACCGTATTCAGGGCGTAACCAGAGCAACTGACGTCATTCAATGACTTTTATTATAGACATAGGACCGGTTTAGTTAGAAAGTATTTTAGTACAAATTAAAAAAAATATTACCTATATTTTATAGGTATATATATTATTTATATTTATATATAATATATATTATATATATATATATATATTTTATATATATATTTATATTTTATATTATATTTTATAATATTACCATTATAACTACAAATAGTATCGACAGATATTTAAATTCATGCCAGTGGACATACGAGATGAATGCCAAGCACATCTGATCTGGTTTCCCGGAAGGTCATCCAATACCGGCTGGGTGTACTTACTCTTTTTATCCTTTCACGCAAATGTGGATACATTTTTATAAATTATACCTTCCTCATCCCTTTTCCATTAGTGTAACTGTTGGTCTCAGTGGTGTTGGGGGTATAGTGCTCACATCAGGACCCAATGTTTTTGGGTTCAAACCAAGTTGGGGTCGACGGATTTTTATTGATTGATAAAAAATATTAGCACAATTTCCTTCTGAAATACCTTTACCGAGAAAATTGGTAGGACCTTTAGCTCTCTCTTTATCGCTCATAGAAACTTTATGTGCTGATATAATCAGTCGGTTTAGAAAGTGCACGTTAAATACCTCAAATTAATAAAACTTGTAACTAAATACAAATAAATGGATCATACAGGTTAAATTTCATATTTTTTTTGTTTTTTATTACTTTTAATTCAACTGAGCTCTGGAGCAGTTTTTTTTTAAAGATAAGCATATTTTCAATTAGATATGAAACTTCAGTTACTTATTTAAATGAATCATGTTATTTGGAATACATTCAAGACTTACTCTCATCCTTTATAAAAAATAATTATTAAATTGTATGTGTCATTGGTGACCTGGCGGTCTAGGGGTAAGGTGTCAGACTTCTGTGTTGGGTGTACGGGGTTCAATTCTCGGTCCCGGCATAGATTTATCTGATTGCCAAACCCTTCCTTCACCTCTGACAAGACGTATTAATCACAACTCGTGAATGTGTGGAATACCAGGCCTCCACCGTGGTTCGGATCCACGTTAAATTGTAGGTCCTCCATTTCATCTCACAATCACCCTACCATCACACATTAGCGTAGGTGTGTATAACCCAAACGGGTAGTAATATGCGGTGCTAATAATAAATAGTATGTGTCATTATCGGATAGTAAAGTTCTAACTAACACAAACTCCAAAATTGGTGTATTTATAACTCGACAAAACTTCTTTTTTACCACTCAAAGAAAATTCATCGGGTATATATAGAAGGCTTAACAACTTCAATTATTGTTTCCAGAATATTTGTATATTTCTGATTTTACAAACTTTTCTTATCAAAAACCCCACTCACGAAATGTAATCAAAATTAAACTTAGAAAAGTGGGCATCACTTCTCTTCACCAAACAAAACAATTCCCGTTAAAGTACACCTGCACTTATTGGCTGTGACTGTAATGGATTATTGACAAAAGCACGTGTGGCTTTACAAATCCCCCACAACCGTTCGTTTGGCCAACTGACTAACACGTCTGTCCAAGTGGAAGCTTGCTTCACCTGATAACTATATCACATTTCAGAGACACATTTTGCTAATACAAAGTGCCTCCATTTGTTGTAATCAATTAGGGGATGGCTACATATGTAGTTAATACGGATCGGTAAATGTATCTATGAGGGGGAGGGGGGGAGGGAAGAGGACGATAGAAAAGGTCCGTGTTTTTGCAGTTTTTTATAGCAAAACATTTTTTGTTTGCCAAAATAAATAGAATAATGCTCCAGTATAAACATATAATTTAATTCTCTTCAAATGTTGACCTTAAAATTTATTTAAAATCTGTCTAGGGTGTTTTGTAATTTAATGACAACTTTTTCTCTTCATTTAAAAAGTTTATTAGATAATACCGCCATACTCAATGCTAGATATTCAAGAACTGTTGATGTCAACATGTGAAGAAAATTAAACTCTGTTTGTATTGGAGCAATATTTTATTTAGTTTGACCAAATATTTTTTCCCATAGAAACTGCAAAAACAATTTCCTTTTTTCGCATTCCCTTCCACCCCACCTTAATAGTGACTTTACCCGCTTCGTTGGCTGAATGGTCTAAGGCGTCACTCTCGTTCGACATTCTTTTGTTGCTTTTTGTATCTTACTACCTAATCGGGTTATACGTCTATGTAGTAGTTACACTATTGGGTTAGGACTTAGGGATTAGGAAGCCTTAATAGAGAGAAAAAGCACCCACATTAACGTGGAGGGAGCACGGAAAACCATTTATAAAACCACTCTCAATATCCCCGACCGGAGTTGGATCCCGATCTCTCCACCTTCGATAGTCTAGTCTAATACGAACGTAGCGCGTTAGACCACGTGGCCAATGAATCGGGTCGTTAGCCTATTGAAGACTGGTTTGAATCCCGGTCGGGTCTTCTGATGATTTTTGTTTCCTAAATGGTTTCCCACTCTCCTGCCACGAAAAATGGTTAGATTACCTGTAAAACGCTTTTCTTCCTTATCCCTCCCTCATTAGAGTAATTATTACGTATGCATATAACCTCAACAGGTATTAAGACGTGGTGATTAAAAAAAATAGTGCTTATTTTCAGCAGTTATGGCAGATATTGTGCACATGAGCTTTACCAATAGCTGACATGTGCCTGACTATTATGTAAAGGAAATTAAACTGAAAGGAAATACTGTTATGACAGGTGTTAGAAACCTTGAGCTAGGTCGTGACCCGTCTACATAACAGGGCTGCAGATTAACTCTCATAGCAAGAGCCTCCTCTGACAGCTAGAAACGTTACTAGATCTATTTTCACATATTATTATTATTATTATTATTATTATTATTATTATTATTATTAGCACCGCGTCTTACTACCCGTTCGGGTTATACGCACTTACGCTAATGTGTAATGGTAGGGTGATTGTGAGATGAAATGGAGGACATACAGTTTAACGTGGGATCCGAACCACGGTGGTGGCATGGCATTCTCCACATTCACAAGTTGTGATTAATACAAGTCTTGTCAGAGGTGAAGGAAGGGGTTTGGACAATCAGATACATCTGTGCCGGGACTTAAGATTGAACCCCTCACTCCTCGGCACAGAAGTCCGACACCTTACCCCTAGACCACCAAGTCACCTATAATTGAAATATAATCGCCTATTTTGTTGTTTTCTTTTTCCATTGCAATGTTCTACTATGGAGTAAAATTCGCTGCTGTGACTCCCAAACGTATGGAGAAAATTTATGTATGCATTAATAATCTTTAGCGCTGGTATTAATAAGTCAGTAATAAAATATTTAAGAATATATTTCTCACTTGTTTCAAATTTATTAATGTACTGTTTTCATCTATGTCTATAATATAAACAGTTATCTGTTCAGACGAATTAAAATCTACTATGTATCGTTTTATCAAATACGCTTAAGGCGTTTTGAGCCATGAAAGCTTATGTTTTTTATAGTGAATCAAAATAATAATTCAACTAAAAAGATAAGAATAACTAATACATGTTTTAAACTAATTAATTCTATCTTGTTTTATTCCAAACTGGCTAGTTACCAGTTCTTAGCACAGGGTGTGTTCTTTTCTTGGAAGTTGATAGTTCAATTAGCAATAGCTGAGAAAAATGGCTAAAAGAAGTGTTTTGTAATAGCCATTTTGAAACGAAATACTATACGTATATTTTAATTAGCTTGTATGTCAACCGGACGTCCTAGTTATGTTCATGCGACATTTCACTACATTTGGTGAAGTGGTTTTTTGAGTGACTAAAAAGACAAAAACCAACCCATTTATGTATATAAATAGGATTGTAGCCTTAATTATATATTATTTTAAATCCCGTTCTGTCCAAACAACAAGCAGTCAAAGTTAAACTTCAATAACATTTTTTGTTCATCAGAGTTTTAATGAGGTGTTAAGAATACGTCGTAAGCTCTATATCGCAAATCTTCTTTAATATACCTTAGTTGAGTTTACAATGAAGCGTTTTTATAGTACCCAATTACTATGTGAAAAAAAATTATGAAAGAGTGGTTGGAGGGCTTTAGGAACGAAGAGGGTTAAGGCTGTGCAAGAGTGAAAATACTTTATTTTATTTTATTATTTATACGGTTGTAAACCTTTTTAATATAATAAAAACATTAAAATAAGTAATAATAGAGCAAAATTGTTATGTATTTTTTGATTAAATAGTTATAATGATTAATTTAACTTAATAATACTAATTCGTATCCAAGTATTAGGAAATACAAGCAAAAGCTTTAATTTTTTTTGTGGATGTACGGATAGTATAGCACTATATGGTAAGCATATTTTAGGAACGGTCTGTACCATATTTTCCAAGATATTAATTTTTATTTAATAAATAATGAAACTGAATCGGCGGCAGACTTTCTCATTCGTTTACAAATAAATTTCCTATTAGAAAACTACTTTGTATTTTGAAATTAAATTTAGCTCTCCTTATTAAGCAATAAATACTGGTTCATTTGACATTTTTCATACAATCGTTACTATCATATTATAAAAACTGGATAGGAACTAGCCAGAAATTACGTTATTTTCACAGAAATAAATACAGCCAAACCGGGCCGTACCGTTGAGAACCAAACACAGGTAGGAGAGACCGCTTGTGTTTTGATTGACAGCGGTTGGGCGGCGGGGAGTGATGAGGGGGATGAAGATCATTAGCAAACTTTTCAAAACCAGCTGAGAAAAGTATTGAGGTACAAAAACATGCGAAGAGTAATATTCTGATATTTTTGACTGTTCTTGCCTGTTGGCTCATGTGCCATGTTATCTAAATAATGTGTGAAAGCTGAACAGTATTCTTTGACATTGTTTAGTTTTAGATTTTAGTTTGAGCATAGACTACAATTTAACCGTCATAAATATAATTATATTAATCAATTTTAAAGTGAACTTTACTGTGTATAAAATGCCTAAGCCTCGTCCATTTCCAACTAAAGTATGCAAAAGAAACAAAAGATCCATAGATTCAAAGAAGAGATGGAAAATATGGAAAGAAGAAGCATATTTCACTGGAAACAAATTTGAATCACTTAAACGGTAACTCTAATTTGAAAATATTAGAACTAATTTTTGTATTTTGTGTTTTTTAAAGTATATTTAGGCTTATTTTAATTGTTTATTTTCTAAAAAAAATCCGCAAGTATGCCGAAAATGTGCCAACTATATTTATATTGTTAAATAAATTGTAAAAAAAAAGTGTACAGTCTTGTACATGAAATGTGGCTGCGTTAAATTGGTTCCAAACGGAAATGATGGCTAGTTTTTGTAATTGATTATGTTGGCTACCTAAAGTTTAAAATAGTCCTTAGTTATACACAAAATATAAGGTGTTGATTATCTTAGTATATATGTTATAAGTTATGGTTTAGTAATTATAAATCCTAATCAGTATGCATGCCGAGGAAATTACACGTTTGTCTGATATGTCGGTGATTGGGAGGTCAAGGTTTGAATTCCGACTTGGTGTAGTCTACTAAGGCTTATTTTAGTAACAGTTTCCCACTCATCCTCCAAGCAAACATGGTACATTTCCTCTCTAGTCTAATTTACTCACTCTTACCCTATAATAATAACTAATTGCGAATAGCTTAGACGGATGGTAAGACGTTTATTAAGAAATAAACAACTATTTAAATTATCTATTATTAAATGTTTTTAGGACTTGCGCCAAAGAATGTGAAGACCCTACACCAACTGCAGGAACCTCCAGCTCTAAAGATATGCAGGCAGACAAATACATTTTTGATGAAAATGACAAAATGGAGAATGTACTACCAAATGTGGAACATCTTTCACGCGTTAGTGAAATTACTCTTTCTACATCTGAATATCGTAGTGACAATAGCTTACCACCACTTGTCATAGAAAACGTTGAAAGGGCACAGGATTCTCCCACTACTGGTCACCGAATTATTGATGTCATGCATTTTTCTAAACAGCTCATTAAATTAGGTGAACACTCCAAATCGTGTACGTTAGGTCACTATGAACTAGAAAAAGAAATAAGAAATGGGCTTGAATTTACTCTGGTTTATTTTTGTGACATTTGTGGTGGTACTCAATGCATTACCTCAAAACAACCCGCACACAAAAACGAATTGAATGACGCTGTGGTTTGGGGCAGTGTTTCAATTGGAATAGGCTACTCACAACTTAAAGAAATGATGGCAGTACTGGACATCCCCACAATGAGCCGAGAAAAATTTAAAAAACACGAGCTTGGCATCACAAAGGTAAGACAACATTTGCAATGTTAGTAATGACTAATGATAGACTAGTTGTTGATTATTTTCTTAGTCCTACATAGTAACTAACCGTTTGGCCTATAATCATATTGACTAATTACACTAGTGTAAACATATTTTAGCGGAACTATACCCGCATTCTCGTCGAAGAAAAGTGAGAAACCATTTAGGAAAAACCACCTTGAGTACACTCAATCAGGATTCAAACCCCAATATCTCCATTGCATTATTATTATTATTATTATTAATTTTTTATTCAAATTAATTTTGCAGCTTTAGTGTTGATATTCATTCCTTTTTTAAGTAGTACAAATATAGGCTAGCAAATAGAATAAAGAAAAAATTTACTAGCTGTTTTTAAATCTAAAACTATGCAAGCTATTATTATTATTATTATTATTTATTATTATTATTATTATTATTATTATTATTAGCACCGCGTCTTACTACCCGTTCGGGTTATACGCACAAGCTAGTATTGAAACTGTACATGTAAGCCTTTATGTTGAAGAAGGTACATGTCAGATATAAATTAGGTTTTTTACATTGGCGTGTTTACAAGGGGAACCAGA
The DNA here is from genome assembly GCA_039000515.1 of Timema cristinae. Taxonomy (NCBI): domain Eukaryota; kingdom Metazoa; phylum Arthropoda; class Insecta; order Phasmatodea; family Timematidae; genus Timema; species Timema cristinae. Next base: position 37,591,378 of record JBCFYV010000100.1, read on the forward strand.
TATACCATGACACCCCCTCATGTTGCTCCAAATATTGTTTTCAATGAGGCACGTGCACACACACACCATTATAAAACTCAACTATTTGGTGGGAGAAGAACGGATTGAACTCTAAATACAATTGAAAATATTATGAAGCTAGCCTATTTACTCTAGAAGAGTCTGATTAAAATTAATCCATGTAAGGATCACTCCAAATAAATGAGGGTGGGAACTTCCAAATAGCTTTTAGAGACATCTGATTTGAAGAAAAAACAATCAGACGATGATGTGGGAGGGAGCTTGGTAAAATACCCGTGATCCCCCTGATGGAAATGTCTAGGCACGCCACTAGTTTAACGAAAGGGTAAATTTATTTGATCGAGGGTGACCTGGTGGTCTAGGGGTAAGGTGTCAGACTTCTTTGCTGGCGGCCGGGGTTCAATCCTCGGTCCCGGCACAGATTTATCTGATTTCCAAACCCTTCCTACACCTCTGACAAGACATCTTGTGAATGTGTGGAATGCCAGGTCACCACCGTGGTTCGGATTCCACGTTAAACTGTAGGTCCTTCATTTCATCTCACAATCACCCTACCATTACACATTAGCGTAAGTGCGTATAACCCGAACGGGTAGTAAGACGCGGTGCTAATAATAATATTTGATCGAGATAGAATGGAACAGGCATGATGTATCAGGTGTCTATATTAGTAATGTATTTAAAAAATACTAACATACTATAAATGTGTTTCAAAGAGTAAAAGATATACTGTTTATATCCAAGGTTACGAAGCATAGTATAAATTTTGTCATATTAAATTGTCTAGTTTATAAACTAAGAAGTGGCGAGTCTATTGCCTCACTAAGCAAGTGTTGGTGTTAGAGAGTGGTGATACAATGTTTGCTACGCATGAATTGCTAGTAAAAAAGACCGTCTTCAGTGAGCAATTTTCTTGTTGCAGAGTAGTGTCCAAACACATACCAGAGTAACCAGCTTTTAACTTTCTCATATCAAGAGAAAGTATTATAATCCCCCCCCCCCAGAAAAAAAAATTTAAGACATTAATGAATTTTTACTATCTTTATTAACTCGAACTCAAAAAACTAGTTTTTACATACAATTCTATCTATCTGGCAACCTGTCCTTGGCAACGGATCGGATACGGTTTAATTGATTTTTTCAAACTTTATATCTAGAAGTTATAGGGCAATATCTCGACAAGTTTACTTTATTTTGACCCTAGCCTTAAAACTAAGGATAGTTTACAAATGAGTGATTTTTAATGCATTTTTTTTTATAATGGGTCTAAAGGTTCTTATTAAAATGCATGCCTCACAAATAGCACCATATAGGTTATTTGGTTTTTGCAAAAAATTCGTTGAAAAGTTATTTATTGATGAGTGATTTTTCAAAAACTTGAAATATTTTAAAAATAAATCTGATGATGTGGCTCAAAATTGGTATCTTGGGAATGTCTAACATGACAAATAACAATGTATAAGTTTATTTGTTTTTTGAATAAAATTTCGTTTATGGCTAGTTTATTGATAACGGCTTTTTCAAAAACTTGTAATATTTAAAAAATGGCTTTGATGATTTGTTCTAAATAGATACCTTGAACTTGTTTAGGATTAAAACAAAACTATATCCTCGGTTTTTGAACAGAATGTTGTTTTTGGGTAGTTTACTGATGACTGATTTTTCACTAATAAACTTAATCCGAGAACGTTATGTATAATTTTGTCCTACCATTTATTTACACTCGAGGACCTACAGTTTGTTTTTCATAGGAAGAGTCTTTAAAAAATTCAAATATAATATTTTCGTCCAAAATTAATCCTATTCTACTATAGTGCTCTTTTAATTTTTAAGTAACCGGGAGGGGGCTCAAGGGTGCATTGCCACTGGAAGGAATTTGTCACCTTAAGTATATTTAAAATCCTTTGAAATTAGCTCAGATAGCCCTAAATAATACTCCAAATAACTTCTAGATGCATTCAATTTTCAAAAATTTGCTAGAGAAAACCACTTCAAATAACTTCTAGCTAGAGGCATCTGTCGGAAAAAATTAAGGTGAGAACCACTCAAAATAGCTTTTAGGGGCATCCAAATTCCAAACATTTCCAGGTGAAGAGCACTTTTAATAACTTTTAAAAGAGTATATTATATATTTTAAATTCAAAGAGAGGACTGATCATAATAGCTTTTAGAGTAATCCGTTTTTTTTTTTAAATCGGAAGAAGGACCAATCCAAATAGCTTCTGAATGAATCCAAATTTTAAAAAAATAATCCAGGGAAGACAATTTAAAGAATTATGGTGAAGACTACTTAAAGTCATTTTGGGAAAGTCTACTCAAAATAGAATAGAAATAGAATTGAAGATCAGATTACTTGATGTACGAATATACGAAAATACATCTACTAGCCATTCTATATTTTAGTTAGGATTATTCTTATGAAAATTGGACTGTATTTAATTTATTTTTACTTGTACAACATCATCATTAAGTAAAATAAAAATCAGAACAAATTTATTTTTGATACAGTGTTGGAAGGACCACCTTTTTGACAAAATGGCTGCCGCTGGGGCAAAAGAAAAGGAGAGAGCTATCGAGAGAGGACATATTGACAGTGATGGTATACCGTATATAGCTGTTATTGGTGATGGAGGATGGAGTAGAAGGACTTATGGACATAGCTATGATTCGCTGGGCGGAGTGGTAAGAAACAATTGAATTTGTAACTGTAGTTAAGATAACACATACAGAGGTTCCCAAACTGTGCTCCGCGATGTACTGGGGTGCAACAAAGAACCTACGGGCGCTGCAGAATTTTTTTAATATTATAGGGAAAAACCGCGATACTTGACATGTCTTATTGAGATATCTTGTGCAAATACTTTAAAAATAAAATTAGGTGGCTTGGAAGAGGGTGGGGGTTGTATATTTGTAAATTCTTTCTTGTAAAAGGGGCGCAAGAAATGTTATGAAATTGGGTCTTCTACCATTTTCGGATGCAAGAAAGCGATTTAGCCACGTATCGACTTTGGGAAAACTTATTTGGGTGGTTTAAAGGGAGGTGGAGGGGTGTATGTATATTTGTAAATTTGATCTTGAAAACGGGCATAAAGTTTATGATGAAATTGCAATAGTTTTATTTCTTTAAATTATTTACATCACTTGATTTAATAATTTATTTGGTTGTACTTCCCGTATATATATTAAAAATATATATAATATATTTTAATATACTTATCCTACTATATTAATATTTTCAGGGGTGTTTGATTGGTGCTGAAACAAAGCAGCTACTTTTTATTGGAGTCAAAGAAAAGTTCTGTTACACATGTGTAGCGGCTGGGAAAAAAAAAAAGAAGTGAGTGATCACTTGTGTTTTTTTAACTATCAAGGACCAAGCACAGGGATGGAACAGGACATTATTCTGGAAGGATTTTGCGCCAGCATTAAACAACATGGATTAAAATACAAATATTATATTGGGGACGGTGATTCAAGTGTATACAAGAAAATAACAGAAAGAGTCCGTACGGCCGGGAAGTTGAAAAAATAGAGTGTGCAAACCATATGGCAAAAAACTATAGAAATCACTTGCACAAACTTACGAAGAATTTAAATTTCCCAATTACAGCGAGAAAAGCCCTTGACAGCAGAATAGGACGACTGAAGACAGGTGCCAGAAAGGCTATTCAGAATGTTGACCATATTAATTTCAATGAGGAAACTATATTTCAACTGAGAGAGGACCTTAGAAATGGTCCGTCTCATGTATTTGGAGATCACACAGCGTGCAGAGACGTTTATTGTAAGAGGAAAGAAACAGGAGAGGAGAATTTAGTTCCCCTGCTACAAAGCTGTGGGTTAATGGAAGGAGTCATGAAAGCAATAGATCCATTAATAAATAAAGCAGACAAACTTGTATGGAACCAAACCACCAATCAGGCAGAAAGACTAATGAGTCTTGTTGCGAAGTTTACTGGTGGGAAGCGTGTAAACCATGCAGGACGTGGGTCATATCACGGTCGGTGCATGGGTGCAGGGCTAGCTCATTCGTCTGGACCTGCTTGGCATAGCAGTCCTTGGAAAAGAAAGACAGGGCACAGTCCCGGATCGCATTTCAAGAAGGAGTTTAAAAAACGCGAGAAACGTCGGGCAAGTCGTGCACTTAGTTTTGCCTCCGAGCCACAAAAGAAAAAACGAAAGATTCGAGCAGATCCTGATTTGGATTATGGACTTTTGGCTGCAGATCTGGAAATTAATGAGACGGATTTAATTACAAGTAAAGAAAAGATTCTCCAATCACTAAAGAATGATATAAGTCCACCAGAAAAAATAAATATAATTGAAAGAAGTACTGTTGGCCAACATGAAAACATCAAATGGAGAGAAATTCGCCGAAATCGCCTAACTGCCTCTCATTTTGGTTCTGTAATAAAACGCAAGGACACAACACCCTGTGATTCACTGGTTAAAACCATTCTTTACAAGAAAGAATTGAATACAGAAGCTATCACATTTGGAAGACTGAATGAAAGGAAAGCTAAGGGAAAATATGAAGAAATTAAAAAAACTGAAGTGCGTGATTGTGGGATTTTCATATATCCTGGAGAACCTTATTTAGGTGCCAGTCCAGACGGTCTGGTAGGAGATGACGGGCTGGTAGAAGTAAAATGTTTACTTTCTGTGGGTACATCTTCGCTAGAAGAGTTTGTGAAAACAAACAGGAACATATGTTTGGAAGAAAAAAAATAATCATTTAGCGCTCAAAAGGTCTCATAAGTATTATGATCAAATTCAGGGACAGTTGAATATATGCAACAAAAAATACTGTGATTTTGTTGTTTACACCAAAAATGACTTTTTTATTGAAAGAATTGAAAGAGATGGAGTATACTGGGAAAATAAAATGCTTCCCAAACTAAATAGATTTTATAGTGAGTGCTTACTCCCAGAAATAGTGGACCCACAAATCATTTGGGGACGGAAAGCTCGCGATCCACAATTTATAAAGGATGCGCAAATGGCTCGCAAAAATAATAAAACTGCTCTTAAGTAAACACTTTAGCTGTTTATTACGTGTTATCTTTAAACTACACCAACGTATAAAATTGTAATACATTATGTTTTACAGTATAAAAGTGTAAACTATAATATATTGTGTTGTGTTAAATATCATTATATAGTTTACACTGTATTCTAATATGTCTGGAGATTACATTAGAGAATGTTGCGTATTTGGTTGAAAAAAGTTACAAATATTTCGTTACGACTTTTAATAGAGCATTTTGACAATCTATGTTAAAATTTTGTTCTAATTATGCCATTTAAAACGTGAATTATATTTTTGTTAATAATGACATGGTCAGGGGAATTGATCAGCTTAGCCAAATGTCAAGAATATAATCATTATGTTCAAATGTTTTATTTAATGTATCAGTATTTGAAAATATGTTGGTTTTCAAGCTAATGTATATATTCTTAAGTTATTACTTCACAATTGAATTTTTGTTGATAATTTCCAGATCTCTAGTCTATATAATTTATTGATAAATGTCATAGAGTTCATTTTAGTATAAGTGAGGAACATTATGTAAAGAATAATATAACAGTGTTACTTGTGTTTGCTTATAAATGATATAGCGAAAGCAACTTTTTGCCTAGATATGGTTTAACTATGCTAGTTATTGTAGCTAGTGGTAAGTGATGTTGTTAGAGGAACATATTGTATAAAGATGGTCATTACTAGACGTGTATTCTTTTTAGGAGTAGGGCCTATATCTAAATAAACATTTAGTAAGGAGTTGATATAGCAACGTTACTTGTCACTGCTGGCAACAGATATATTAGCCTATATCAAGTAATATTTTGTTAGGACGTGATATAACAGTGTTACTTGTAATTAATTGCGAGGTATGTACCAAGAGAAAGATTTTGTTAGGATGTGATATAACAGTGTTACTTGTAATTAATTGTGAGGAATGTACCAAGAGTAATATTTTGTTAGGATGTGATATAACAGTGTTACTTGTAATTAATTGTGAGAAATGTACCAGGAGTAATATTTTGTTAGGACGTGATATAACAGTGTTACTTGTAATTAATTGTGAGGAATGTACCAAGAGTAATATTTTGTTAGGATGTGATATAACAGTGTTATTTGTAATTAATTGTGAGGAATGTACCAAGAGTAATATTTTGTTAGGATATAACAGTGTTACTTGTAATTAATTGTGAGGAATGTACCAAGAGTAATATTTTGTTAGGATGTGATATAACAATGTTACTTGTAATTAATTGTGCAGGATATGGCTAAGTAATATTTTGTTAGGGCGTGATGTAACGGTGTAATTAATTGGGAAGAATATACCTAAATAAATATTTTCAGGGTGGCCACTCATCGGGAAAATTGGAAACAATCACGAGAAATGTGAGTGAATTTTGCCATCATTCGAGAATTTAAATAGTGAAATAGTTTTTTGGGCATGCACATCTAAACATTTGTCATGGGGAAAATCGCTTTAAATAAAATAAATTGAATTAAAAAGTTCTAGGCAAGGAAAAATATAATTAACTTCTAGGGGTAACCAAATCTCAAATTTTCGGGGGAAGGATCACTCCAAATATCTTGGAAAGGAGTCTAATTTTCAAAATATTTCTGGACGAGGACCTTTCAAAGTGGATTCTAAGGGCATTCAATTTTCATAAAAATTTTGGTGACGAGTCCCCGGATCTCCTTTGACTTGGGGATAGTTTCTTTTTAAAACAAATTCATATACACCCCAACACCAATAAAGTTCCACCACCAACGGGTGTAGCACCTTTTGTAAATGTATAGGCCTATGAATACTACTGTTTATCTTGCCTAGTCTCTACTTGTAGCTAAGCACAAATCATACGTAAAATAATGGCCTTTTGACCAGACCTTTAAAAAATGTACGTTGAGAATGTAGAGTAATATCATGGATGCACCCTCGTTTTTAGTGGGGAGGGAGAGGTCTTGTCTATGGTGGATCGTGGTAAAGTCTCCCAACAGGAGATGGTCAGCAATTCTTATTTTTTTAAATAGACGCATCAAAGAAATTTAAAGTGTTCTAATAGATAATTATTGAAGATGATAGTGGTATGAATTGTGTAGTACTGCAATCTGTTGTGGTAGAACCGTGGGTCGAGGGGGGTGGGGGAAAGAGGGCCATCGTCCCCCTGAAAAAATCCCAGCTGGAATAAATACACCCCCCCCCCCCGGCCCCACTCAAATATATTTTAAAATCTCTGATATCGAATATGAAGTTGAAAGATCTTACATTAACACCAAAATAACTTCTATATGTATCCAATTATCTAAAGCTTTCCGGAGAAGACCACTTCAAATAGTTTCTAGAGGCATCTAATTTTTGAGAAAAAGATAAAAATTCAAGCTAGGAGCAGTTTAAATAGCTTCTGGAAGCATCTATATTTTAAACATTTTTGGAGGAAAACCCCTATAAAAAACTTTCAGAATATCTAAATTTAAAAAAAAGTAAACTGGGGGAGGACTATTAAAAATAACTTCTGGAGGTATCTCATCTTAAAAAAATTCCGAAACATGCTACTCAAAATAGTTTCTAGGAACATTCAAATTTCAGAATAATTTGGAGGGGACTACTCTAAATATCTTTTAAAAGAGTTATTTCATAAAAGTGGGGAAGGACCACTTCAAATCAGGGACAGGGAAAACGGTAAGTGGAGTGTAGAGAGGAGTGATTGATTGCCCCTCTTGGAATAAATTAGCCCCCTTCTAGATGTAGTTCACACCTTCTGATATTCTTAAATATGAAGCTAAAAGAGTTGAATAAAACTGCAAATAACTTCTAAAGACATTCAATTTTAAAAAAATGTGTCATTCCAAATAGTTTCTAAAGACATCCAATTTTAAAAATTTGCTAGGAGAGAATCACTCCAAATAGATTATGCATGCATATAATTTTCAAAAAATAATCCAAAGAGCTTCTAAATACAGTAGCCCCATGGCTTCTTTGGTGTTGACTGACAGCTTACAGCTGACTTCTGACAGTCATCATTTAGGTATACATCTAAATTTTGACCGTCAGAAGTGACAGCTGCTAAACACATCTTTTTGCAGATCATATGGTTCGGCGTAGGGATACATAATTTGGTCTGGTAGCTTTTCAAAGACGTCAGCTTTCAACTGTGAACTGTCAGTCAGCACCAAAGAAGTCATGGGGCTCAATTAACAAAAAAGATCAAGGTGATAATCTTTACAAATAAAGTAATATTTTGTCAGGAGATAACAACGTTACTAAGGCTACTTGTGAGTGATATGAATAGAGAAATATGTATATTCTTGTTGATTATTTTATTGTAATAGAAATAATAACTTTAATATTTATATGAATTCCTTGTATTTTCTTCTTAGAGAACATACCTTTTATGCTCTGTTTCTACAATAATTTGGTTTACATTTTCACTGTATATTATGTATATGATTAGAGAATTTACCAATATTTAATTATTTTTATTCGTATATTAAATAGAAAGGATATTATATTCTGAATATTGAAAAATGACACCTGAACATGGGAATTGAGCCCAGGACCTTTAGCTTAGTACGCCAATGGTCCAGGAATCGTCCCGTGTCCAGGGTAATTCTTTACTCATATTTTAAGGCAGAGTCTATTATGGATGTGCGGAAATCGTTGGCTACAAATGTGTGATTATTTACTAAGATCACAAGCTATCAGATAATGTCAAAGCGCACTGTTTTAATTTGATTGAAATTGTTATTATTAACGGATGGCAGACATTCACAGGAATGTAACTAAATTTATAGTGAAAAAAAAACACACCTGAATACAAAAATAAAGCACCTAACGTTTGGCTTAGCGAGTTTTTTATTTGCAATGTATTAACTTGTGGTGTACTATTATATGGATACACGTTTGTCTACCAGTTGATTTTTTTTTTGACCAGTTGGCTGTCTATCATTTTGTTGTTCTATGTATGTATTTGTTGACAGCTGCTAGTTACCTAGTCTATCAAATATTTGTTAATATTTTGTCGATCAGTTGGCTGTCTACCACATGGTCCTACTATTGTCAACAACTTCGTCTAAGTATTCCTGCGTGTCGATTACTTGTCTGTCGATCACTTGGTCCACACGTGTCGACCAAGTTATTGTCGATTAATCTTATGCAACCAAATTGGTCGACCATTCGTATGAAGATCACTTTGCCCTCCTATGCATGAGCTAGTCGACCAGTGGGTTCTACTAGTGTTGGATACTTGACCCACCTAGCATTCCATTCCAAATATTTGTCTACTTTTTGTCGACCAATTGGCTCTTTATCACATGGTCCTACCCGCATCGACCATAGGGTGACATTGCTTTTGCGTGACAGTAATGTGTCTGTAGACCACTTTTTCCACACATGTTAACCAGTGTGTTGTCGATCGGTTTTCCAACACTCCAATTGGTTGATCAGTTTCTTGTCACTTTGTCCACCTAAGCATGAACTTATCAACCAGTTGTTCCAAATCGTGTCAGCCACATGTCTCATCTAACCTTCGAGATATTTTTCACAGCTTATCGACCAGTTTGTATGATGCCAGTGTAAGCAATATGAACCTGTATCTAATTTCGTTTACGAATACAACTATAGTACCTAGCTATTTAAATCATTTCATTAACGGCAATCAGTCCTAGTTAAATATAATTGTATCTAAATTACACTTATCGTATTTCGTTGAATATAATTTTTTAAAGTGTTTATCTTACTTAAAAAAAACTTTATTTAATATCATTTTCATCTCACATACTAAAAAAAGTCATATATTTCTTAGAGTTTCCCTGGCCAGGCCAGGGGCGGATCCAGGCGGGATGGGGGGAGGTGGTTGTGTGCAATCGTCCCCTCCTGCATAGAAAATAGTAATAAATATTGAAACCAATACTTTAAAGTTGTAATGAATGACTGACTCTAATAACTTCCTCACCCTATCTCCTACATGACCTAATCAAAATTAGGCAACAGCTCTTTCAACTTAGCTCTAGAGCAAAAACAAGTTGATTAAAATTAAAATTTTACAGAATTTATACTATTAGGTTTAGTATTTTTTTTTCTTTTATTACTGAAACACTTTAGACTTATGTACAGTATGTATTTATTACTTTTATTGGGACGGTGACTTTTTGTTTTATGTTATTTTTGTACCAAAATTACAAATTGATTTAAACTATTATGTTAAACTGGCAGTACTATTATTAAAATGATAATAAATTAAATTTATTAAATTTATCCTTGAAGAAGCCTCTTGAAAAAACATTTTCACCCCTCCCTGTCCTTTCTCTCAAAAGCAAAATTATTAAATTTATCTTTGAAGGAGCCTTGTGAAAACCAATTCACCCCTACAACTAGCCCTGGATATACCCTTGAGCTAGACGTAGAGTTAAAAGTAGTTGTCCTTCTAACAATAGCATTGTATTCCACCAAACCTCTCTGTAAACATTTCCTGTTAGGTTACTAATCCCCTCTTTCCTTACTTTTATTTGTACTCAAAGCGAGAAGTTAAGTGAGAGTGAGAGGTAATGATACTGTCTCCCTCTTTAACCAGGCCGTCACGAGCACGACAAACCGATAGTACTACACTCTATCGGAATATATCTGTCCCTAGCAGCCTGTGTACAACGTTAAGAAGGAAGAAGATAGCCTCCTGTAAATTCCAACCGTTCTCGTCCACATCTTCAATAAGTAAAATAGATTCAATTAACTACCTTTTTCTCTCTTATTTTGTATTCCAATTCAATTCTGGGAAATTCTTAATGTCATTACTCGTCTCTATGAGGGGTTATTCGTTGCTTAGCAACCCAACCTGGGAAAAAATTGTGGTGTGTTTTTATATATATACAATTACATAGCTCGAAGTAAAAGCACTGCACAATGGAATGGAAAGGGTAATACTGGCTATACCGGTATTAAGTACGAATTCATGTTGTGGAGTTCTCGGAATTGAATATGTTTTTGATATAGGATTTATGGTAAAATTATTCAGGTTCATATGAAAAAAATGGTGAAAGTTGCGTTCTGTTCAACTTTTATAGAGAAGGTGTGTTATTAAAATTTCTTTTTGAGATTTCTTTCAAATGATATGTTATGTAAAGCGACCATCAGCATTACTCAAAACCATATATATAAGTATTTTAAATTATTATGCTAAGGTATTCAGCATGCACTTTATAAATACTAAAACTATATCAAAACACGACTAGCTATCAACTTAACCTAAAACACCACGCCTATTACAACATAATGGTTGTGCAAAGTACATTTTTTTCGATTTTAAGCAAAGTTTATATCTTAAATATTTCCGAAACCGAATCGTAACTTCAAATATATATAAGCTTTATGTTTGAAAACTATTTATATTTATATTATAGGCTTTATGTTTGAAAAACCATAATATGCTATTCATATGCTCAAATTACTATCGAATATAAATTACAAACTGTTATAATGCGAACATAATTGATATATTTTGTCCTAAGTTGATTAATTGATTAATTAAATTTAATTAGCTTGTATTTTTAAGCGTGGAAATTAATTTGTGATGCATCTTAGAGCCCAACACAACATACATTGAACAGAGATATGTGTTTTGAATTAAAATATTTTTACTGATGAAGTTTCATAATTTTGTTGAATCCGGGATTCTAATTACGAATAAAAGTCAAGTTGACGAATGTTCAAATTGAAGTTCAAGTTTTCGAAGCTTTGTACACCCTTAGATCACACCCAGACCTAACCCTTAAGAGAGTTACTAAATGAATTGTAGAACTAATCTGTGTTCTGTGAGTTTTTCACATAATAGACCTACGCATATTTTAATACTTCTAACACTATATTTCCACTTGGTATTTTGTAATTCACCAACTTTAATTTTTATATATAAAATTGTATTTTTAGACATTTTAACGCAGAACCAACACGCTAAATGATATGAAATATATTCATCTAAATAAAGAGATAAATTTGGCATTAGCACGATTAAAACTTAACAGCTACAATTAAGGTGGGGTGGAAGGGAAATTTTAAAAGACCTTTGCTTTTGCAGTTTTTATAGCTAAATATTTTTTTGGTCTATATAAATCAAATAATTCTCCAGTGGAAACATAAAATTTAATTTTCTTCACATGGAGACTTTAAAAGCTATTGAATATCTGTCAAGGGTGTACTGCAATTTAATGACAGGTTTTCCTCTTAATTTAGAAAATTTATCATCTAATGCCGCTATGTTCGTGGCAGATATTTAACAACTGTTGATATAACCATATGAGAAAATTAAACTCTGCAATATGTGATTTATTTGGAACAAAAAAAAGTTTGCTATAAACATTACAAATCACTGGACTTTTCTCCCGTTCCCTTCTACCACACCTTAATTACGACAGACGCAATGTAAAAAGGTGAAGTAAAAAAATAACAATAGGTAAAGGCTGCTTTCAGCAAAAATAGAATACTACTGACTACTAAACTGTACCTGCAGATGAGAAAGAAACTGGTCCATCGATTAGTATGGAGCTGAAATCGTAGGCCCTAAGGAAAAAGGATAGTAAATATTTTCGTAGCTTTGGGATGTGGTGCTGTAGGATACTATATATAGGATAACCCGCCTCGGTGGCGTAGTTGGCTAACGCACTAGTCGTGTTGAGCTCGACTGCTGATGTAGAAATGTTAGCTTCTGATAGGATATGACTGAGGATGCAATTTGGACAAGGCATTGGACCTATTGAAAGACAAAACACTATTACCTACAAATATACATATATACATAATTTCACCGTTACCTTAAGGGGTAGTCAAAAAACTGTGTATAGAGCTCAAGAAACAACAACTCCGAACTTAATCCATCCTCACTAACTTTCTCCACACTTCCCTATTCCCTGCATACTCCCTTCGCTTCAACAACATCCATACAAGGAGTCACGCACAGGCCCCGGTTTATAACTGGGCCAGACTGGGAAAATGCCCGGGCGCCAGACTTTAGTGAGCGCATGAGAGGACTTTATTTTCTAAGAGGAAAATTATTCATTTTATTTACACAATAATTAAAAAATGACAAAAATCTACACTATTATGTTTGTTGGATTTTGATCTGCTTGTAAAAAATGTGAAATGCGTAAATCACAGTCGATTTCCTGCTATCCACGCATTCTAGTGTATTATTATTATTATTATTATTTATTATTAGCACCGCGTCTTACTACCCGTTCGGGTTGTACGCACTTACGCTAATGTGTGATGGTAGGGTGATTGTGAGATGAAATGTAGGACCTACAGTTTAACGTGGGATCCGAACCACGGTGGAGACCTGGCATTCCCCACATTCACAAGTTGTGATTAATACACGTCTTTTCATAGGTGAAGGAAGGGTTTGGCAATCGGATAAATCTGTGCCGGGACCGAGGATTGAACCCCGGACCCCGGGCACATAAGTCCGACACCTTACCCCTAGACCACTAGGTCACCCCATTCTAGTGTAGTAACTTGCAAACTAACACTTAGTTATTTTAATTCACGTCCGCCTGCCTTGGAACTTCGTCCTCATTGTTAACGTTTCATTCCCATACTCGCTGTCAAGTGTTTCATACATAACCTCTTTTCAGCGATTCTTTGTGTGTTTTAAGTGACTCGTTTTCAAGTTTTAATCTTTAAACATGAGTAGTAGATTAAATGGTGCAGAGTTCCTAAAGCGTACTGCTAAAAAAAATACAAAAAATACGGTGAAATTGAACTTTTGGAAAAGTGTCTAAAATATAATCTATTTTTGCATTATTTCCATCCTCATCGGTTACTTCCAAGTGTTCACAATGTCCAGTAGCGCTCATCGTAAGCGAACTCTGCGGGAATAGCATTTGCAGTTTTTTCTTTTGTGTGTGTGTGTGTTTATGTAAATGTATATAGTGATGTTAAAAATAACTAAGACTTACAAAAAAATAAAAAAATAAGTTGTTTTTATTTACTATGGCCCTAAATATAGCGTCTAGCAATAAATAATCAAAATAGCCTAAAGGTTAGCCAATCAGTGTAAATTTTCCAATTATAAAAAATAGCTACTAAAGCTATACAAAGTTATAGAAAGTACAAATGGGGAAGTGGAAGGCGTCGCCCAGGGCGCCAACCACAAAAGCCCAGGGACTGTTCATGCATGCTCTTTTATTCTTAAAACTCTTAAAAAGTAACTTTTTCATACATTCGTCTACATCTACAACACTTACGCCTTACATAGCTTACCACTTCCTTTTGATATACACTCTCTACTTTCAGATATTTACTTATTTACTCAATCCAAACTCATCCTCTCAACATAGAAATATATTGAAAGACAGACAGAACCCTTAATAATATAATAATAATAATAATACAGGTAATATTTAAATTATTTACATTTTAATGTGCATGGTCCTTGGAAAATTATTGAATTGTTTATTAATGCATTTGTCATCTTAAACCATACCTTGCTCATGGAAGAAAATGTCTGAAAGGTCTTTTACCCCTATCCAAATCCTTTTATATAGAAGAATTATCAAAGGGGGGTAAAGGCCTTTCAGACCACCCTTCCTACCATGAACAGGATTTAGATAATTACTAAGCGCCCATACCTACAGGATCGGTCATTGATTGACACTAAATTGATTTTAGTATTCTACCATTGTCTCTACCAATCTACGTCATGTGAGTTATGAGACTGACATCAGTAGATGTCGTCTTGTACTTAGTGTAGCGCCGCACTTGAGGCGTACTAAATTTGACTATGAAACTGGCCTAAGCGCTGAGCTTGATATTTAGTGTGCCCACTTTCTCGGTTTCGATCGCGTTCGACAAGAAGGGCAGGATTCAAATTACTGCACTGGGGGTGTTTTCCGACGTACTTGGTGGTTATCTCACCTTCTTTCCCCGCTAATTCATGCGTATTTCCTTTAATCTACCCTCCTCTTAACTAGGACTAGGACTAAGTTGTTGGTAAAAGTTGTGTTAAAATTCAAACAAAATAGACTCTTTAGTTTACATTTTTCTTTTACGTCACTTTAATTGTTTTGTTAATACTATATTTATTACCGGCATTGATGGTCGCATGGTCTAGCGTGCCACTCTCATGCTAAGACTGGTTTGCTGATGACTGTAAGATTGGGGTTCGAAACTTGGTGAGGTTTACTGAAGGGTATTTTTTCCCATATTTCCCACTATCCTTTTACGCAAATGCCGGTATATTTCGTCTAAAAAAAATCTTCCTTCCTCATCCCTACACCAATAGTCTAAATAAGCGGATATCCAAACACGTGGTGGGATATTGTGCACAATATAAACGAAATAATATTTTTCTTTGATAAGGATCATTTTGTTGGTTTTCCTCTCAAAAATTTCACCAAAGGGAGCCCATTTAACAAATAAATTTGTTAAAACGTATTGTAATTTTTATTTGAAAACTATGATTGAAATCAATAGCCTTTCAAGTGTTAGTTTAAGGTGCCACGTTAAGGCGTTGGGCTGCCTGTAGGCTACAGTAATATTATTTATGTCAAACCTAGCCGAAACATGAATAATTACCCCTCTTTTTTTTAAAAAAAAAAGAGAGGTATTGAACACCTGGATATTAATCACACTATTTGGCAGATATTAACTGCTGTCCCCTCCCAATGGTACGATAATGTGTATTAAGGGGGTTCCCGAACATGGTGAGAAATATGCTCTCAAAAAAATAATCTAAATTAGCAGGGAACACATACCTTCTTCCCCTCCCCCTCATCTCCCCACCCAACCCACGAATAAATAATTTTTGAAGCTTACATAAAGCATCAATTATCGGCCGTACATCTACTTTTTTTGAGCACCACGTCGTACCACCCGTTCGAGTTATACCTTAATGTACCAATTTATGAGGAAGGTTTAATTTAGAGGAATTGTTCTTGCATTTGGAGTGGAAGACAGTGTGGGAAATACCACCCTTAATACAACTGACCGGAATCGAACTCCGATATTCTCGTCACTGGCAGGTACGTCTATTGCGAGTGTGACACCTTATACTATATGGCCACCGAAGTGGGTCGTAAGTATGTCTATTGTTTTCCTGTTTTTATATATCTTAGATAATTTCACTGCCTCTGTCATTAAATCTGCCGATCGCTTTTTTTTTAGTCGTTTATTTCTAATTGAGATAAAAATACTTAAACTTTGTATATATTCCTAACATAGAATTCTATTAAAATTTAAACTAGATGCAGTGCTTGCTACATCGTTCAGACAATGCATGTTATAATAAATAGGCCATCCTGGATGTACACCTGAACCGAATTTTAGATCTTTCCCCCAACTTTTAATTTCTATTATAAAAACACAAGTGTTTAAAAAATATACTTTTTTATATTTCAATCATCATACACTTAAGGTGGAATCTAGTTAGTGCGAGTTTAGTTAATTATTTTTGCAGTTTTTAAAGCACAAACATTTTTGTCCAAAATAAATGAAATATTTCTTCTATAGAATCATAGAGTTTATGTTTTCTGCACATGCTAATCTCACCAGTTGTTGAATATCTTTCCTGAGCATGGTAGCATTTGGTGACAAACTTTTTAAATAAAGAAAAAGTTTGTCACCAAATGCCGAAATGCTCATGACAGATATTCAACAACTGTTGAGATTAGCATGTGTAGAAAACTAAACTCTATGATTCTATAGAAGAAATATTTGATTTATTTTGGTCAAAAGATGTTTGTGCTATAAAAATTGCAAAAATACTGCCCTAAACTTGCCTCACATCATCACATTATCGGTATTGGGTAAGAATATTAGATTACAGACAATTGGGAAATAAAATATTATCAATAAAAGTTAAGTTATGGCCTTTGTTTCTGCAAAATAAATAAAGTGAACATAGCAAGCATTACTTCGTGATTCCGACGGGATCCTTTGGAGAAGTTAAAGAGGCGAGGGAGGTATTTTCTGTTGAGGTAGTAAATGACACACCTTATATTTTAATGGTATTTATTTCCCAGTCATATATAATTTAATATTCCTAACCAACACTAAATCGTGTATGAAAATAAAATATATAAGTTCTACTTTTTAATGTACAATAATTGAAATATGTCGACCTCGGCAATATTGAGGTAAAGTGCTTTGCCTCAAGGCTCAATGTTAGGGGTTCAAACCCAGCCGAGTTCAATAGATTTTTTTCTTGAGCAATAATCTTTAGTATGACTTCACTTATAGGGAAGTAAAGCAGTTGGTTTTTGTCGATTGTACATGTAAAAATACCTCGAAGGTATGTGAAACTTTCCGACCAAAAGTTTAGGTTCTTTCCCGCTCACTCGTAGAGATACATTGAGGACAGTAAAGGGAAACCACCGCACATTCTGAACTTCCATAATAATCTACATGTGCTTACAACCAGATGGGTGACCTGGTGGTCTAGGGTAAGGTGTCAGACTTCTATGCTGGCGGCCGGGTTCAATCCTCGGTCCCGGCACAGATTTATCTGATTTCCAAACCCTTCCTTCACCTCTGACAAGACATCTTGTGAATGTGGGGAATGCCAGGCCTCCACCGTGGTTCGGATTCCACGTTAAACTTTAGGTCCTTCATTTCATCTCACAATCACCCTACCATTAACATTAGCGTAAGTGCATATAACCCGAACGGGTAGTAAGACGCGGTGCCAATAATAATAATACAACCAGATTGTGTGGGAAGCTCTAACCAGCCGAAGGGCTGAGTGCTTGCCCAAATACAGTTGGATAAGCTGACACAAACCAAACTTCGCGCTAAAGATCAAGCAAGTAACTGAAAAAAAATTTTTTTTTAAAGACTTTTGTAATACTATTTATTAATATCATATTTATATGTTTTATTTTTAATCTTAGTAGACATTATTTCGTATGGTAAATGCCATATAAAAATATTTTACACGTGTAGCTTTAAGAATGTGGATCCCTTGAAAACTTTCTCTTTGTCATTTCATAATGTAGCTTTGTATGTTTCGAGTCGACCACAATAAAACTAATAGCAACATTAGAATATTAAAGGACATTTTATTTTACTTAAAAAAAAATCATTTTCTTGGAAAAAATTTTGTCGCTTTTTTTATCTTATTATTTTTTAAGGACCACAATTTTATGTTTCGGAACGAATAAAAAGTAACGATGCTACGTTGTGAGTGTGTGGCTTTTTTTTTTAACCGTAATAAACACTACCCGGATACGAAATTGTGTATTTTACACTGCCCATTTACATACTTTCCCTTTCTCCCTCACCCCCAACAAATGTGGTATAGAGCGCTAAGCCGTTAAGTTTTACGTGCAAGCCCGACTATCTTTTAAAAGATTCTGTTTTCAAGACTGGTCGAAATTGGGATATATTTATTTAAAAAATTTTTTTTCAAACATAAAATTGTGACTTATTCAAATATTAGTATTTACCCGTGGCTTCATTCGCATTAAGTAATACATAAACACATTCGACAACTTCAAATGAACCCGCTTCGTCGGTTTGGACACGTACTCTCTCGCTCTATCGTCAGTCTGGCCAAACCCTTATAGAAGAGCCCCTACACGATCAGCCAAGACTGATATTTGTCAAAGTGGTTTGGGAGGCTCTCACCCAGCCCCCTATAGAGTAGTGTCTCCGCACGTAACTCTAAAAACCCTTATTAGGTTTCTCAAATATCTCCCCCCCACCCACATTATTAATAATGTTTTTCTCTGTTCCAGAACTCGCTAAACGCGACAACCCGTCTTTTATTTGCGAACCACACGGTGTGACCAATTGGTCGGTACGTGTTGGAACTTGTTCTCGTGCTTCCTTTCAGGGAGCATCAGAGCATGCCATCTCGATTGTTAATACTAACAGTATGCATCAGTATTTACAACGAGAACTTACACGGTCAATCTTCGCGTCATTATTTGTATCAGTCTCAGCTCCCGCATGCAACAAACAACATGGATGGTAAGAAAAAGGTGTGGGAAGTCTATGTTTGCTACTGAGACTGAAGGAAATACTGTCTAGCGCGCGCACATGGTCAGTCAGTACTGTCAGTCTTTCCCACCACTTGCAAGACTGATGGACTGACGCTGATGTGATCAGGAAATTCGAGCCACATCAGTATTTTAGTCAGTCCGTCCATCAGTCCATCAGTACTGCCCCTACACGGTCAGTCTTACCGTCAGTATTAATTATTATTTTTATTAATACTGAAAGTCTGACTGATCGTGCAGGAGCCCTATTAGGCTGGACTAATTAAGACGAGGAGATCGAGGTTTTATCCCAGTTCGGTGCACTGAGGGTGGTTTTCCATATATGGTTTTCCCACTCTCCCTCCACGCAAATTCGGGTGCACTTATTATAGATTAAACCTCTCTAATATCTAGCACATTAGTGTAATTAGTACTTGGGCGTGTAGCCCGAAAGGGTGGTAAGACGTGGTAATAAAAAAAACACATTTAAATGCTAGAAAATAATGGAACTTAAAGAGTAGTGTTTTATGCGGTAACGAAAATTCACGAAGAAACACGAGTTCACCCCAATACCTTCCTTGTCCACACCCGAGAGCTCGTATCACGTGCCATATTTTGTACCCGCAACATCATCCGCGACCTATGTTCACTAATTAAACCCTGTTTCTTCGGCACTACCTTGCTCTCTGATGAGATAAAGTGATGGTATATACAGTAGCCCCATGGCTTCTTTGGTACTGACTGATAGCTCACAGATGACAGCTAAAAGCTTTGAAAAGTTACCGGACTAAATTATTTATACCTACGCTGAACCATATGATCTGCAAAACCATGTGTTTAGCAGCTGTCACTTTTGACAGTCAAAATTTAGGTATATACTCAAATGTTTACTGTCAGAAGTCAGCTGTGAGCTGTCATTCATTACCAAAGAAGACATGAGGCTAGTGTAGCTTATCCTGTATTCTGAAAAAAATAAAAAAAAATAAAGGAACACTACAGAAGTAGTACCATATCTCTCGGATGAGTACTTTTTGAATTAACTGCCTACACACAGACAGACAATCGCATGTACAGAAAAACATTATAGTCTTAAATGTCTGTGTATGGATTATTTAAAAAAAAGGTCAATATTTTGAAATATAAGGAACTCATCCCACAAATTAAGAAATGCATTACCTGAACCAATGGGAATGCGGATTAAGGCGTTGGTTTCTTCTGAACTAGTAGTCTGCTACCCAGACGTACTTGGATGTTTTTACCTAGTCATTTATCTCACCGATGCTTATACATTATTTTAATTTCAACCATTCTTATGCGGACACATTTATTTTAATTTCAACCCTTCTTATGTTGACATTTATTCTAAATTCAAACTTTCTTTTCCATAATTCATTAGTATAAATATGTGGAAATGCAAAGTGAACTGTCTTGTACTTTTATATATAATAATGCACATATTTTATTAAGTGAATAAAAACCCTTTATTTTAAATAAACAGTTGAACTAATCAGTTCCACCTAAGTCACAAAAAAACATTTATTGAAAAGGCATTAAAGGTTCCTAATGCCGACCCATCCATGGTATAAGCTACTACAAACGTTCAACGATCAAATATATTTGTTTGCTTAAAATCAAACGAGTTTAGTTCATCTGTTATTTTTTGTTTGTTTTTATTTGTTCTATTTTCAAAGTCTACGCAATTAACGTCACTCACATCAGAGTGGTCTGGAAACACTCTTATCACTGTAAACCGACTCAATTATTTGAATTAAAACAAATTCTGTTATTTTGTTTCTCTGCTTTCACTGTGGCTGAACCCCCCCCCCCCTAAACCCTCAGCTCCCACCAGACAGGTTTAAAATTGAACTTTTTTTGATTCAATCACACCGTAAGCTTTTGTGGATGTGTTCAAATTACCGATTGATTCGGGTTACAGACCAGTTACAATTTTATATAGATTATTTTTTATAAAAAAACATGTTTGAAGAGAATTATTTTCATGGGTAGACCTTTTTTGATTCTCTTAAACTGGACTAAATAAATCGGATATGAAATAATTTTTTATACATTTTTAGTTTTTATGGAAAAAATAGCAAGATATTCTACTACTTCAAATTATTTTAATGACATTCTCATCTCTATTGAATAATCTAAAGCTGTAGAGAGGTCATTTCCTTTATAAAGTTTTTTTTTTTTGCAAATTTTGTTGATGTTGTACATATCCAATCAAAGCTGGCAAAAGGTCACAGAGATTTGAGAGGCAATTGACATCTCAATATTTAAAAAAAAGTATATAAAGCGCGCTCTCTCTCTCTCTCTCTCTAAATGCTTTTCATTTTGTTCATTTTGTGGTTAAGAACGGTACATTAGTTCTAAATTACAACTTAAATTTAAGCTTAGGTAAATTAATTTTTTATTTTACTTAACATTATATTATTATTATTATTATTATTAGCACCGCGTCTTACTACCCATTCGGGTTATACGCACTTACGCTAATGTGTAATGGTAGGGTGATTTTGAGATGAAATGAAGGACCTACAGTTTAACGTGGGATCCGAACCACGGTGGAGGCCTGGCATTCCCCACCTTCACAAGATGTCTTGTCAGAGGTGAAGGAAGGGTTTGGTAATCAGATAAATCTGTGCCGGGACCGAGGATTGAACCCCGGACCCCTGCATAGAAGTCCGACACCTTACCCCTAGACCACCAGGTCACCGTAAATTAGTAAAATATTCCAAAAATGTGTTATTTTTATACTCATAAATTCTATGAACTCGAATACTGAAGAAACCGGGAGAGATGGTGATTTAAGTCTAGCACCTTATCGTGGCCTGAAGGCCGAGGATTGAATACTGACCGAGTGCACTGTGGATCATTTTGTTTACTTAGGTTTTATTTAATTTCCTCCCTCCAGGAAAATGTTGGTACATTTCTTAATGTGTGGTGGCAAAAACAAATAAAACAGGGACATATTTAAATATCATTGATTTTTTTGAAGTCAGGGAAAACTAAGGAAAGGTCGGGGTATTTAATCAAAAATAATGTCATAGAATTTAAATATTTGACTAATTCTGATCTAAGCATTCAAACCAAAGTGAGAGAATTTGTTTCTCAATGTTAACAAAATGCACGGCTATATAGGCCTACGGTAAATTTAACTTGAGGTGAACCCGCTTTGGTTGTCACATGGTCTAAGGCGTCACTCTTGCAATATATAGACTGCACTGCTGATGACAGGGAAATCAGGGTTCGAATCTGTCAGGTGTATTTAGGATGATTTTCTCTAAATGATTTTATATTCTAACTCCATGCAAATGTGGCTAAACTTTCTTTATATTCAACCTTTCTTATCCTTAACTCATTAGTGTAATTAGTACATGTCGTACAACCTGAAAAGGTGTTAAGACGTGGGGCCAAAATAAACTTAAGATGGTTGTGTTTTGATAACATATTAGTTTTTACACATGGCCACAAATACCTAAAACATTATGTTGTTTTTTATTCAATATTTAATGTTATGTTTAGCAATTGTGTTTACATAGGGCCACAAATAATACATAAGACATTAAATACCGAATAGAGAACTTAAAATAAGGTATATATCTAGCAGTTAGGATTGTTTTCGTAAATATGTGATAAATGTAATAAACGTAAAAACGGCTTAAAGATCAAGTTTTGTAGAAACCCTATCATAGTTAATAACTATAAAGGAACACAGTAGTACAAATAGTATCAGAAAGTAATTAAAGTTATTAAAACTACTTTCATTAATTCATACGTCAAGTCGTGTAGTATTAAATTGCTTGATTACTTGAGGTATTATCAATACTTATAGAATAACTAGTACAGTAAAAGTTATACAATTTGGTCGCAATTTGTTTCGCTAAGATTGATTTGTTTTTAGATTAGGTTTCTTAAATTTTTCTCTAATTTGAGAAATAAGGAATTATACAAATCAGAGTTATCGACATTCTCATTGATGATCTTAATTTTACCACCAGTGAATACAACACTTTTGTTCCTCTTTAATTCCATATTTTTCGGGGCATACATTACATTTTTAAGTGTTAATTTAATTTTCAATCTAAACAGGATTCTCACGCATCATGGAAAACCTGGAATTTTATTATATGTTATGGAATTTCTCGTTTTTTCAATATTATCCTGGGAATTTTTAGGTTGTCCTGGAAATTCCTTTGTCCCTCTTTCCAAACAGGTCAGTAAATCAGGAGGAAACAGGATTAAGTCAGTATATGAAATTTCCAAGATATCTGAGGAAATTCATAAGATGTCTGAATCCAATTTTTTTTTTATCAAGCTACTGAATCATTCATTAAATACAAGACTAGGTTGTATTATTGTCATTTTTATAAACCTTATTTTAGTTTTCTAATTTAAATAACATAAACTATCTTGATTAATATTAACAATGAGAGTTGGGGTATTTAACGTGCACTTTCTAAGTCCACTGATTATATCCAGACACGACTTATGAACTAACTTATATCTAGAACATACACAACATTCAGCCCCCGTCCGTTAATTCATCACTGTAAAATGCTAAAACCCACATTTCACCAATAATTATTTGCAAAGTGTTTATGTTATGTTTTAATTATTTTAGGAACTCTTTGCGTCATGGAATACATTAAGAAATAATAAATAGTGTGGAAAGATGCGAGTGTAGGGGCGTTGAGAGAGCCTGCATTAAATAAAAGTAAATATGTACTGATGTGTTTTTTTGACATGTTTACACCTGTCCTGGAGGAATAATAGAAAAATCCTTGAAATGTCCTGGAAAAAATTTCATAATTTTATGTAAGAACCCCTTTTATAGTAAACTTTACATAATTTAAATATAGCCTAATTAAATATGTTTGGAGATATTTACAAGGTATATTTACTAGCAAGGTGACCTGGTGGTCTAGGGGTAAGGTGTCAGACTACTATGCTGGCGGCCGGGGTTCAATCCTCGGTCCCGGCAAAGATTTATCTGATTACCAAACCCTTCCTTCACCTCTGACAAGACATCTTGTGAATGTGGGGAATGCCAGGCCTCCACCGTGGTTCGGATTCCACGTTAAACTGTAGGTCCTTAATTTCATCTCACAATCACCCTACCATTACACATTAGCGTAAGAGCGTATAACCCGAACGGGTAGTAAGACGCGGTGCTAATAATAATAATAATAATAATAATAATAATAATAATAATAATAATATTTACTAGCACAAGTGGGTGTGTGAATTAAATATCAAGTTCAATATGAGTTTGTGCTTAGAAAATATAAGTTAATCTCTTAAAAAAATTAATTGATTCTATCATCATTTGTGTTAATGATTAAATAAAAACCGTCTTCATTTTAATTTATTCCTACGACATAAAACAAGTCTCGGTTATTAGTGAAAACTATAAAGGCATGATGAGAAAATCTAAAAACTTAAGGCAAAATTCACTAGAGAGGATTGCTAACCACAATGTAAATAATTAAACCTGAGAGTGGATCGACATCAATTTTCTACTGTAACGAGTCATTTATGATATATTTGCACGCTGCAAAGCGAAATAATTTAGATTTAGCTTCTGGGTTATTCCTCAATTCATTATCGGGAAGTGGTTTGTCCATTCCTATTAATTTAAATCCCTAATTAGACCCTAAAAAGCAAATGTAATTTTGTATTCAGTAGGAATATGGATATCAAACAGAGTGGAATAGAGAGAAAATGAAATAATGTTAATAACCTGAAAAATGTTTTAGGATAAAATTAATTAAATTATTTTCAAATGATCTCTAATGGATTTTTGTTGGTAAATAAATTAAATGGGGGCCTTTATGAGTAGGCTGGTTAGGGAGCAAATTATGTTTTGTTTGGTTATACATTAAAAATAATATAAGCATGTATATAAAAATATATTTAGTGATTATATTTATATGAATATTAAGATTAGATTAAAAACTACTTCAAATTTCAAACTTAAATTTGACCTATTAACCTGCATGTTTTTTTTCAGGTTAGAATGGTAAAGCTATCGTTAATATTGGGATTTTCAATTTAATAAAAGTAAATCATATTTTACTTGAATTAACTTTCTATTATTAATTTTATAAACTGTAGATTTATAAAACACCTCAATTTAGCCACTTAATTATTCTGCCATTGTACCCTTAATACAGTAAAATGATAGTCTGTGCACATTTAAAGTGTACCAGTACTTGAACAAATAAATTATGTAACTAATCACAAAAATTATAGTACCATGTCATTATATTATTAGCACCGCGTCTTACTACCGTTGGGTATACGCACTTACGCTAATGTGTAATGGGTGGTGATTGTGAGATGAAATGGAGGACTACAGTTTAACGTGGAATCCGACCACGGTGGAGGCTGGCATTCCTCACATTCACAAGAGGTCTTGTCAGAGGTGAAGGAAGGGTTTGTAATCAGATAAATCTTTTCCGGGACCGAGGATTGAACCCGGCCGCCAGCATAGAAGTCTGACACCTTACCCTAGACGCCAGGTCACCTACCATATCATACTACCCATTTGGTTTGTACGCTTAAGTACTAACTACTCAAATTGGGTTAGGAATTGAGAAGGTCGAGTTTAGAGGAAGTCAAGCCACACTTGTGTGAAAAACCATTTTGGATCCCTCTCCCAGTTCACCCGACCAAGATTCGAACCTCGATCTCCCCGTCCTCTATAGTCTAGCTCATCACTAAACCAGTGCTTTAGCTAACCATGCCACCGAGGTAGGTTGTGACTAATCGATTTGTATTTATATTCAAGAATAATATATTTTAAACAACAAATATTTTCTAATAATAAATAGGTTTAAGGTGTGGAGAAAGTGGATAAAATTACGCGTTTTTGCAGTTTTTATGTCAAAACTTTTTTTTCTGTCAAAATAAAACATTGTTCCAGTAGAAACATAGTATGATAATATTCAAATGGTGTTGTCAACAGTTCTTGAATATCTGTCAAGGTTACCCCGGAATTTAATGACAACTTTTTATCTTCATTGTCATATTTTTTCATGAGAGATATTCAACAACTTTTGATGTCATCAAATGAAGAAAATGGAACTCTATAGTTTTACCGGAGAAATGTTTTTATTTATTTTTGGTAAAATTAATGTTTTTCTATATAAATTCTGATAGCACTGATCTTTTCTCGCGTCCCCTAAATTCCCTCCTTAACAGGTGTCTTTTACAACCAATTATTTTGTTTGTTTTAATACAAATAAATAGAAGGGGCTTTAAATTAAAAAAAAAAACTTTTAAAGAACTTTAAACTCTCATAATAACATGCAAGGTTAAATGTTCTTATTCGTTGTACTGGTTGTTTCTGGCCTTCGATATTCCCTGGTTTGAAACTTGATAAAGACCGATTTTATTCCTCATATTTCACTAAAGAAGGTGAGGGAATAGGATTACTCAAAATACCATATGTGTGCTCCATGGTACTGACAGACAACTTACTTTTAATTCCCACTTAAAAACAATTATAGTTAACTAGCAATCCGACACTGCGTTGCCCGTGACCCATTGTAGTATAAGAATTATTTAAGTGCCCCCCCCATGTTGCCCGATTTCAAATGGAAACGTTATCTCTGAAACCTAATTCTTAATAAGATTAAAAACATTTTCTTCAAAAATTTGAGAAAAAAATAGCCTAATTAAAAAAGCTGATTAAATTTTTTTTAAATCTGGCTTTGAGGTGCATTCGGACTACCTTCCGTCCACCAATGTTAAACATTTCAGATCTCTGCGTGACGTAGATTTGCATTGCACACAAACACACACACACATACACACATACAAACATTTCCTGTTATTATCATTATAGATTATAAGTTATTTTATATCTTTTTTTCAGGTATGTCAATATAAGGCTGTTGGTACGTTACTTTCCTGATGATCTAGCATTTGTAAGTAACTTATTCAGTATATTTTATTTATCGAAGTGTGTTTAGTCTTATTTCAACACACTTGAAACCATACTAGTGCTCACTTGGTCTAAGGCGTCAGGCATTCTAAACATTTTAAATCGTAGTGACACACTTATAAGTTTGAAATAACTTAGCTCTTGGACAGTTCAATTTTGATATGAAGGTACTTTATTTGGCACATATTTTAATACGTAAAGTCATGTGTTCTTAAACTGTCATTTTCCATGGATAATACGAATATCTATGAAATGATGCTAATAATAAAGTAAAATGTTATCAACGTTGACTTAAAAAGAAATCAAATATATTTTTGTATTTTTTGCTATATCACTTTGGACAAGAATCATAAGCCACTTAAAATGTTTCTACTGAATTTATATACAAATTCTACGAGCCTGTTTCATAGTCAGACTATGAATATGATCCTAAGGTGATTAATAAAAGAAATTAAAGTTATTTCTTAAGTAATATGCAAACATTTTCATCACGCTATTTAAGTGAAAATAAATAAAAATATATTCCGATGCAATTGTTAATATAGATTATTACACTTAAAGGGTAAAATATTGGTTGTATAAAATTACATTACCATTAAGTATTTGTTTGCTAAGGTAAATATATTATAAAATAAACAAGTGTTGTGATCATATAATTACCATTGTTTATGTGGATGGTTTCACTCAATTAGGGTAATTCACTTATTAGACCAAACATGTCAAATATTTTGACTTTTTTCGCCATAATCTGTGATTTGAGATATTTGTAATGGTTAGTCTGTTACTTAAGTAAATAACATTGAATGCTCTCAAACACAATTGTGAATACTGTTTTTATTGGGTTTCCCTTATCGCATCTTATTATTTGTTGGGGCTATACGCACTATATATTAGTTAACCACACAAATGTGGTAAGGATGAGGAAGGAAGAATTGAAAGAAGGTGTACCAGCATTTATTTTTAGTAGAAAGGAAATTGTGAAAACACTTAGAAATAGAAAATCCTCATTAAACCCTGCTAAGATTCGAACCCTGACCTCACTGTCACACTCATACTAAACTAGACTAGCTTGGGCACTTAGGCCACGTGTCCACCGATGTGGGTGGCCCTGAGATATATGTGAATATGTACATTCATAACGTGATATAAAGAACAGATGGAATACCAACTTAACGCGATATATATATATGAATGGTAGTGTGTACATTCTGTCCACCCTGAAAGGAAAAACGGTCTCACCTTGACCGATTACATTATGGATCACCCTATCCTATATATTTCCTCATAGTGGAAACAAGGAAGGTAAACTTGCTACCTTTCAAGGTAACAGCTGTCAAATACCTGCTTATAGTCAAATAACCAACACCTTTACATGCTTATAGTCAAATACAAACACCTTCACCTGCGTATCGTCAAATAACCAACACCTTCACCTGCTTATAGTCAAATAACCAACACCTTTACCTGCTTATAGTCAAATAACCAACACCTTTACCTGCTTATAGTCAAATAACAACACCTTTACCTGCTTATAGTCAAATAACCAACACCTTTACATGCTTATAGTCAAATAACCAACACCTTTACCTGCTTATAGTCAAATAACAACCTTTACCTGCTTATAGTCAAATAACCAACACCTTTACCTGCTTATAGTCAAATAACCAACACCTTTACCTGCTTATAGTCAAATAACCAACACCTTTACCTGCTTATAGTCAAATAACCAACACCTTCACCTGCTTATAGTCAAATAACCAACACCTTTACCTGCTTATAGTCAAATAACCAACACCTTCACCTGCTTATATTCAAACGCCATTCTACCCATCAAGTTATTGTCAAAATCAGATGCAAGAAGATAATTTAAACATTACGCTTGGAAGTGAGGGATTTATTAGCAGTAAAAGTTTAATTCATATAAAATATTCTACTGAGGGCATTTTTGGGGAATGATTAGCAGGTAACGAGTCCCAAATAAAATATATTGTTTTATAAAACGTGTGAGCTTAGCTTAAACAAATACATAATCGTTCCTGTGCTGGAATGCTTTCCCTTTAGTTCTGTCCCTTCTTTTCAATGTCATGATAATGGACCAAAGTCGATCAAATTGTTTCGTGTTCATTAGAATTTGTTTACTACGGCAGTGAAAGTAATAAATAACCCTCTTACTGTCATCACTCTACCAGGGCAAACTATAATACATTCACAACCTTAGTTTACTTGAATGACAGCTCAAAATTTACTAGAAGTAATCCCTAATATATCCCTACGCCAACAGCTGACATCTTTCACTTTGGAAATTTGTAATGAAAACGTATGTTAATGTATGAATGTGATAGCTAACTACGGTAATTTAGGCCAATATTATTTATATATTTGAGGTCATGCATAAAGATTATTTTTCGTTTTATTCCACTTAAAAAATATTATTCACACCACTTTCACAAAACTAACTAACATACTAACATAGCTTCAAAATGGTGACCAATGAATTTAAACCATTTGGTTGAACATGACGGAAACAAGTTATTTACAATTATGCACCCACGCAGTGGATAAAAATATTTTATTTAGTTGAATATTTAGAAATCTGATAAAATGATCATAAAATAAAAATGAAAATTATTTTTTCTTTTCCAAGTAAATACGATGACTGTATTAAAAGGTATTAATGCATGCACTATATTACACATCATAGATAACCTTCCAAAACGAAGAATAAGTACTTTTAGTTATGTTTAAAATATTGTTTCGGATTGGGTAGAAAGAAATTATTAAAAGTTAAGAAACAATGTAAGAAAACTTAAGTTAACGTTGTTTTAAATTTAAAATATAACATGTAAATAAAAAACTTAATATCCATAACAAGACAATGATCTTTTTAAATTAGTGTTGACAACCTTAAACCTAAACATAGGTTTTTACCTTGATGACAGATAAAAAATCATATCATGAACCGATTCTACTAGCCAACATCTTGGACAAGACTGTTGAGGCACGTGTGGATCATAACTTCCAATGTGGCCACTAGGTGTAGTGAATATAGCTAACATGCCACAAAAGGCAAACGCGAATATTGATTTGTTAGCAAACCCATTTTTTAGCACTAACATTGAATGAAAGTCACTAAAATTTGGCATTCTAGAAATGTCTTATTTGATTTATTAACTATAAATTGCATCTAAAAAGTTATCAAAGGATATAATAATAGGCTTAACCTCGTTATAGGTTACTATATAATTTATATTTACATCATTAACTAAACGGACTGAAAATTAAAATACAATTGTAATATTTTTCTCTCCACGATTGTGGCAACATGATTTTCCAATTTTCAAATAACCATCTTCCTTTGAAAATCAGACTGTAACTTTCAAAACGTAGAGCTTTATGTGGCTCTACTGCAAGTGTAAGCTTTATCTGAGCTTTACTATTCATCCGAGCTATTCGTATATTTACACTTTTTTTTATCTATGCTTGTCTGGGCTACATGACTGGTAGCGCAGTTGGTGGGAAGATTAGTTGGTACTCATGTAAATTTGCCCAGGGGACGCCCAAATGTACTAATACTACATCCTTCCCGTGGAATCTCTTTCCCCGTCCCGATAGATGAGCTGATGGCGATAGTGAGTATGAAGGTGTGGAACCAGTGGAAACTCTTAACTAAAAACCATTCCTTCACCTCTGATAAGATGTGTATTAATCACAACTTGTGAATGTATGGAATACCAGGCCTCCACCGTGGTTCGGATTACACGTTAAACTGTAGGTCCTCCTTTTCATCTCACAACTTGTGAATGTATGGAATACCAGGCCTCCACCGTGGTTCGGATTCCACGTTAAGCTGTAGGCCCTCCTTTCATCTCACAATCACCCTACCATTACACATTAGCGCAAGTGCGTTAACCCTAACGGGTAGTAAGACGGGGTGCTAATAATAATAATAATAATAATAATAACTAAACTTAAGGCTGAATAATCAGGCCCTGATGCCCTTTGGGATAAATTTCCATTTTGGGATGTATATTCATTCTACCAGCCGGGAATCGAAACCGGGGCGCCTAGGTTGGTAACCAGGTGCACTGACCACTAGACCTTGGGGCTGGTAATATTTACATTAATATATAGGGTATAATTTATAGCAGTGGTTCCCAATTTGTTGGTTGCAACCCACTGATGGGCCTCTAACCGTCTTTTGGTAGGTCACTACTCCTACCCTCATGTTAATTAAAGCTAGGTGAGCCACAGAGGATTTTAGTTATAAAAATTGGATTGAGGCTATAAAAAGTTTGGGATACATTTAGCTGGAGAAAATTAACCCCTATTTGCGAGGAGGTAGAGATAAACCATTAAAAAAGAATCTTAATAGACCCTGATAGAATTTGAACCTCGAACCAACCCTCACCGGAAAAACTATATAAGACGATACTGACGTCTCTATATTTACTTCCACCGCGCAGGTGCTAGGAGCATCACTTAACCTAGCCGCGTCCGTTAACAGCTCGAGTGAATTATTTGTCTGACATTATTAATCTCCTAGTAAAAATATTTCGAGCCAAAAGCCTCCCCAAGTTTCTATTCAAAGAGCACCGAGTCGTGCCGCGACGCCCTGGGAAAAGAACGGCACCCACTAAAGGCAAGATTAATCGATACCAAGTGGGGTTGACATCTCGAGGAATTAATCACGGGGCGAGAAAAGGGAGAAAAAAATGAGGTTATGATTCACATCTTTTGAAAACGTTGGAAATCCATTAGATAGATAAAACGAATAGCAATAAGCGTGAGAATAGCCGGATTCTTTTTTTTTCCATTGCCACAATTGATTGGTTAAATATATTTCATAAATGGAATATACAGATACTTCTATACCCTGTCTATCTTAAGGAGGCTGCCACGTTAGGCGAGAAGTTGCCATACAGACGTTCAGAAATCCCGCCATATGTAATCGTTGATGTGTTATTTAATAATATGGTTCGCGCCAAAATGAAGTGAAAAGATTCCAACAGGGCTATGTTTGATTAGGAGCTCTCAAATTTTAGTTTTAATAATATAAATCAAATCGTGAAATGTAACATTAGCATATTTTCAATGATATTTTAAGTATTTTTATGTACCTATGGGACTAGGCTCGATGTAACAGTACCCTGGATTAAGCCCTACTCTAACAAATACCGTATTTTTTAATAGGCTCACAAGAGAAAATTTTAAGTTATTGGAGGATTAATTTTGTAGTAAGTCAAAAGGCGTACGTTTCATACGGGATAGTGTCGCCACCACGCCACTCGCTCGGAAGAGGGGAAAAGAAGGAAGACGAGATAAATATTCCCCCTCTTCTGTGCGCATGCGCTCTTTTAGTTTACTATTGGGCGGTATGCAAGAGCGATGCTCGAGTCCACTCTAGTGATAGGCATAATCGAATGATTTTAAGATTCAAATAATCATTCGATTCTTTGAAAAATAATCGAATGAATTGAAATAATCATTCGAATAATTTTGAGAATTAGTAAAGATTATGTAATCTGATGTTTACTACTAACTAAAAGTAGTTACTAGTTACTCGTTTTGCTATGTTCTAAAATTCTCTTCACCCTGCTTTCGGATCTCCCAACACGCATTCCTTTGCGTTTGCAGCTTATCAACATTTTTCTAGTACTGTATTTACATAAAATAAAGAACATACGTTTGTGTTTATAAGAGTCGAGATAATTTACCCTTTAATATTTCCTGAAAATAACAAAAATATAAAAGCTTACAATCCTATTTATATATCGTATAAGTGATAAAAATACTTTTGATTTGAAAAATTGAATCAATTTTATGCCTCCTGAAAGCTTCACTTAGAATCAAACACACAACTACTACTCTACAAACGACCACGTAAGTTTGCTGGATAATGATATTTTGTGTTACAAGAATGTGAAATGATTTCAGTGAATAAAATTATAGTACGATCTGAATATTACGGCCGGACAATGTTTTATTAAATTCATAAAATGTATATACTTACCCGCTTAATAAATTCAAGTCAACGTTAAAAAAAATCTCTCAAACCATTCGTGCTATGTTCGTTTAGTTAATTAGGAAGGTAACATTTAAAGGAAATGAAAAAAAAAAAAAAAATCTACGTAATAATGTAGTAAAATAATCGAATCATTTTGTAATTTTCATTCGAATTATTTTTGGCTGATATTAGATTGTTAACTGTACAACCACTTAAACTTTGTATTAAATTAGCCTTAGAATTATTCGAAAGCGTAAGGTCTATTATTGTGTAGCAATGTGGACTATTTACTGAAAATGAACTTAATAAAAATGAAGACCTGTATAGAGAGAACCTGGAAACATTCATAATCATAAGGTCGATTTTCCTCGGCACTTCTAGCAAGGGAGTGGTAAGAGAATGAATCGGCAAGCTCGCGTCAAGCCAGCTACTGTTTTCATTTGAATGATTTTGAAAGAATCTAATGAATCGATTCTATTCATCCGATTCTGCCCATCACTAGTCCACTCCATCTCCTCTCTACCTCTGGCTTGACATGGATCTTATATGTCGCACTTTCTGTTGAGTCAAAGTAGGGTTGATAGATTCTGCACCTTTGTGGTGTTTCTTTAATATAGTCTGTTCATTTAATATAATTAAGACGCAAAACAATGTATGGCACAGTAATTAATTAGTTTTCTATCAAGTTGGAAATACTTTCATCTATATATTTTTTATTTAGTTGCTTATTATACATATTCTTGTTTACTTTTAAAAATTGATTACGTGACACTTAAAGAAGAATAACGTAGAGGGAAAAAAAACAAAATTACGACTTGGTGCTCGAAAAAAAAGGAAGAAAACCGTGGACATATTTATTTGATAGAACAAAGTAAGTTTATATATTTTGTAGGAGACCTGGCGGTTTACGGGTAAGGTGTCAGACATATGTGCTGGCGGACGGGGTTCAATCCTCGATCCCGGCACAGATTTATCTGATTTCCAAACCCTTCCTTCACCTCTGACAAGACATCTTGTGAGTGTGGGGAATGCCAGGCCTCCACCGTGGTTCTGATTCCACGTTAAACTGTAGGTCTTCCATTTCATCTCACAATCACCCTACCATTACACATTAGTGTAAGTGCGTATAACCCGAACGGGTAGTAAGACGCGGTAGTAATAATAATAATAATAATTTATATATTTTGCTAAAACTTTATTTTAATAATAATAATATAATAATAATAGTGAATACAAATTTTCTATAAGAAACGGTTAACTCAAATTAGAACTGTTTTGTCATCACATATCTACAGTAGTCCATAAAAAAAATAGATAACAATAAATTAGATAACTTTTTTTTTTCGCAGAAGAGGTGTTTCCCTCCCTTCAGGCAGAGGAGACAAAGCTGATTGTTGAGACACGTAAACCCTTCTCATTGCACTTATGTTAAATGTCCGCACCGTTTGATTCAACACAATTTGAAGACAAAGCTGTGGAACCAATACATTTTGAGATTAGTCAGCTTTGTCAGGGGTAGGAAAACTACATTAATAGATTATCCATTATGAATTTTTCGAGAACAAATAGTTTTCTGTGAACATATAGCTGTTAGATACATACGGTGGTTATTTAGTCTATATGATCCATAATATCCTGACCACTTGTCCAATTTAGTAATAATCTCCACACTTTAAATTTGACATAAGTTTACTAAATGTATAACATTCGGAGATTGAATGTGATAGGAGAGGTTCCTAACATGGGTTTGCGGGTCTCTAGCGGTCTGCGAAGGCACCTTTGGGGGTCCCGCGAAGCAAATATAAGCCGTAGTTTTTTAAGTTATCTTTTATTTGTATTTCCACATCATATAAAAAATACACGCTATTCACAATTTTCTTAAAATCTCTTTTCTCCATTACAGTCCGACAATATTTATATATATAATTGGTTAGGTAGGATACTATAAATGTGTGTTTTTATTTCACCTTGTATGGCTGGGGAGGTTAGGGGGCTGCGGTGAATTATCATTGGTTTGAGGGGTCTGTGAAATGGAAAAGGATGGGAACCACTGATATAGAATATTATTATTAATAATTAGCACCGCGTCTTACTACCCGTTCGGGTTATACGCACATACACTAATGTGCAATGGTAGGGTGATTGTGAGATGAAATGGAAGACCTACAGTTTAACGTGGAATCCGAACCACGGTGGAGGCCTGGCATTCCCCACATTCACAAGATGTCTTGTCAGAGGTGAAGGAAGGGTTTGGTAATCAGATAAATATGTGCCGGGACCGAGGATTGAACCCCGGACCCCCAACACAGAAGACTGACACCTTACCCGAGACCACCAGGTCACCTCACTGATATAGAAGATCTTTGTTTGTGTGGTCTGAGTTTGTGAAGTTTTTAGAAATTTTTTTCTGTAATAATTGTTATGCTTATTAATATATTTCTATTAACTATTGGTTTATTATATCAAATACTATCAGCCCACTACCATAAACCGGGTTGATTTTGGTGTGAAGGAGTTATTTATAGTCATGGGCAGACTAAGGGTATTGTCGCAAGCAGAGAATAATTCTGCCACCCCACCCATTCCGCTCCACCCTCTAAACATCGTGGAGATGATGAAATCAATCCTGGGGTCTTTGTTGACGTCTGCAATTTAATCAAGTTGTAAACAATACCATACCATCCATTACACTGGAAAATAGTTTTATGAATAGTCATGAAACTAAGTATAAAGTTTTGACATTAGCTCTAATTAATTGCATACCATGAACAAAAAAAAGTGTTAGTTACATTAGATACCTTATACCCTAAAGGCTTACTTAGAATTTACAATACAAGAATTACATCCAATGATGTATTTGTATATAGAGTAACATAATATATTTTATATATATAAATATATATACATTTAATATATATATTTATATACATACATACATATATATATTTATATATACTATACTCTGACAAGACATCTTGTGAATGTGGGGAATGCCCAGGCCTCCACCGTGGTTCAGATTCCACGTTAAACTGTAGGTCCTACATTTCATCTCACAATCACCCTACCATTACACATTAGCGTAAGTGCGTATAACCCGAATGGGTAGTAAGATGCGGTGCTAATAATAATAATAATAATAATATATACTATACTACCAAAACAGTATTCGCTGTAATTATTGCAAGCTATGAAATTCCGCCCGCGGCAGCTACTGGCGCCCCAAGAGGCTGCTTGTTTCTTTTGCACCTTAGTCCACTCCTTGCCTAGAGTAACATTTTAGAAAGTCTTTTTAGGCTCTTGTTTTTATGAATAGCAGCTGTATATCTAATTAAATAAAAATTTATCACTACTATATATAAAAAAAATTCAGGTCTAGGCCTTATTTATGAGAATATAGCTATAAAATTCTATTTCTCAACTTTCACCCTTGTAAATCTCTTGGCTGTAGCTTCTTCGGTTGACAGTAGTAGGTAAATTAAATAAAAAAGTTAAGGGGTTCATAATTTTGTACCAGTTGCACGGATTGGTAGCTACCAGTGGCCGCGGAACGTAATTTGTGTAGGAAAGGGTGAGGGGGGGGGGGGCAGGCAAGCAAAAAAATATAGTTTTTTGAAAAGTTTCCTTCCCCCCTTCACCTGCCCACTTACTCTACCCATTTTCACTATAAATGTTTAAAACTTGGATATCTCTAAAAGTTATTTGGAGATATCCTCCTCCCCAAATTTGGAAAATCAGATTATGTTCATGTAATTGGGAAAAAATCTTCTCTCTTTTTTTTTTCTTTTTTTTTTAGCTGTTTAGAAGAGATATTGGGAGTGGTCCTCGCCTTTAATTGAAATATAAAAATAGATGCCTCAAGAAACTATTATTGTGGTATTCTCTAACTTTTTTCTAATGCATGTCTTGAGATGCTATTTTAAATGATACTCACCTGGACATTTTTGAAATTTGGAAGCTTTTAAAATAAATTTTTAGGTGTTAACGGGATTTATTAAACAAATTATTTGTATCTGGAATCTATTTGGAGTGACCCTCTCCCATTAAATTTAAAAAATAAAATGCCTCTAGAACAGGGGTGTACACACGAGGGGGGGGGGGAGGTCCAGCGGGTCCAAGCCCCCCATGGAGAACATGAAGAATAAATAAAATATTAAATACAAAGTAATGATTTATCAATGTTAAATCACCTTAAAGCATTGGTTGAATATAACCCAATGTCTCAATACAGTGTGAGCAGTGGTGGATCCAGAATTATGTCAAGGTGGGGGTGGGGGGCGCTACACCACAAAAGAAATACCTTTAGGAACCAATAAAGTGGTGATCCGTGTGCCCCATGGTACCCCGGAGAAAAATTGTAATTCTAAGGTTAAAAATGGTGCGCTTTAATTATATTTTGTACCTAATGGTTGTTGATTAAACTTATATTGGTTATAAATATCTGTTACCTTAGATTTGGTTGCCAGCTTTAATTTATAGAAATAGCCATTGTAGCATATATATTTCGTTAGTGATAATAATTTTTTTAATTAATATAAAAATACTTAGTTGAATTACGAATAATTATTTTTAACAAACTATATTTTAGTAAAAATATGAAAATAAAATCGATAGTAAATAACACGCGGTTTATTACACAAAAGTGGGAGGAGGGAGATAGGAGGGTAGTGTGCGGGAAAGCCAGGGTTCGGGGTAAACGGGGTAAAACAAGGCCGTGGCCAAACAATAATTTCAGGAGTGGTATTGTGAGCAAATCCCCCAATTACTGGAAGTCAGAAAAAATTATAAATAATAAACACTTCTAGAAGCTCTCCGAAGTGTTTTTAATGATAACACAACCCCCTAATTTGTATTTGTATCTTAATTTTGATATGGTTTGAACCATAAATAAAGCCATAAATATTTTGTTCATAAAATTTCGCGAGGGGGGGAAGGGGGGGGGGGGTTGAATTTCCAAAGACCAAATAGTTTCTGAAAGCATCCAATTTTCAAAAAAAAATATGTTGGTGGAAGCACACTTCAAATAACTTCTAAAGCAGGGTCGAAAACAGAAATTCTTCTTCCGTCTCCGCGTGAGTTAGTTCCGTTAAACAGGTTGTAACTTGCATAATCGAGCGGACAACAGCGCGACGAATCATTTCATTTGTGAAGTGCGCATTGTTTAGTAAACATGAATATGAATATCGTCAGTGAATTGTTAATTATGGAGGTCAAAATAAGACCTCATTAGTGGGATACATCTCGAGACGATGATAAAAACCATGATTTAAGAACAATGTGCTCAATGTGCAATGTGAAAGTACCTTCTACGCTTCTTTGAGCAACTATACGATGTGTATAGTATCTTCTATTTTTCCGTTGTTTTCTCATTTTTTTACAAGTAATACAAAGTCTGTATCCATCCATTTTATAAGACAAACTGACAAACCACCACGGCACTGTGTAGACTCGACTATGTAAAGGGCCTAGGTATTTGGAGGATAAGATTAGACAAAGACAAGAGGCTGTAGTTCAAGATAACAGCACAGAGAATTTCATTTTAAGACGCGAGGCCTGCCTGCCACACTATTGATGCTTTCTCACGTTACGAGGCGGCCCCCTTTAAAGTTATGGTTTTTCACCATCGCGTCTTACTACCCATCCAGGCTATCCACACTTGAGCTGCGCTAATACCTTCTTAGGTGGTCCGGTCTGTCACTGTCGAAACTAGATTGTCGGTGATGGGGAGATAAGGGGTTTTAATCCTGTTCGGGTTTGCTGAGGTTTTATTTTTTCTTAAATCTTTTTCAATCCACCTCCACAGAAATACTGGTTCACTTCCTTAATTTAAACCTTCCTCATCCCTAGATCATTAGCGTAATTAGTATACGTGTGTAAAACCCGAACGGATAGTAAGAAGGGGTGTTAAAATAACGATACGTTAAATCGTTGGGAACGAGTAAGCTGAATTTAAGGATTTATTATAACAAAGATTCCAATGTCATAAAAAAAAGTAGCTGAGATCTCTAAAAAAAAGTCTTTAAGTTGGGGATGAAGGGAATGCAAGCTAAGGGTAGTGTATTTGCAGTTTTTATAGAAAAACTCTTTTTAGCCTAGATAGATCAAATATTGCTCCAGTAGGAACATAAGAGGTTAATTTTCTTCACATGGCAACATCAACATTTATTGAATATCTGTAATGACTTAATCATAGCTTCTTAAGGTTAGAAACATTTTAAATGGTCGTAAGAAGATTCCAGGACACCCCTAACAAATATTCAACAATTGTTGTTATCACCACGTGAAAAAAAAAATTCACTAGGAGCAATATTTTATTTATTTTGATCAAAAAAAAGTTTTACTGTAAAAACACTGTCGTAAACTTGCGTTCCTTTATATCCACCTTAATATGTTGATTTTCACAATAATCACAACACATCTGAACTTATCAAAGGTTTTCATTATAAAACCTGTGATTTGGGCAAGCAAAAAATTATCGATTTTTTATTTTGTTCGACTATAAAAATATTATCTAAGTAGAATGTATTCAATCATTTCACTTTTAAAGAATAATTTGGTATTGAACTTCTAAAATACGTTTGGAATATCTTCAATCTAGAATATTCAAACCCGCGACTTTGGACACGCGGACAAAGAAGTCTTATTTGATTGCTTTGATTCGATGGTGATGGGTAGGTTAGGGTTCATATCTCTGTCGGGTAGGCTGTGATTTTTTATTTCTGAAATGGTTTAAAAACTTGCTCTATACAAATTTAAACACATTTCAGCTAAATTCTACCGTCATCGTGATTTTAAACCGCTTTCTTACTAGACATCTTAATTGCTTTCATTCATTCGCTAATGGGTAAGGAAGAGTAAAATATATATATTTAATTCAACTTATTTTCATAAGGAAAGAGTAAATACAAATTAAAAAAAGTAAACTTATTTTCATGGAGAAAGTTTATAGGGAAAGTACCTCAATACACACAGCCGAGTTCATAATCCCAAAATCCTCATCAAAAGCAAAACGACATATGAGCCTGGTGCCTTTGTCCACCTGCCCACAGACGCGGGTACCATCTTCATTCCTACCCCATTAATGTAACCATATAGTTCAATTTCCATAAGAAGAACCTTATCTGATGGCTAGAAAAAAACTACTAGAACTTATTTTTACATATTCATACGTCAAGTCATGTGAGCTGCAACTGTCACTTTTGACAAATATTATAAATACCTATGATGATTAAAAATAACACTAATTAAATAGTTAAATACCATCAATTTTGGTCGATTTTTTAATTATTTTATAAAAGGCCTTTATATTAAAACCATGCAGTAGTATTATGTGGTTGCGTGAACAAAATATGATGTACTCAAATTTGATACTCACCTCAAGTAAGACAACTCAAACATTTCACTGTCGTGTTTACTAAACCAATTAGGCATCACATCTTTATTAGTGTGGGGGGGGGGGGGGATTTTATTTATTTTTCTCCCTCAATACAGTTTCAAACAATAAACACACGTCAGCAGGTAAATTTCCCCTCAATGATTCCATTATAAAGAGATTCCACCTTCAATTTTGGTCTCTCTGTCTCTCTCTCTTAACCCATTTGTTTGCACTCAAACTGTTCGGCATTTACAATGTTTGCTCATGAGCCTTTTAGCCCCTCTTTCGCCCCTCTTATTTTCCATCCTGTTTGTTCAAGTAGTCCCCAGTTTAATAGGATCACACGAGTTGTAATAGCTGCTTAGTCATAGGTTTTGTTATAAACACACTGAATATGTAATACTAAAACACATATATATATATATATATCTCTCACCCTCTTCCTTTCCCATTCCAACTGGCACGTGGAAGAGTATATGTAAAGGTACCACCAGTTGTAATCGTTATTGGAATTGTTAACGGAACTATCACCGTTGTAGTAGTTGTGCTAACACAAAAGCTTTTCGGAAGATCAACAAAGCGCGGCCCCCGTTGTTCGCTTCACCTCAGTGAAGGTGATTAATAATTGATATTGCCGCTATCCTTAAATCACCTCTCTTGTGTCTAGTTGGATGAGAGGTGATTAATGTGTGACAAAGATTTGTTTATGTATCTCGATCTAAGGACGTAGCAAAAAAGAAAAAAAAAGAAAAAGAAAGTCAAAATAAATCAAACACTTCTACAGTAGAAATATAGTTTAATTTTATTCACAAGAGTACTGAGGGAGATATTTTTTTTCTAAAAGATTAGCAACCCTACCTCCACCCAAATTTTGGTATATTGTCTCTTAAATTATATATATATATATATATATAATCCAAACCCTAAGGTGTAATTGAATGCGTATATATAGAACGGGTAGTAAGACGCGAAGCAAGACGAAAAACAACAACCCCAACAACAGAAGTTTATGACCACGAGAATATTTTCGATACCTGTTGGGATCGAGCCTGAGTTGCCCTTGAAGTAGGGCTGTGGAAAAAAATTATCGATAGGTACTTTACTAATATCGATATTTTCCCTTTCGATACTAGTTTTTTTGTACTATATATTTTTCCAATACTTTTACTGATATTAGTACTACACTCGGTATTTGTCGTATCGAAGAAACAACTAATTTTGTTTTTCACCATGCTTGGATTAAATGTTTACTAAGTGTACCAAACCTTCTTCACTCTGACAGACATCTTGTGAAAGTGGGAATGCCAGGCTCCACGTGGTTCGGATTCTACGTTAAATGTAGGTCTCATTTCATCTACAATCACCTACATTATACATTAGGTAAGTGCGTATAACCGAACGGATAGTAAGCTGGTGTAATATAATAATAATTTACTAAGGTGGATGGTGGAGGAAGAATTATATACAATATTTCTCAATTATCACTCATTTTATGTATAAGAAGCAAGATTAACTTTAACTGGTATGGTAAAAACCTTTAGGCTATAATATCCAGTATACATACTATTTATCAAACCTTCTATGTTCCAACACATAACATAGGCGTGGTAGACCTAAGTATAAGCCTACTATATAATAGTTAAATCATCATTTTCAGTGTTTAAATAAAATTAAAATACATATTATAGGATTCAAAATTCGACATTATTATTACAAGATAAAAAACATTTTAAAATTTCGATACTGATACTTATTGTTCGATACTATTACGGTATCGATATTTTTCTTTTGATACTTTTAATGAGTAAAATATCGATACTTTTCTTACGATACCACTTCCCTACTTTGGAGTGATTTTTGCTCTTCACAATGTAGGAGAAGCTCGGATAATTTGGCACTATTATTTAGTTCTACTTCTATAGGGCTTTCGGTGACCTGGTGGTCTAGGGGTAAGGTGTCAGACTTCTAAGCTGGTGGCCGGGGTTTAATCCTCGGTCCCGGCAAAGATTTATCTGATTACCAAACCCTTTCTTCACCTCTGACAAGACATCTTGTGAATGTGAGGAATGCCAGGCCTCCACCGTGGTTCGGATTCCACGTTAAACTGTAGGTCCTTCATTTCATCTCACAATCATCCTACCATTACACATTAGCGTAAGTGCGTATAACCCGAACGGGTAGTAAGACGCGGTGCTAATAATAATAATCTATAGGGCTTTCTGACCATACTGTCAAGCTATACCCTGGAGAAACATAGTCTTATCTCTAAGTTAACCTTGAAATAGAGATTGGATTCTAAATTTAGGATATGCCATTATTACATTAACAATGTTATTAATAGTAAAGGCTCCTGGTGAATGCTAGAACATTTATTTGTAACGCCCTCACCTAATATTATGGCTTGAGCAATTGCTCCATTTATCAGTTCTAAACAGTAATATTTATTAAATTATCATATGATTGTATTTGTTTGAGTCTTGACTCCTTATTTCAGTTGTGTGAGCGTCTGCCTATTTAATGAAGAATCCTAGGCTAGATTTCTGTCACGACCGAGAAATTTGTCATTTGGTGAAATTAGGGCTTCCTCTTATAGCGTGATTAATTAATTGCCCGAGGGTCTGGAGGTTTTGTCTGTTCTAGAATAAATTTGTTTTGTAACTCGTGCGGTGATTTAATCAGCCAGTTCAGAAAGCTCACGTTAAATACGTCAAATATTATTATTATTAGCACCGCGTCTTACTACCCGTTCGGGTTATACGCACTCACGCTAATGTGTAATGGTAGGGTGATTGTGAGATGAAATGGAGGACCTACAGTTTAACGTGGGATCCGAACCACGGTGGAGGCCTCTAATTCCCTACATTCACAAGATGTCTTGTCAGAGGTGAAGGAAGGGTTTGGTAATCAGATAAATCTGTGCCGGGACCGAGGATTGAACCCCGGACCCCAAACACAGAGGTCCGACACCTTACCCCCAGACCACCAGGTCACCAATATACGTCAAATAGGTTGTTTTTTTAATCACAGCGTCTTACTATCTGTTCTTGCTATACGCATATATGATAATTGGGGTAGGGATGAGGAATGAAGCATTTAGGGGTAATCTACCCGTATTTCCGTGGAAGGAGAGTTACAAACCATTTAGGAAAAACCTACCTTCAGTAGATCCTACCGGGATTCAAACCCCGATTCCTCCGTCATCAGCCGGCTAGTTTAAAAAATAGTTTTAAATTATCATCCTTTTATCTACAGGAACAATCCCGTTCGATGTGATGAAGCGATTTTCTCTATGGAATTAAGGTCTCTTATCGTATCACGTTGATAAACCTCCCTCTTCCCCCTTCATTACCCTCCCCCCTCCCCCTTTACAATCTAGCTCAAGGATATCTGGTACCTATAGGCGACACAATATACAAACACACAACAGAGAACAATTTTGTGTGCTTAGAGGGGATACATATTAGTTGTCGGCTGGAGTGACGGATGAAAGAGAATGATGCTGTGTACATATCCGTGACCCTGATGACAAATTACAGCCACCCACCACCCTTTCGTCCCTCACTTTCCCCTACAGAAACATTGCCACGACAGTCCACGCCAATCACACGAAACGCGCGTTTTGAAAAAAGGATTGGAAGGCTTGATGAGTGGAGGAATAATTCAAAACGATTTAAAAAAAAAAAATCCCTGACCGAAACTTTGCTGTTGTTTTATTGTTTTGTATTAGTTGACATGACATGTCGCTTGTATGTGCCAGAGTTGTTTAAACTATGATGACACCCTGGTCTCATTCATGCACAGGGCGTGTGTATGTATGATTAAAAACATATCATCGTGTTATGTTGACAGTGGGTTACAGGTCGATTGAGTTCATACTCTCTTGTAGACTATTTTATTTTTAGTCGATTATCGCTCATTTAGTGAAACAGTTTTTCTATACGCGTTTTTTCAATGCATCGTATCTTACATCGTGTTTTATTAATTATAAATATATTTTTAAGCACCGCCTTTTAAGAAGTCAGGCGTTTGGAAAGGGCAGACCCGAATTGCGCCAGTTATTAAGGGATTAAAAACTGTTTACTAATC
The DNA here is from genome assembly GCA_039000515.1 of Timema cristinae. Taxonomy (NCBI): domain Eukaryota; kingdom Metazoa; phylum Arthropoda; class Insecta; order Phasmatodea; family Timematidae; genus Timema; species Timema cristinae. The sequence continues at coordinate 37,635,791 of JBCFYV010000100.1, forward strand.
CCGGACCCGAATTGCGCCAAGTCAGTTTAGGTAGTCGGTGAGGGAGGTGGGGGGGAAGATACAAACAAAGACCATCGCAAACAAGCTCTCGCCACGTTATGTCTTTCCTACCCTTAGTAAAGGAATGTAAAAACGCCCTAAGTGCCCCCAACAAGACTTGTAACAGTAGTATTGACATCCGTCTGTCCAATACTTATTAATTGTCTCGACAACAGTGACTGTCCCGGTGTATTTTTAAATATTTTTTTTCGGGTTTTGTGTGAACTGTGATAATATTAGCGAGAATTGTTGATATATAAAGGATTTATAGTGAAAAAGGGAAAGTTCTGATTGTCTATTATAATTATACGTATCGACAGGTTAATCAATTAAAGTTGCCGGGGGAAGAGAGGTGGAGATGCACTAAAATCGAATGCAAGGATAAAATATTTACTCTTGATGGTGGAAACATTTTCTCGCGGACTGAAAACTAACACAACCACGAACCACTACTAGATCAAGAGTTGAACAGAAGATCCATTAGCAACGCAGTTAAGGTGGAGTGCTAGTGAGCGTTAGTTTAGGGCAGTATTTTTGCAGTTTTTATAGCACAAACATCTTTTGGCCAGAATAAATCAAATATTTCTTCTATGGAAACATAAGAGTTTTGTTTTCTGCACATGCTAATTTCAACAGTTGTTGAATATCTGTCATGAACATGGCGGAATTTGGTGACAAACTTTTCTCTTTATTTAAAAAGTTTGTCACCAAATGCCGCCATGCTCATGACAGATATTCAACAACTGTTGAGATAAGCATGTGCAGAAAACAAAACTCTATGTTTCTATAGAAGAAATATTTGATTTATTTGGCCAAAAAATGTTTGTGCTATAAAAACTGCAAAATTAATGCACTAAACTCGCACTCACTAGCACCCCGTCTTAAGAGGAAAGCTGATGAGATTGAAGTAAGGCCTTCAAAGTTAATCCACACAGAGGTACAGACACAGAAAAAGACTATAAAAACATTGACCCGCAAGGACATTAAATGTATCAGGAATAACATCAACTACACTAAACTAAAAACACTGCCAAAGTTGCCTAAATTTTCCGAAGAAATTCAATTTGCCATAGATTCAATTGAAATAAAAACTATTCAAGACGAAAACTTTTTGTTGAGAAACGAAAAAGAGAAGGGGATCGTGACATTTTCTTGTGACTCGAATCTTGAGTATTTGTGCCAGAATGAAATTGTGTTAATGGATGGAACCTTTGAATACGCACCGAAAAATTTTCTTCAGCTTTTTACTATACATGGGTATTTCGAAGTTTCATACATACCTCTAGTTTTTTGCCTACTTAAAAACAAGAAAAAGCAGAGCTACATTGACGCTATGAGAATCCTTAAGGACGGTTGTGAAAAGGGACAACTTCACCTTCAACCTTTATACATTGTGATTGATTTCGAGCAAGCGATTCACGAGTGCATCGTGTCGACTTTTACACAAACCAGGATAGTAGGCTGTCGATTTCATTTAGCGCAAGCATGGTAAGCAAAACTATTTTATTTTACAACTTTAGACTAATAATGTTTTATAGTTTGTGACTTGATTATTATATTTTTCACTCTTTAAGATTTTTTAGAACTGCGTTTTACTACCTGTTCGAGTTATAGGCCTCCTTATATACTAATTACGCTAATAGGCTTTGGTATGAGATAGGTAGAATGCAGAGAAAGTGAATCCTAATTTGCATGTAGTGAGAGTGGAAAATCATTTAGGAAAAACCACCTCCAGTTCACTCAACCAGGATTCGATCCCCAACCTCCCAATCATCGGCTTGAATTTTTTTAATTCAAAGTGTATATCTGGAGAGTTTTTTCTAAATGATGAATAGAACTGTATAATCAATATTCAGAAAATAATTGAAATATGGGCAATTTACTAATGAAGTGTGTGTCCTTCCAAAACTCCTTTGTATGACTTTTTTATATTATGTTTGTTATACTATTATTTAGCATACATATAGCTATTATTGACAATGTTTTAAAAACGGAAATTTCACTTTGATATAATGTTGTTTGATTTATATTTTTTGACTTGTGTCCTTCTTACTGCCAGACATAGCATTAATATTTGTTTATGTTCAGAGTTGGCGCAATTCGGGTCCTGTCTTGGGAAGGGGGGTATTGGCGCAATTCGGGTCCGGTCTGGGGGGGCACTTTTAAGCTCTTGGCGCAATTCGGGTCCGAGCTAAGAGAATTGGCGCAATTCGGGCGAGCCCTTTGGAAATTCCGGATTATTTAGTAACTTGTTTTATATTTTTAATATTGTCTTTAACAAAATGTTGACGAAAGTTCTGAACAGTTAAAAGATTTTAATTGTTTTTTTTAAATAAGTGTTATAGCTTGCATAAAATCAAATATATTAGAACCGCGTCTAACCACCCGTTTGGGTTATACACTTCTGTACTAATTACATTAATGGTTTTAGAGATTAAGAATGTTATATATATATATAGAGAGAAACCGAATTTGCGTGGAGAGCGTGTAGAAAATAATTTAGAAAAAAACCACCCTATTTCACTCGATGGAGATTCGAACCTCGATCTTCCTGTCCTAGGCAGTCTAGTTTACTGCGAGAGTAGCGTGTTAGATCATGTAGCCATCGAAGCGAGTCACATTTTATTAATATTTTATATTTCGGCTCTATTAAAACATGACTTTATACGGTAGAGGAAGGCTATATCTAGATTTCTAGTTTTTTGTTTAGTCTCAGAAGTACACGATTTCGCGTAAATAATCGTTGATTCTTAAATAATAAGGGATTTGTAAACGATTGCAATGTGTCTCGGTGATCTACCATACACCACTATTAGGAAAAAGAAAGAGTAAACGTAATCAAGAGAAAATACTTTACAAAGTATTTAACAGCAAAAAAACAACAAACACACACACTCCTAATTGCGATCTGTCCAACTTTGAACCTTCGCGAGTCAAGAGTAAAGAATGCTAAATTCTACCATATATACCTATTAATGGTTAAATTTAATGTTAACTAGGTTTTAAGAGTAATAATATCCGATTCATCAACTGAATAACAATCGACAAATCGAATTAGACAATTGAAAAATAGCTACTAAATTTTTTCTAATACGGTAGGGAACGCGAATTAAGATGTGTTTTTTTTTAGCAAATCTTTTTTGACAAGATAAATAAAATATTTCTCCAGTAGAAACATAGTTTGATTTTCTTAACATTGTGATATTAACGGTTTTTAAATATATGTCATGAGCATAGATGCATTAAATGATCAACTTTTTAAATTAAGAGAAAAAGCTGTCATTAAATTCCAAGACACCCTTGAAAGAAATTCAAGAACTCTATGTTTCTACTGAAAAAATATGTAATTTATTTTGTCAAAAAAAAGAAGTTTTGCTATAAAAAACTGTAAAATCATTTACCTTTTCATCGGTCTCCCTAAATCCACACCATAACGCTAGGAAATATATTCTACAATTCATACTTATTAGTCCTGGTTATTCCTTTTCTTTTCCATGCCAATTGTATAGGGATGATAAAAGTATAATTTATAGGAAATATACCAAAATTTGATTGCAGGGATAGAGGTTAATAGAAATAATTTTTGACATATCGGGGCCAGGATTTGAACTCGACATCCCCGCCAACATTAAACCAGGCTAGATGAGGCTTGACATTTAGCCCACGCACCCAATGATGCAGTTTACCTTGATTTTTTTTTTTTTAGCCAATCACTAATTAAACCATTTGGATGTTACCTTCTTCAGATTGATATATTGGTAATTAAACCATTTGGATGTTACCTTCTTCAGATTGATATATTGGTAATTAAACCATTTGGATGTTACCTTCTTCAGATTGATATATTGGTAATTAAACCATTTGGATGTTACCTTCTTCAGATTGATATATTGGTAATTAAACCATTTGGATGTTACCTTCTTCAGATTGATATATTGGTAATTAAACCATTTGGATGTTACCTTCTTCAGATTGATATATTGGTAATTAAACCATTTGGATGTTACCTTCTTCAGATTGATATATTGGTAATTAAACCATTTGGATGTTACTTTCTTCAGATTGATATATTGGTAATTAAACCATTTGGATGTTACCTTCTTCAGATTGATATATTGGTAATTAAACCATTTGGATGTTACCTTCTTCAGATTGATATATTGGTAATTAAACCATTTGGATGTTACTTTCTTCAGATTGATATATTGGTAATTAAACCATTTGGATGTTACCTTCTTCAGATTGATATATTGGTAATTAAACCATTTGGATGTTACCTTCTTCAGATTGATATATTGGTAATTAAACCATTTGGATGTTACCTTCTTCAGATTGATATATTGGTAATTAAACCATTTGGATGTTACCTTCTTCAGATTGATATATTGGTAATTAAACCATTTGGATGTTACCTTCTTCAGATTGATATATTGGTAATTAAACCATTTGGATGTTACCTTCTTCAGATTGATATATTGGTAATTAAACCATTTGGATGTTACTTTCTTCAGAGTGATATATTGGTAATTAAACCATTTGGATGTTACTTTCTTCAGAGTGATATATTGGTAATTAAACCATTTGGATGTTACCTTCTTCAGATTGATATATTGGTAAAATTCTATAGTTACGAGAGTAGAGAAAATTAATGATTCACATAAAGTACTCGTACACAAAACGAGTTTTCACGATTGAATTGGTTTAGGTGTTTTACGACCTAAGTGGATTGGCGCTAGTTGTATCACGGTTGTTTACGACTGTTTATGACCCAGGTCGACGGTACAGTACAATTTTAATGGGAAGGGTTTTATCTAACGGCTGGACAAGTTACACATTAATACTTTGACTCGTGTGATATGAAGCAGTCACTTTTGAAGGATATTATAAATACCTATAAGATAACACTAATAAAATGATATCACCGTTGGCCGCAAAAAAAAAATACATTTTCTAAAAATACTCTTGCTATAAAAATTGGACAGTTTAAAATAGTTAGGGAACTTAGATGGTGTATAAACTTATTACAGTAGAATTTTTACTGTAAATAATTAGCAATCAAAATCAAAATTAGAAACCATGAACTGGGAAAAATAGAGCAGTTCATGTACCTGGGAAGTCTGGTGACAAAGAATGCCTACTGCACTAAATAAATAAGGTCGAGGATCGCCATGTCGAATGAAGTTTTCATCAAGAAGATATTACTGCTGACCTGCAAGATGAGCTTTGAACTGAGGAAGAAATTTATGAAATGCTAAATTTGGAGAATGAAACTGTATGGAGAAGAAACTTGAGACTCTTAGGAAGATGGAAAAGAAATACTTGGAGAGCTTTTAAATGTGGTGCTGGAGAAGATTTGAGAAGATCAGGTGGACAGACAGGGTTACAAATGAAGTTCTAAGAAGTCTTTGTGAGAAGAGAACCATTTAGGATGCGATTCTTCGGTGCAAAGGAAACTGGATCGGACACATCCTTGGGAGGAACTGTCTTCTGCGTGACGTCATAGAAGGAAAATACTAGATAACTAGAAGGAAAGAAAAAAAATTCTAGGATCTGAAGAAGGAGGCAGAAGACAGAGCTCATGATGGTCTTAAGTTTACCGACAAAATTAATGTCGTAAGGCAGAATACCTAATAATAATGATTAGCAATGTAGAGTGGCTGTTCAGAAAAGGGGTGGTAATAAACGTCACTACCCATCCTTTTAGATATGTTTTCCCACCCCAACCCTGGAATAAGGACTAATGGAGATCACGTACGTAAAAGATGGTAGAAGGCATTGGGATATTTACTTTAGACTTGTACCATAAATTCAGTATGATCTGTAAAAGTAAATAGAGTTGTACAAATGAATACTACACACAAATCCTTGTCACATCATATAGGCCCATGAGCCCTTTCTCTGGATTTTTATGCCCTTAAGTAAATACATAAGTGGTAGGCCCGGAATCCTTAACACAATCTTTACCAAAATTGGTAACCTGAAAGACAATCCAAGGTGGTTCCCTGGTAACTAAATCTCAAACAAGATTGTGATAAGAATTAACAAGACTAGCCTCTAACAAGTGTAACAAGCTCTAACAGGTCTAACACGACCGTCGCATGTGCTCGTTTCTGAAAAACAACTTGTTTCACTACTCAAGCGCATTCCAGCTTGGGGATCATGGACTATAAGTATGTGACCATTTATTACACACCTCTGAAAAAAAGTTGGTGACCTGGTGGTCTAGGGGTAAGGTGTCAGACTTCTGTGCTGGCGGCCGGGGTTCAATCCTCGGTCCCGGCACAGATTTATCTGATTTCTAAACCCTTCCTACACCTCTGACAAGACATCTTGTGAATGTGTGGAATCCCAGGCCTCCACCGTGGTTCGGATTCCACGTTAAACTGTAGGTCCTTCATTTCATCTCACAATCACCCTACCATTACACATTAGCGTAGGGGCGTATAACCCAAACGGGTAGTAAGACGCGGTGCTAATAATAATAATAATAATAATAAACCTCTGAAAAACTATACATCCAACACTTCCGCGTTCAACTACAACAATTTGAACTGTTGACTTTCTCTCTCTCTCTCTCGCTCTCTCGCTTATCTCTCCTCTACTCTATCTTATCTCTCCTCTCATCTCTTTTATCTCTTCTTTCTCTCATCTCTTTTATCTCTTCTTTCTCTCATCTCTATCTTATCTCTCCTTTCTCTATCATATTTCTCCTTTCTCTCTCTTATCTCACATATATATATATATATATATATATATATATATATGCCACCATACCACCGCGTCTTACTAATTGTTCAAGTTATACGCATATAGGCCTACTAATAACGCCTATATGTTAGGGATGAATAAGGTTAAATTTAGAGGAAGTGTACATGCATTTGCGTGGAGGGAAATTTGAAAACAATTAAGGAAAAATGGTCTCTTTACACCCTACCGGAATTTGTACCCTGATCCCCACGCCTGTGGCAGTCCAATCTATTATGATAGTGACTCCTTAGACCATGCAACCACTGAAGTGGGTTGAAAATATAAATATTATGACTTGGGCTTTGTTTAACTTCATAACAATGTCATAGCCCACTCCGGTGGGTGCGTGGTCTAACGCACTACTCTCGTGTTAGACTAGACTGCCGAGGATTGGGAGATTGGGGTTCAAATTTTGGTCGGGTGCAGCGAGTTTTTTCCCTAAAATGATTTCCACTCTCCCTCCACGCAAATTCGGGTACACTTCTTCTAATTAAACCTTCCAGATCCCTAACTCATTAGTATACAGTAATCAGTACATATGCGTATAAACCGAATGGGTAGTAAGATGTGGTGCACAAAAAAATCATTCATTATTTGCTTGAGTTTTATATTTTTATATTTATATTAATTAAACTTGTCGATGGGAACGTGGACCTTTGCGTCAACCTCATATGGTCTGCTTTGTCTTCAATGAGGAGGTCAGTGTTTGGTTCCCAAGCGAGTGGATGTGCTAAGAGTGTACTTTCCTAAATAGGTTTCCACTCTCCTCGCGATCAAATTTGGGTACAACTCTTCTCAATTCTAGATTTCTCACCTCTACCTTATTAGTGTAATGAAATGCGTATAGCCCATATAAGCAAAAAAAAAACGGTGCAAAAAAAAATTTGAAAAATGTTTTATTTTTATATTGGAGACTTTTTTTTTCTATATATCGATTAATGTGGGAGTTTAGGGGACGCGAGAAAAGCTCAATGTTTTTCCAGTTTTTGTATCAAAACTTTTTTTGATACAAAATAAATAAAATAATAATCCAGTATATATCTAGAATTTAACTTTCTTCACATGGTGATATCAACAGTTGTTGAATATCTGTCAAGAGTGTCCTGGAATTTATTAACAACTTTTTATCTTAATTTAAAAAGTATTTAATCCAATGCCACTATGCTCATTACAGATATTAAACCACTGTTGATATCAACATGTGAAGAAAACTAAACTACGTTTCTTGTGAAGCAATATTTTATTTATTTTGTCTAAAACAAATTGTTTATAAAATCTTCAAAAACACGGTGACCTGGTGGTCTAGGGGTAAGGTGTCAGACTTCTGTGCTGGTGGCCGGGGTTCAATCCTCGGTCCCGGCACAGATTTATCTGATTACCAAACCCTTCCTTCCCTCTGACAAGACATCTTGTGAATGTGGGGGATTCCAGGCCTCCACCGTGGTTCGGATTCCACGTTAAACTGTAGGTCCTTCATTTCATCTCACAATCACCCTACCATTACACATTAGCGTAAGTGCGTATAACCCGAACGGGTAGTAAGACGCGGTGCTAATAATCATAATAATAATAATAATAATAATAATTCAAAAACACTGACCTTTTCTCTAGTTCTAGACATCCCCAATTTAAGATTATTATATTGAGTAAAGCTTATTTACTTTTATAATTTAACCACTCTTCGTAACGTAAAACTGCTTCTTTTTTCCGATTAATTTATTAATCTTTTTTTTACAATTTTCCTCTTGTCTCCGTGGTCTTAAATAGATTTTCTGACTTGGGAATACAGTAATGTGCTTGCTTGGTGTAGATAAAGGATTCATTTTAAAAAAGCTTTTTTTATTCAAATTAACGCCTCTGTATTTTAACGAGGTAAGTGTGCTCATTGTAATTTTAATAAGCCCACTATCATCCCAGTCTTAACAAAGATTAGTTACTCATAGTCTTAACCGAACAAACTTCCTAAAACTTTTTTTTTAATACCTTGAAAACTTTGTAAATTAAGAAAATTGAATGTCTAAAAATATCTATACCATGATTATCAATTTAACTATTTGAGTTGAAATATAGGCTATATGTATATTCTTATGCAACACGATTTTTTTCTTCATATCACTTTCTAATTTCTTTTTTGAAGGGTGAAAAACACAATTTTTTTTTCAGATGACAAGAAAATTAGAAAAGTTTCGTAAGCGTAACATAATAAAAAAAATGTGAAAAATAATGGTTTTACATGGATAACTTTTTTTAATTTTTTTTTCCCCGCTTTCAATTACATTTTGTGAAAAAGATATTTGTTTCTTTGCCAAGACTTTTTATTTTATTTTGAAGGACGTGTTTTTTTTGTTGTTGTTTCGCCTGCAGCTCTCAGTATTTAATAATTGACTTATTTACTATAGAATATAGTGTATTCTTCACACCAAAAATGAGAAACTGACACACTTCCTTTATTAACTTTCCCTCAAAGAGTAGACTCCTAATTAGCAACTACAAAAGTTTTCTTTGAACAAAGCAGTAAGGTTTCATTGGATTATGTTAATATCTCTTTTATGAGTAATTTGACTCGTCTCGGTGTTTCACAATGTCGTTGGAATGTTATACTAACAAAGATGACGTCGATATGCTGGTGTCCTACCAAATTGGAATGTCTTGAGTACTTTGTAGCTTTACAAAGTATTCACGGAAAGAACGGATTTCATCATTTATTAATCACAAATCAACATTTTTTGTGATGTTTGTTATTAACCAAGTTGACGCATTTCGGTAATAAATAATATATCTGATTTCAATTTCAAATCTAATCAGTTTTTATGGTAGACCATATTCGACAAATAAAAGTGAATTGCTTTCAAAAATATATTTATTCTATTTATATATAATATATTGTGCTTACTCTATTTTTTTTCAGCGTCGCGTCATACTACCCGTTCAGATTATACACCTTTTACTAATAGCGCTAATGGGTTAAGAATGAGGAAGGTTTAATTTAGAGGAAGTGTACCAGCATATGCGGGGAGAGAGGGAGAAACCACCTTCAGTGCATCCGACTGGGATTTAACTCTGATCTACCTATAATAGCAAATCTAGTCTATTTCGAGAGTGACGCCTTATACCATGCGGCCAAGAAAGCGGACTTTTTTTTTCATTTAGATCCAAAACAAGCAACTATATATAATAAAGTTATTTTTCGAAACTATTATTCATACCGCTTCACATAATTTTTGTTTCTTAAATAGCTTAAGTTTTTCTTTTTATAAAATTATTTTCAAATGTTATTTCATTTAGTGTTTCCAAACAAACTTAGATTACTAATAACAGCATTTCCTTTCCTAAATCAAATATTTAGACATGAAATTATCGTCTGTCAGAGAATGCAAATTAATGATAACACAATAAATTGTACGCAAAAACTTATTTCACGCTTAGACCTCACAGAAACTAATCTCTTTACGTAGAAGGCAGGCCACTTGAACAATTTCTACGATTCAGGAAAAGATATGTGAACGATTTAATTGAATTTCGTAATTACATGATCCAATTTAACCTCTCCGAAGCGAATACGTCGACTCAACTTTCCATTTCACCCCTTTACCCATCCACCATCCTTAAAATAATGTTGAACCCTCTTCACCCCCCCATCGCCCCCCCCACCCACACACGTTTTCGTTTCCGAGAGCGGATATTGCTCATCCAACATCGTGAAACCCTCCCACTTTTAGGTGCTTTGAACACGAAAGAGGGGGAAAAAAAGAGGGGTAGCTGCATCCCTCTCCAGTTCCAAACTCACCCTTAAGCGCGTGCAATGTGGCCTTACATCCCTAACTCCCCTTCTCCCCCCCCTACCCCAACAACTAAAGTACTAGCATGGAAAGAGGGGAGGATTATGTCTTCATAACGGACTAGCAAGACACATAGCCTTTATCGGCGCCCACTATTGGTTTGAACCACTCGCTGTGCGAACTGAAAATGATGGGTTCACCGTTCCTCGTGAAAGGAAAGGAGGGGTGGAAAGGGGCAAGGCTTCGAATACCAGCTGGGTGATCGATGCGGTTGAAGCACGTTCTGTTATCTGCTCATTTTTTTATATGAGCACGGTCCCACCAGCCTAGACAAGTAACACACAACCAGAGGCGAACTCAGAGAAGATATTATCGGTGTTATAGGGAAGCAAAAGGTAGATTATCTCCATCGGTTTAATTTTGGCGATTTTTTTTTTTCAGTTTCGATACAATTATGGTCTCGTGATGTGTACAATATCGTGAAGGCATTGCGTCATTAAACATCTCTCGACCACCTCTCGAGATTAAATTATAAGCTGGTTTAAAGTTTCTTGTTCTTCTAATAATGCGGAAATAGGAGGGTTGTTAGTGATTACTACCTTATAATAATCAATGCTGAATAGAAAATAATTTAGCTACGAAGATTTATTGGTCTGAAAAAATAGGATGAGGATTAATTTTTAAGGTAAACACAACACATCCTTAAAGAAAGAGAGAATGGAGAGCTGCATTAAGGATAACCTGGCCTGAATCCTGAATTCAAATCCCGTACTCCATTGTCAGTCATAAATGGTGTGACTTACGTACTCCATTGTCAGTCATAAATGGTGTGATTAGGGACTAAATTAAATATTATACATGTATATACAAGTGAAATTAATTATATATTATCTTGAAATTACAATATTCTTACAATTATTTGAATATCGATTGAGAAAATATATCAGAATATTGTCTAGCCAGTAATAATTTAAATTAGAATAAAATATTTAAGTATACTCCCTTTACTTGATTACACTATGATCCTTGCCTTATAATAAACTGCAACATTGTGAAACCAAGCTTGGCACGTTTGGTACCTCAGAATGTAATTGAAGGGTATAAATTAATTAAAATAATATTATAAAGAAGAAAGATTTGATTTTTTGTTTTTTTTTGTTTTTTGTTTGTAATGGATAAACTAAAACTACTGGACCGTTTAAAAAAATTTTCACCAATATAAAGCTACATTATCAGCGAGTAACATAGATATATTTTATTTTGAAAATTTAATTTATTCCTCATAAAAATGTCGATAGTAAATTATATAGTCGTTGGGGAAAAAAAAGTTGTTGAAGGGGGCAGAGGGGGTAAGGGTGAGGAAAGAGGAATGAGATTAAAATAGGAGGGATGATAAAAAGAGGGAGGGGGCTATACAGTGATGGTAGGACTGTATTTTCAAAACAAAATAAGTAAAAAAGTTTTGTTTTTATATTGACATGATGGAAGATTTGAAGCTTTGTTTTACAGGATTCTTTACAATATTTTTTTACGGGGTAGGGGGCTAGTTAATTATAATGTGGAAGAGTAAAAAGTTTTGTAATACTGTAATCAATACAAACTATCACAATATAGAAAATAACAACAAAATTACTATTGGATAATTAAAAGATGAGAAAGCTCAAGTAAGAGGAGAAAAGTGGTATTCATGATATTTTTTTTCTGTTATGTGCTCTTAATGTATTATAGCTCTGTTTCGCTTTGGATAGAAGAAAGAGGAATGGTTGAGCATGAAGAGATTAAATACTGTTTATATAAAGGGATGAAATACTGTTCATATAAAGGGATGAAATACTGTTGATATGAAGAGAGGAGTGGCTATTGAATATGAAGAGATGAAAGGCTGATTGAATGAGGTAAGAGATGAAATGCTTTTGAATATGAAGAAGATGAAGGTGAAGCTTTGAATATGAAGAGATGAAATGCTTTTGAATATGAAGAGATGAATGTATGTTGAATATGAAGAGATGAAAGCTGTTGAATATGAAGAGAATAAGAGTGGACTGTTAATATGAAGAGATGAGTGACTGTTGAATATGATGAGTTAATGCTGTTGAATATGAAGAGATGAGTGACTGTTGAATATGAAGAGATGAGTGACTGTTGAATATGAAGAGATGGTGCTGTTGAATATGAAGAGATGGGTGACTGTTGAATATGAAGAGATGGAGTGACTGTTGAATATGAAGAGATGGTGACTGTTGAATATGAAGAGATGGGTGACTGTTGAATATGAAGAGATGGTGACGTGAATATGAAGAATGTGACTGTGAATGAGATGAGTGGACTGTTGAATATGAAGAGAGATGGCTGTTGAATATGAAGATGGTCTGTTGAATATGAAGAGATGGGTGACTGTAGAGTAATGAAAAGGAATGGAATGTTATGTTGAACATTGCTCAGATGAACTAAGCTTTCTCTTTTTCTCCTTGTCTGCCATATTGACACCAGACAATCATTGCTCAAATGAACCAAGCTTATTTTTGTGTTCCTTTTTGGTATGAACATAGCAGAAGTAGTATACTGCTATGACAATTGCCTCGGTGTAGTTGTACTTTTTTTTTTTTACCAAAACAAACTATAATTTGCGGAGATATTTAGGAAATCGAAATGTCATGAACCACTGGACACATGCAATTATACTTGCTAATGTGAATATTATACATTCATCATATTTTTGGAGGGGTATAAAAAAAATTAGGACCAAGCTGCATGATATATTAGGCAGTGTCGGTCGCTATATTTCGCCGCAGTGACAATGTTTGATTAAAACGCGCATATCTAGTGACCAGTAATTACAATCCAACTAGTCATCCAGAACAATTTTGTTTGTGTGTTGGTCGATTATCTCACTTATCCGGTAACTGGTCACAATTCACCCTCAACCCCCGATCACCCCCTTATTCTCTACCATTCCCCCATTTCCACTCTCCGAAACACGTGGACCTATTGTTTCTCTGGGATAATAAATTGGGTTCCATTAACCACAGAGCAGCGGCTAAATGTTTAAACATGTGAAGTTGTTCTTAGTTTAATTATTGTTTGTGCAAGAGACCCACACACAAGCTGGGTCATTAGAACCTTGGACCATACTCATAATAAACCTCGAATCACTCGTAATCAAATCTGATGTTCGGTAACATGAGAACGCAATAGTCTATAATCTGGTAGAGGGGATATCAAGATTCAAATCTCGACCAGGTGTACTTGGGGAGATTTATTTTGTATTCTTTTTCATTGGGGATCTTTCTTTCACTTCTCTACGTTAATGCGGATGCATTTCTGCTGAATGCACTCCTGAATTCCCACCCCTTAGATTAAGTTGTTATTTAACTCTTGTGTAAAAACTTTTGAAATAAAGATTATTCGATTCCTTATTGTATTCCAACCAAGGTTTCTCAAAATCAATTTGGTCATAGCCTGGAATGTATAGACCAAATTTCTTAATATCTTCTTAGAGGCCTTTTTTACTGCCAAATCTCAACTCAATAGTAGGGTTATGGTAGAGTAAAGGTCTTCCAGATGGTTATTTATAAGAAAATAGGGCTAGAACGTCCAAGTTATTCTGGTATTAACGAGGTTAGTGTAGTGGTTAGTACTCTTGACGCTGAATTGGTTCTAAAACCAGAAGGGCGTATAACGTTATGCTTTAACTATATATATTTTCTCATCCTATTGGCAGGCGAATTCTGGTGCTTCAAGGTTCTACAACCTTATATAATATGTTAAAAATCATTTATTGAAAGTTCAACTTAATATGTCATTTAAAAGGAGCTGAGATGTTTCTTATCAATGTTGCGCTTTGATAAATACCGACAAAACCTTTTAACAATACAAGAATTTGGTTTTTACTGGAATTAACACAAAATGATTTTATATGACCCTATACATACATATACTCATAAACATAGTTTAAAAGTTATATTTTCCACTCTGAAAAGTCTAAAAATCCACACATTTTGATTGATCATTTATACCTAGATTTCCGGGAAACGAAATGTAAATTGTATAGGAGCAATGTATATTTATGAATCTAATGATGTAATTTAATAAGGGTTCAAAACAAAACATACAATTTGTTAGAATTTATAATTTCCTCTTCCCCCGTTTGTACTCCTACTGAACGACAGCTCCACTCAATAATGTTTTAAACCCAATTGGTGTCTTCTGTTTCTGTTTATGAATTTCTGCCAGACTATTCTATATGCTTAAATTCTTCAAATGAAAATTATTCATATATTTGTAAATAGATATTTTACTAATTACTAAATTACACAAAGAACTCTGATTGAGGATGATAATTTAGAGATTACTTTGGGAAACATATCATTTAACATTGTTAATGAGTTTAAATATTTATGAACAGTTTTGACTAGCAATAACGATATTAGATTGGAAATGAGGAAAAGAATACAGTAGGGAAATTCATTATAACCAATAAACCCTTGCGAAACTTTTGCACATTAAACTGGGTACCACCCTGTCTCGTTCACCACCTCCAACTCTAACCGCATAGAGACCACAATAGCCGGGAAGAGGGTGGCCGGAATCTGTAAGGAATTTAATCTAACAAAAATAGGAACATTTGTAAGTTTAAGAAATATTTAATTATTTATTCAAAGTAAGACAACAGAGGTAAAAAAAAAAAACATAGCCTCACAAGGCAAAGTGAGCAGTGTTTAAAAACATATAAATATTGCAGAGACTGCGCTTGCGCAATACATTTGAGGATATATTTCACAATCTCAAAGTAATATTAGTCCTCGAAGAAGACTACGTTGGTAACAAAAAGATCTATAACATAAGTTATTTATTTATATGAATAAGTCTGTAAGAGACCCAATAATAATCAAAAATCGTTAATATAATAATAAAGAACTTAAAGAACCCCTCTCCTTGGTTAACAAAGCGTCTTAATCACCCTTGTGACGTCTGACTAAACGAACAAATTAAATCATTAAATCTTTGTGAATCCTTATTATATTAATAAAGAGCATAAAGGGCTTGAAATAAAAAGGTATAAGTTATTTCCATTATTGGAATATCAAAGAGCTTAAAGAGCTCTTCTATATGGTTAACAAAGCGCCTGAAAACACCATTGTGAATTCCGACTAAATAGTTAAAATTTAAGATTTAATTTAAGTTCAAACATCAAGTCTGATCAAAATAATTCACACAAAGGTTTGACTTCCCAACATAACTTAAACTTCTGTGGGACTATTACTTCCACCAGTTTTGAAGTAATCGAGAATATTTCTACTTGTTAATATTTAACATTATAATAGAAAACAAAGCAATATTACATCAGAATACTGGTAGCAATATTACATCAGAATACTGGTAATTCTCACTAAACGAATCGGAATTGTTTAAGTTGTAACCTATAAACCAACAAAAATAAATTACTCTTATAATTTCTTCAAACAAAATACGTCTACAAAATTTTATCTATAATGTTAAACATTATAAAATTTCAAGTTAACAATTATTAGTAACCATAAGTGAAATAAAATTTATATTTAAAATAAATCTTCCAAGCAAGAAAAAGAATCAAAAAGTGACTACCTACTGATAAGTCTAAATTTTACAAAGAAACTAGCGACCAAGTGGCAAAACTAAACATTAAGTGTTCCATAAAACAATTTTACTTTCCAAAATTTTTAGTGAGAAATTACTGACGCCTACACTGAACGATTTTAATCACATAATTAACTAAGTGTTAAACCCATAAAGGTAGATTATATTTAAATATTTAACTAAATATAAAGTTTATATTTTGTAATCCTGGAGTTATGTCCAAGTCCAGATTAGGACCTCTCGTTGCTGTGTCGGAATTAATAGTCAACCATGTTGCGCCGTTCGGTTGTTGCCCGACTCTGGCGCTTCTGTCAATTTAGAGATTCAATCTAGTTCATCAAAGAAAGGACTGATTTATTGTTTGAGTACCGACTCACTGTCGTGACTCTTAACCTTGTGAAGAAAATTGTATACCTTGTGAAATGAGGCTGTAAGAGAATTACAGGAGTATTAATATATATTACACTTTGAGATGAAATTTGGTGATCGTGAGTGTTTGCGCTGGGTCTCGGGTATAAGATTTTTTTTTTCTTGGGATAGGTAAAGGTGTGTTTAAGGTATGTGATGATTGTGAGTGAATTATTAAAGTCGTTTTTGGGTCAAGTCCGGGAATGCGATTGGGTATGGTAGGATTTTCTTTTCTTGGGATTTGGTCTGTAGGTGATACATTTCCATTCCCCATCTGGGGCCGGCCCCAGCGCGTCAACCATCTTAGCTGAGTCATCAGCTTTATATAAGTCAAGTTGATGGTATAAGGGGGAAAATCTTATTAAAAGAATAAAACCCCGTGGAGAAAGCGTGCTAGCAGCATGGTTCTATTGTTAACAACTGTCATCATCTTGACACGTAGACAGGAAATCTGGTAAGTTGGTAGTTGAGATCGTGTGAGGTTAGTCTGTCGGCCAGCTAGGCCAATCAGCGTAGGCCTTGATCACCTCATACCGATATCTCGTCGATCCACTTTTCCAAAGAGTGTCAATCTTATTTTTTTGAATTATTTGATGTGCACCAGTCGTGTGATGGTTGTTCGCCGAGACTATAGGGTGATTAAAGCACCAATTTTAGACATATTAAGGTGTTGTAAATCTTTGATATTACAGGATGTTTAGATGTATTGGTTATATTCGGGGTGGGTATTATTAATGTAACATTAGCTAGAATTGCTAATCTTACACTCCCCCCCCCCCCAAAAAAAATGATCTAGTATTTTTGTGAGTTGTTGAAATTAAACTCTCAGCGAATTGTATACGCACAATAGCAAAGAGCTTATTTTTGGTAATTGATACAAAATATTGTTATATTTTTCTGTTAATTTAAATTTTCAACAAAGTGTTTTAGCGCAAAGTGAGTATGCTATGTCAGAAGTCGGTAAGAAAATCCTATCGACTGTACCTTATTCGTCGCTGTAGGCTTTGTATTAGTTGAGAAAAAGGGATGATTGACAACAAAATTAATATATAAGATACTCCATCTGTAGGTTGTTGAAATCTGACCTGGTTTTAAGAAATGTAAAACTCGGATTATACAAAACAATTTTACCTGTTGTTCTCTAAGGGTAGGAAACGTGGACTCTACCCACATGATGAAAATAAACTTAGGGTGTTCAATAACAAGATGCTTAAGAAGATATTTGGTCTAACAAGGGATGGAGATATTGTGGAATATAGGAGGTATTTCATAGTCAACATATTAGTGTAGAAAATGGTTATCAATATTGGACAAAGAGAAGTTTGTATTTTATAAAAGGCTATTTCTCTGAAAATATGTCTTTAAGTTGATTGCGCATCTGCCTACTTAATTACAGGTCCAGTGCCAGATTCTATAAACGGATTTATAAAAAAAATACTGATAAAATGTGGAATTAACGTCCGAGTTAGTGACTGTGTTTTGGGTATTTTTCTGATGTTTTAATTTGCTTGTAAGTCATGTGCTGCTTATAATTAAATGATCAAGAAAATCCATGAGGAATATACATCTGGTAAATAGCTATTTGCAAAATAGTTAACGACATAAATGTTCGTCTACCATCAGTGGCACACGTTTGTCGGACGTGCAAGCGTAAGACATGTTTTAATTATTTTCTTCTTTAATAAAAAATTGTATAAAACTAAAAGTAATATTACTAAAGAATTTTAAATGCAATAACTTTATCAATGTGTTTTGATGAACTTTTTTTACTTAAAAAGTAACTAATTAGTTTTATTCGAATACATTGAAAAATGACATCTAGATACGGGAAACGAACCCAGGACCTTTGCCTTAGCCTGCTATTGCTTTATTACTGAGCTATCCAGGGAGCATCTCGTGTCCAGGATCATTCTTCATTAATATTTTAAGGCAGAGTTTGTGATGGACGTGTTGAAACCGTCAGCTACATATGTGTAATCAATTAAGATCACGACCTACCAGACAACACAGCCACATTTGACTCTCGGGGGCTTTATTCTGCCAATAGTACAATAACAATTTATTCTACCAATAAATACCATACAGTAGTATTATTTTACGAAATTAGGTCGTCCAAAACAATATTTCTACTAAAATCAAGTTATAGTCAGACGTGGAACATTTAAAAATAATTATTTGTTGCTATGATAAATCACTTGGCTCTATCTTTGGAAAATGGGTGATTAATTCCCTCTTTTTTTTTATGAAAATGAGTATTTATTTTATTTTTATAGAGATATTTGATATACACTTTTTTAAGTCAAGGACTTATAAAATTAAGTCTGTTTCTTGTAAACTATTTAGCTCACGGCAAAACTAATAAAAGGGCTAAGTTCAAAGGGATAAGTGCAGGCATTTCAATCTCAAGTAATTTCATATTCAATTTATTTTGAATACTAATAGCAAAGTATTTTCAAGTAAAACTAAATGTTTTAATGATTATATTTACTAATGAAGTTTAAAATATTTTTTTCTAAATTCCATACAATAAAAAATGTAATTATGGGCATAAAATAAATTGTAAAGGAAAACTATATGAGTAATTATTTTAAACCCAAGTCGAGGAGACTCAAGTTTTGTGGAAAGTTGGGGAAAGTCCCTTTATGTATGATGACGCAAACAACGTTCGTTCTGTACACGTGTTCCGCGTCTTTGAACGTCTCGCGGAAACAAAACGGGTATGAAAAAATAAAGATTATAAGACAAGTGTTTGAAGATCAAAATAAAATGAAGTGAGTAAAATGATTTTTTAAAAAAAGTGTAAGGTCAGATAGAATGGGCATTAACGTTCACTTTGTCTGTAGTTTCGTCTAATATATTATCTTGTTTTGAAGTCATCTTACATTTTTTTTTTTTGCCATGCACTTGGAAAACGAGGAGAACCGAATCGAAGAATTATGTAAAACTTAGTATAAAACTCGCCTTGGTGGCGTAGTTGGCTAACGCGCTTGTCGTGTTGAGCTCGACTGCTGAGGACGGGGAGATCGAGGTTCGAATCTCGGTCGGGTGAACTGGGTATGGTTTTTCCTAAATGGTTTTCCACTCTCCCTCCACGCAAATACGGGTTCACTTCCTCTAATTCAGCCTTCCCAATTCCTAATCCATTAGCGTAATTAGTACTTAAAGCGTATAACCCGAACGGGTAGTAAGACGTGGTGCTAAATATATAAACTAAGTATAAAATAATGAAACATTTTTTAATTTGGGACATTTAACTGAAAGCTTGAATTAGTTGATCTTTGGATGGACGAGAAAGAGGATTAGAGAATTAAACACGCAGTTTCAAACATGACTATTACTACCCCTTAAACAAGGGTTGTGAAGCAACAGAAGAGGTATTTCCCGATCAATCTTGAACAATTCTAGTTTAAACATAATTTACATGATTTCCCAATAGTCAGTTTGAAGAAAAATGAAATTTTAGTACTCTTTTTTTTTATTGAATCCAAGCGGTCCGGAAAACACAGGGAATTTGGTATTAAGAAAATAGTGGCAGTCCTGCATTAAATCCAAGTTAATGTCTGCGTGAACTGATGTCTAGTTCGATAAATCTGGTATGCCGGTGACAGGGATGTGAGGGTTTAGATCCTAGCTTTGTGTATTGAGGGTAGTTTTCCCCCTAAACTCTTTATAATGCTGGTGTTTCCCAATGTACATGTACTATAAACATTACTTTCTTCATCCTTACCGCACTAATGTAGTCAAATACGTATAGAGCGAGAGGATAGAGTGATGGAGCAAATATATGAAGGTAGAGTGTGTGGATCAAAAGGAAGGGGTGGCCCATGTAAGACGTGGCTAAATTTTGTAGATGAATGTGTGAAAAAAGAAAATCATTATGATTTGTATGAATAAATGAGCATGTATGACTTGGTGTATGAATGTTGAAGTGAAGGGAGTATGCAAGGATAGGGAAGTGTGGAGAAAGTTATTGAGGATGGATTAAGTTCGGAGTTGTTGTTTCTTGAGCTCTATACACAGTTTTTTGACTGCCCCATAAGGGTAAGGGAAAAGTGAGTGTATGTATGTATTCGTATGTATGTATTTATGTATTCGTATGTATGTATTTATGTATTCGTATGTATGTATTTATGTATTCGTATGTATGTATTTATGTATTCGTATGTATGTATTTATGTATTCGTGTGTATGTATTTATGTATTCGTGTGTATGTATGTATGTATGTATTTATGTATTCGTGTGTATGTATTTATGTATTCGTATGTATGTATTTATGTATTCGTATGTATGTATTTATGTATTCGTATGTATGTATTTATGTATTCGTGTGTATGTATGTATGTATTTATGTATTCGTGTGTATGTATGTATGTATTTATGTATTCGTGTGTATGTATGTATGTATTTATGTATTCGTGTGTATGTATGTATGTATTTATGTATTCGTGTGTATGTATGTATGTATTATGTATTCGTGTGTATGTAGAGGTTTGTGTACAAATAACTGATTTTTGAAATTATTAGGTTTTTTTAATGAACAATTTTGTTTAAAATATAAATATGAAAAATTTTAACTGTAATATTACAAAATCATTTCTTTGTTTTTCTGAGATAAACCTTTTATGTATAGTTCACTAAACACCAATTTTGAAAATTTTTGTTCCACGCTATATGTGAGAGTCAATACGATTGTGCCGTACAATTTTAATTATTTTTTTTAAATATCACGGTATCAGTAAAAATCCATTCTAATACATATCTATATTTGAAGAGTGAACTCACTTAATCTTGATTTATCATTTTTAGTGATTAAAATTATAGCCACTAAGTTATAAAAATGTTTAAATTATACACTTAACGTAGACTTGTTTACCATAATCTGCCACGAGCTTTTAAATCATGCATTCAATACCACGTGGGTGGGGTTTATGGGTTCATTTGATGAGGAAAAATGGCAATTTTTTTTTTTTTTTGTGTGTGGTGTCATTTGGAATTCTGTAATCCACATATTTTGAAATTCATGAAGGAAGTAAGCGTTGTGGTGGATTATATTTAGCATGCATATGTGTGTGCGGTAGATCGATGCGATAGTATCGGCACAGAATTGAACTATGTGTGTTAATGGGAAACGTATTTTATACTCTCTTTTTAAAAATTAAAATAATTCCTTGTAAAAATAATGTTTGAATATAAAATAGGTTAAAAGGGTAGAACAATTTTTCTCTCCTCTTTTTTTTTTTTTAGTCTTGATACTCGTCCATGCTAGCCTTCAGTGTTAACCTCTATAATTTTCTTAAGGTAGGAATGTAAGAAAGGCGAGAAAGGACCAGTGTTTTTTTTTTTTTTTGCACAACACTTTTTTGGCCAGAATAGTTCAAATATTTCTCCAGTACTAGCATAGAATTTAATTTTCATCACATGATGATATCAACCGTTGTTGAATACCTGTCATTGTCATAGCGAGAAGATAAAAAGGGTGTCATAAAATTTTAGGACACCCTTAGACAGATATTCAAGAAATGGAGTTGACCGTTTGAAAAGAATTAAACTCTATGTTTTTGTTGGAGAATTATTTGATTTCTTTTGACCCAAAAAATATTTTTTTTATTTAAAAAAACCTTCTTTTCGCGCATTCCCTACGGCTCACCTTACGAATGTAGCCCGACACCATAGCTCAGTTGGTATCGTAGCTGCCTGCTGAGTTAAGGATCCCTGGCTCGATTCCCAACGTGGCTGAAAAAAGTATCGATGGTGAAATCTGGATTTCCCTTTTCACACTGATGAATTAATACCTCAAATAGATAGTAATCTGTTTGGTAGCTGTTGCTTTCGATATATATTACGAATATATATAAAACAACACTAATAAAATAGTAAAATTTAACAATGTAGACCATAAAAAATGTGTATATACTCTAAGAGGTTCCCTAAATATTCATTCGTAAGCAATTCAAGATATGGTTCCACTAAAAGAGTAGGGTGTAATAAAACAAATTAAAGTAAATCCACCCTCATTCTATAGAAAGTATAGTTAAAAACTTATTATTAAAAAATATATATTACATTAAACTTGACCTGGGTTCGAATATCAACCTCTCCGATAGGACGATATTGACGCCTATATCTGCGTGACCACCGTTGAGGTTTAATTTTATGACTAACAAATTAACGTTATTTAAATAATACCGGTATTGAAAATATTGTTTTTATTTATTTAAATAGAATGGCAAACTATTTTTAGTATTTTTATTTTAATATAGGTTTAAATTTCGACGTTTTCGGGACTATATGATTACTAGCGTTTGGGAAATATATTTTACGTGTGTTTTGCATCTTACTGTTCGTTCGGTATTTTTAAGGATGTTTCTTACCTTTGACCTCGCGAAGGATCAAGATGGGGATTTTCCATGTTAATTAATTTACATTTAATTCAGCGGGTTTTAAAGATATAACGTCGAAATAAAATCCATAAATTCTTAAATAATTCTAAGAATAGTCCTACAATGCCACAACATTATTTTTTTTTATCTTGAAGTATTTTTTTTTTGTAGAGGTATTTTTTTTATATAAGTCCTCTACAACCTGGGCTATTTGTCTTGGTCTCTAAATGTCCTGTAGGAATCTTTTTGCCGGGATGTAGAAAAAAGTCCGTGTTATCATACGCCTATCTAGAATAGGAAACAAAAAAATGGTAGAGTTAAAAAGCAAGTCGATGTTTTCAAGGCGCTAATATTAAAGTGACTTTGTAAGCTCGTTAGAGGAAGAGGGAAAGGGTTATCAGAAAAGTGTCAAAGAGCCCTCACAGGGTGAACTGCTAATTTTCCTCCTTTAATTATTTCGTACATTGGTGCCGAGTGTAACAGTGCTAAGATTACTAAGGGTGCGTCAAGTTAAGATGCAGCCTGCTTCACAAAATAGCTTCGAAATCTCCAAGTAATAATGATAATAATATTTAGCACCGCGTCTTAATGACCTGTTCGGTTTACACGCTTAAGTACTAATTACTCTAATGGGCTAGGAATTGGGAAGGTTAAATATAGATGAAGTGAACCCGCATTTGCGTGTATGGAGACTAGGTAACTATTTAGGAAAAACCACCACCAGTTCACCCTAGTGAGATTCGAAACTTTATTTCCCCGTCCTCGGCAGTATAGCTAAACACTAAACTAGCGCTTAAGCTAACTATGCCACTGAAGTGGTTATCTCCGAATAGGCAACGTTGTAAAAAAATGGGTGAAGGAGAAAGTAAGGTGGCATTTAAATAAAATACGCACACATTTGCGTGACTAGAGGTATGGACAAAGTTTTATTTTCTAAAAACACCCAAAATAAACTCATCCTGGATTCGAATCCTGACAACCTAATTACATGTAAACAAGATTATATGAGTTTGACGCATGAGCCTACAACCCCACTGATGCTTGTATCACTCCAATTGACGCACACACTATTTTAACTATGAACAAATGTCCATCCACAAATTCACGCCAAAAACCAAAATATGAATCATTAACCAGGTACCCGCCTCGGTGGCGTAGTTGGCTAACGCGCTTGTCGTGTTGAGCTCGACTGCTGAGGACGGGAAGATCGAGGTTCGAATCTCGGTCGGGTGAACAGGGGGTGGTTTTTCCCTAAATGTTTTTCCACTCTCCTTCCACGCAAATCCGGGTTCATTTCCTCTAATTCAACCTTCCCAATTCCTAATCCATTAGCGTAATTAGTACTTAAAGCGTATAATACTGAACGGGTAGTAAGACGTGGTGCTAAATATTATTATTATTATTATTATTATTATTATTATTATTAACCAGGTGCCCACACCGGTGAGCATGTGGTATACATTTCAGGTTCGTATAGTCTGGTCTACTGGTGAAGAGGAGGTTGGGGGCTTGACACTTGGTCAGATGCAGATGAGGTGTTTATTATCTATACTTATAAAATAACATGTACTGACTGACTGACTGACTGACTGACTGACTGATTCATCATCGCCGAGCGCAAACTATCAAGGCTACAAGCATGAAATTCGGACTGTATATTCATTTTGTTATGTAGGCACCCACTAAGAAAGGATTTTAGAAAATTCCACCCCAATGAGGTCAAAATAGGGGATGATAATATGTATGATAATATGTATGAAAGTCCGTCATTTTGAAAGTTACATAAACAAAATTTTGTATTTCGGTTATTGACGTAAAACAAATAAAACAAACGTGTTTCAGGAATTTTGGAAATTTTATTTAATAAGGGATGAAAAAGGGGGTGAAAGTTTGTATCGGACTTGCATTATTTTTGATCTGAGGTCAAGTTATGGTCATCAACGTAACGTAATATTTTTAATTAATCTGTAAATACATATGTATATTTTCGTATTTGTATATAATCAACTTCCACGCGAGCAAAGCCGCGGGCAACAGCTATCTAGTAACTAATAATAATATAATATTTAGCACCGCAAATGGATTAGGAATTGGGAAGGTTGAATTAGAGGAAGTTAACCCGCATTTGCGTGGAGGGAGAGTGGAAATCATTTAGGAAAAACCACCCCCAATTCACCCAACCGAGATTCGAACCTCAATCCCCCATCCTCAGCAGTAGAGCTCAACACGACAAGCGCGTTGGCTAACTACGCCACCGAGGTGGGCTTATTATAACTAAATCGTTTCCTAATATCCCTTCACGCAAATTCGGTTAGATTCACTCAGAATCTTACCTTCCCTCATCCCTACCCGACGAGTGAAATTAGTTGCGTGTATCCTGCTTCGGTAGTCGTAGGGTCTAGGGTGTCACTCTCTAATAGACTAGTATTTGATCACAGGGAGGTTGGGGTTCGAATCCTGGTCGGGTGTACTGAAGGAGGTCTTTCCTAATTTTTTCATTTCTTACCTCCGTGTCTTTCCACTGGTTCGGGTTATACGCCTACATAATAATTACACTAATGTGTTAGGGATTTGGAAGATTATATTTGGAGAAAGTGCACCGGCATTTGCGTAGGGATAAAAAGTGGAAAATCATTTCGGGGAAAAAAACGCTGTCACTGAACCACACTAGAATCTAACCCCGATCTCCCCGTATTCGGCAGTATAGTCAAGTCTAGTCTAGTATATTGCGAGAGTAGCGACTTATACCATGCGGCCACTGAAACCGGAATGAAGGGTTATTCATTCTCCCTTCAATCAAATGCGAGTACACCTCGTCTAAATTCAACCTTCCTCATCACAAACTCGCAAACGTAATCAATACGTAGGCTAATGACCCAAACGGGTGCGGTGCTTAAAAAAAAAAAGACTGCGTTTAACCTGGATGGGTATGGGATTAAAAGGGGGTGGGGAAAAAGACTGCGTTTAAACTGGATGGTAGTGGATTTAAATGGGGTGGGGGAAAAAGATCTTAGTGACGTAATACTGAATAAAACTGCCTGCACATTTAGGTTGATTCGTGGGTGCTCTAGCACCCTATTTATAATCTAGATTAAGAAGTCATATCATCCCACTTACGACCTGATTACTTTTCTAGTTTTTTTTTTTGCACAAAGTTGTACTAACCATTCAGATTATACGCCAAGGG
Source organism: Timema cristinae (assembly GCA_039000515.1). Lineage (NCBI taxonomy): Eukaryota > Metazoa > Arthropoda > Insecta > Phasmatodea > Timematidae > Timema > Timema cristinae. The sequence continues at coordinate 37,661,948 of JBCFYV010000100.1, forward strand.
GTCAGGGATGAGGAAGGTTTAATTTAGAGGAAGTGTAGCCGCATTTGCGTGGAGGGGGTAGAGAGAGATAGAGAGGGAAACAATTTTGGAAAAATCACTCTCTGTACACCCGACCGGGATCGAACCATGATTCCCACGTCATTGGCAGTTCAAGCTATTGCGTGAGTAGCGCCTTAGATTATGCGGCCACCAAAGGGCGTAGTAACTAGTCGTTCGTATACGGGGAGATTGGTTGTTTCCTGAGACTATACTTAAATACGGCCCTTGGTTCATTATAGTGAGTCTCCGAAAATAACTATGAGTAAAGTCAGCTGTAGTACCCATGGCTTGGTAAACTTACTTAAAATAAAGTTACCATGGCAGCACAAAGTCATGTCACACAGTATGTCTGTGAAAAACCAAAGTTACAAATCAGTAACTTCGCTCTAGACAACTCCAAGAGTTCAAGAGAATGTTTGCTTCCTTTGCCCGTCCACCGCCATCCTTCCATCCACTTTCACCCGCTTAACCTTCCCCCCAGTTCGCCCCTCCAGACAATGACAGTTAACAGCAAAACTTTGTTGCGACTGATTAACGGGTTGCAAATTAACATGAACTTGCACTTTATTGTTGCGTGTTGTTTTCAGTCATAATAAATGTAGCTTACGTTCACTTTGAAGTCTTTAAAGTTTTAAGCTATACGAAACAATATTTTCAGAAGATAATATTTCAGCTATGCGCATGCGTGAGTGGTCTATGTTTAATGAAACGTTACTAAATGAAATAAGCTTGGCCTGTACACACGGAACGCTAAGCTAAGATTTGCTCTGCTAACTCTTTAGAAAAATAGTGGACCATATATTTAAATGTGTTGGTTCACACAGAAAGCTAAGCTATGCATTACGCCACGCTGGTTTTTTTTTCAGATTGCTGGCCGGGCAATTTTTCCATCTCCCATCTTGAGCCATCTTACGTTGCGCATGCGTATAACGCAGCTTTGGCTCCTTGTTGAATAGACGCAGTGCTGGTTTGGTGAAAATAACCAAAGACTTGTTGAAATTTGGTTTTAAGCTTGTTTCACGTGTGTTTAAGTAATATTATATTTAGGTTTTATATTTAATAAAGTTTTTATGTTAAAATGGAACCGTTAATTGAAAAGGTCAATCCTCCACCCTTCTAAATTTTCTTCAGCTGCTAACAGCGGTATCTTATTTCCTCAGTACTATCATCTGAGCTCAAACAAGACATTTTGGAGAACGCCATAGCTATTCACTGGAGTAGACCAGAAAAAACGATACTGAATTCGGGAGGGAAAACAGGAACTATTGCTTAGCTTATTTTAGCAATGAGTGTGAAATCAAACTGACAAAGTCTTAGCACAGCACAGCATAGCTTAGCTTAGCTTAGCGTCCTTTGAGTAGCAGCCAAGCTTATTTAATACTGGTTCACATAACAAGACATAGGGCCTACATCAAACAACCAACCATAAGGAAGTTTGGCTGCGATCCTTGAGCCAGCTTGAATCCTTCAACACTGGAGCTCGCTGATTTCAATGCCCAGTGATAAAAGCACTTCCAATAGTGCAGTTGTGAAACGACTCACTTAAAACATGTTCGTCCTAAAGGGACCATTGTAATCATAATGTGCAGTCATCGTAAGCTCTTTGTGGGGTATAATTGTGTGACTAGGGTTTGAGTCGATACCTGAACCTAGCCTTGGGGAAGCCGGCCGATTGACTCGAGGGGGATATTTGTGTCCTATCTCTGATGAAACCATGTTTAAATTAGCTTGTCCTTTAAATAGAAAATACCCCTTTTTGACACCTAATACACCCGTATTGAAGGACTCAAGCTCTCTCATGGAGCAAAGTCATTTTGACCTTGATCCTGTTGGTCTGGTGTATATCTTGTCGGTGGGACAGTTTCATAGTCATGCCTAGAACGTCTCAAACGCGGTGCTACGCAAAATTCAGGACGACACCTACGTAGTCCTAAATTTGATGGATCAATTTCATATGTGAAACTGGCTCATTCCATTCGAGTTCAAGTAGGTAGGAGTCGTATCGTATTTAATATCAAGCCGCACTTGGGGTGCACTAGGTCTGACTATGAAACTGGCACTGTATTTAGTCTGGTTTACCGGTGATAAGATCAAGGTTTTATTCACGGATGGGTATCCTGTGGGTATTTTATCTACAAAAGGGTCTCCCACTCTTCTTCGATGTGTATAGAGATACCTTTGCTCTAATAATATGAATAATAATAATAATAATAATATTTAGCACCGTGTCTTACTACCCGTTCGGGTTATACGCTTTAAGTACTAATGGATTAGGAATTGGGAAGGTAGAATTAGAGGAAGTGAACCCGCATTTGCATCGAGGGAGAGTGGAAAGCCATTTGGGGGAAAACCACCCCCAGTTCATCCGACCGAGATTCGAACCTCGATCTCCCCGTCCTCAGCAGTCGGGCTCAACACGACTAGCGCGTTAGCCAACTACGCCATCGAGGCGGGTGCTTTGCTCTAAATTTGACCCTCGTCATCCTTACTGCTTCATTGTAAATACGCGTTTATCCCAAACGGATAGTGATTAAAGGTCCACTAAAGACTCGTGTATGTATGTATGTATGTATGTATGTGTGTGTGTGTGTGTGTGTGTGTATATTCATGTATAAATATATATGTATAACCACTTATATATGTATATAAGTGTTTGTGTACATAATTATTTGATTGATGTGTCCTCAACCCGATAGTTGGTCGAATGTGTTTCTTATTTATCCAAAACTAGGCACGCACTCAGCCCTTCGGTTGGTTAGTGCCGCCTGCACCATCTGGTAGAAAGCACATACGAAAGGGAATATAAAAAAAAAGTTAGATGGTTTCCAATCGCCTTCCACATTGATTTTCTATGATCGAGTGTGAAGGAGCCTACCACTTTTGCTGGGAAAGGTAATTTAAACATACTTTCCAGAGATATTTAACAAGCCACAACTGACATGGGGTCGACTGCTTTACTTTCCCTCCGTAGGAAGTCTTGCTACGGAATTTTATCGCTTAGTTAAAGTCCCTCGACCTCAGCTGGATTTGAGGTCACGAACATCTCGTTCTGAGAGGAGCACTTTACCCAAAGATATGAGGTTGATATATATGTAGATATAAATAAATACACACATACATATTTACAGAAAGGGTAATGAATCACGCTGTTAAAAAAAAGTATATTTCAAGTAATTTGATTTGTATTATGTCTAAACGAACCCTTAAGCTGATAACATGTTTGTTTTTTAGCACCGCGTCTTACTATCCGTTCGGGTTATAACTTTTACGCCTACATACACTTCTACACCAATAGTTTTCGGGATTAGATAGGTTATTTTTAAAGGAAATATACTCGCATACGTTTAATTTGATGAAATTAATGTTGGTGTTGTATCGTTGCTAGATGTTATAGAAATATACATACACCTTTAAATGCCATATGCATTTTTGAAAATAAATGTCAACTGTAAAGCCCTCCTTTAGGGTTAACTTCTGTGAATGTTCAATGAATCGTTGTCGAATGGTGAAGCAAACCAGTGAGATGAAAAGGTAGCAAGAACGTATTAAAATATTGATGCGACCTTGGACTCTTTTCTCTCTCTCTCTCTCTCTCTCTCTCTCTATATATATATATATATATGTATATATAATTATTATTTATATATATATGTATATATAATTATTATTTATATATATATAAATATTTGAAGTATTATTTCATGGGTAAGTTAGTAATAATATCTATTAAAAATGACATCCAAAGATCATATAACCTGACGTATGAAATCGTGAAAATAGATATATCATATATTTTTATCTGTCAGATAAAGTTATTCTTATGAAAATTATTCCGCACTTTTATATTTCAGTGCCAGGACCAAATAATTTATTTCTAACCATTTCTAAACAATATTTTGTTTTGATAACTATCGAGGGTTTGTCACTCGGTTGAATTCTACCTTTTACCAACTCCTGTTATATTACTACATACTAGTTTGAGCCCATAGCCTCTAGATCGCTCTGTTTAGGACTAAGGAAAGGATTAACTCCGATTATCATAGAGCTTTGTTAATTTTGAATCAACTTAAACTCAGTTCGTGGAAGTACATAATGTCAGTTTCCTTTTGTGAAAATGTTTTTTTGGGGTTGAAGTTAAATAGGTTGGAGGGGAGGGGGGACTTATGAGAGATATGAATGGGCTAGGGTGTTTAAGGGGAAGTTGGCTTAGCAGGGTTTAGCACGATCAGATTCCTGTTTGGCGAGAGGGTCTAGAACAGCTTGTAAACAAGACACCGCACACCAACTTCCAACACGTGCATCAAGTTGGCCCGCCACTGTTTCCAAATCGGTTGAAATTTATATAGTTCTTAGTGCTACGTTTGTGCTCATATGTGCCCGAAGCTCAACATTTGTGCTATTAAATTACTCAAAATATAACGATTTAAATGTGGCGGGCCAACTTGATTTCAAGCTGGCCCGCCACATTTTTTAAAACATCCCATCTTGATTTTGATTAGAAAAGTTCTTAGTGCTCCATTTGTGCTGATATGTGCCCGAAATTCAGCTTTTGTGCCATTAAATTACGCCCGTGGTAACGATTTTAATGTGGCGGGCCAGCTTGATGTTCAAGTTGGCCCGCCACATTTTCGAAATAGATATTTTCTTGTGGCATTCATTAGTGCTCCATTTGTGCTGATATGTGCCCGAAATTCGGCTTTTGTGCCATTAAATTACGCCCGTGGTAACGATTTTAATGTGGCGGGCCAGCTTGATGTTCAAGTTGGCCCGCCACATTTTCGAAATAGAGATTTTCTTGTGCCATTCGTTAGTGCTCCATTTGTGCTGATATGTGCCCGAAATTCAGCTTTTGTGCCATTAAATTATGCCCGTGGTAACTATTTTAATGTGGCGGGCCAGCTTGATGTTCAAGTTGGCCCGCCACATTTTCGAAATAGAGATTTTCTTATGCCATTCGTTAGTGCTCCATTTGTGCTGATATGTGCCCGAAATTCGGCTTTTGTGCTATTAAATTACGATTGTTACAACGATTTTAAGTGTGATATTCATTGTGGCGAGGTGGAGCCATGCTTGGTAGCATACCGAGGGGAAGATAGCTTGTGCGTCCATTGAAGCGAAGCAAGGAAGCTAACACTGCACAACTGGAGCACAATAATTGGCTGTGTAAGCCTAAAATTGAACTTTTTTTTTTGTAGAATGAGGCGATCAACAAGCCAGGATCACAGTTTACTAAGCTAATATTTCATATCGGTCTCTTAACATTTATTTTACAAACTCAAACTAATTAAGTAATTATGTCTCGAATTTGTTTGACTAGCCCAAGTTTCTAAAGTATCACAATGGAGACAGTGGAGATATTTTAAAATGGGTAATTACTAGGACCAGAAACTTTATTTACTTGAAATCCAAGAAATATGTATTTAATGTGTGCTTAAAATTGATAAAATGTTTGATCACATTTATTAAAAGATGTATTATTTGTTTATAAAGCAATAAATATAACCTTATAAATAAATATAAAACTACTAAAATTTGGTATAAAATACAAACAAATGACAATTTGAGCATTCTGCTGAATAATCGCCCCTTACCATAAATGCCAGTGAAAAGAAGATGTATTCTCAAGAAGAAAGGATAAAACCAAATTAGGCAATCCACGTGTAAAGGATTTAGGTAATGAGACAATTTAGATTATTGTATATTAGCCATATTGTCTTGGCATCTATATTGTTGGCTATCAAAAATCTAAATTAAATGTTATCATTTGTAGGCCTACTAATATTAGAAAAATATGTGTTTATGATCTAAAACATATTAAAATGTATATAACAACAACAATAAAATTCATAAATATTCTACTAATAAATAATCAAAGTGTTAAAAAAAATCACACAATTTGCGAAGAAAAATGCATGGATAGAGGTGTGAAAAATATGTTTTAAATAATTAATTAAATATAGATCTGAGCCCAAGTAATTACATAACTACCCGCCTCGGTGGCGCAGTTGGCTAACGCGCTTGTCGTGTTGAGCTCGACTGCTGAGGACGGGGAGATCGAGGTTCGAATCTCGGTCGGGTGGACTGGGGGGGCGGGGTTTCCTAAATGGCTTTCCACTCTCCCTCCACGCAAATGCGGGTTCACTTACTCTACTTCAACCTTCCCAATTTCTAATCCATTAGAGTAATTAGTACCTAAGCGTATAACCCGAACGGGTAGTAAGACGCGGCGCTAAATTTAAAAAAAATTACATAATTATAAATGTAATGTATATTTTGTCCTGAATGCTTATAAGATATTAGTTATTACTTTGATATGAACATGAATTAATACAGTTTATTAATAATAACAGCACAAAGAGTTAATTAATTATTTAATTTAAGGCAATCAACATTTTCAGCGATCTAGTTCAGTGGCCTAAAACTCGCGGGCCGCATGCGGCCCTTCACCAACTGTTTTGTAACCCGCATAAAGGATTACAAAATAAAAATAAATTACCCTTTTTTCAAGTATGTTGCAATGTAGTAAATATAATATAAACATAGTAATGCTTTGCAAAGCCATTGTCTTTATAAGTAACAAGTTTATTTACGAATAGAGCATCAGTATTAAGCCTACCTATTGTTACCTTAGATTTACATTTTTTTTAAAAGTTCAGCTATCTTCCCCCGACGTAGTCTTCGAATCCAAGAGGACTTCAACAGGTGGTGGTGAATGTTTCAGACATGTACAATATTTTAATTATATTCAAGTCTCCATTTTCATATAATGCTGACAACTCACAAGAATCAAGTGAAATCTCTTGAATGTCATAGGTTAAGTGACATTCACTTACGCTCACTTTTAAAGTAGTATGCTCAAAGGAGATTATCTCAAATATCGAAAAGTTTGTGACAAGAAAAGCGGGCACAAATTTTGGTCAGAAAATATAATATTTCCTTCGTCTTGTCAAGTTGGTAGATTTTTGGATTATTTTAAAAATGTAAGTGAAAATACATTGTTATTTAAAAATGATAGTTTTCAGTGATACAATGTGATAAAAATAAAATTAACTGATGAAGTATTTATTTTATTTTTTTGCCAATAGTTAGGAATAATATCCTATTACATTGCAAAGGCGTTGGTGTAGTTTTATAAAGATGATATTTATTCGTAAGAAATTAATGCAGTCACCTAAGTGCTTTCAAAACTTGAAAGTGGCCCTTCCAGGGGTCTGAGTTTGAGACCGCTGATCTAGTTGCTCAAAGAAAATTGTGTGTTATTCTTTTTTTATTAAGTAAAACGTATTTAGATGAAAATTAATATGCTATTGCACTTATCTTCATTTGAAGTTTCCAAAACACTGCAAGATGAATGATGATTTTGTGAAATATTTAGCTTTTCCCAAATTTCATATCGATTACATTTTACAACAGTGTATAAAGCCTTGCCAGACATTTTTCTTTGTAGTTTTTCACTTAAAATATCCCAAATAGGATCAGATGGGACTGCTATTTCCCCTTTTGTTGATAAAATGTTACTTTTTTCTTCAAGCATAAGCTTGATAATAACATCTGGTGAAACCTTTGGTATTCTCATTTTTTAAAAGAACCAGTAATTTAATTGTATTTAATAACTGAGATGTTGATATGTTTTATATATAATGGTGGCACAAATTGATATATAGTAAATCAATTACCAAAGTAGGAGGATAGCAAATAATAAATAAAAATAGAGAACTCCCAAAACTGATTCAACGAACAATTTGTATAAAATAGTCACATCAAATACCTATACGGCATTCACGGTAGGAATTGCTCTCTGAAAGGTCTTTTTCCTACCAATATCCTACTATATAATAGATTTCTGATGGGGAAAAAGGGCTTTCAGAAAACAATTCCTACGGTGAACGAACTCTATAAATGCGTAGGTAATAAGGTAAGGTTATAAGACACAATTCTATAAAAATAAACAATAAAATGTCATTATAAATCTAAGCTAGGACTTAAAGTCTACAAAAAGAGAACTAGAATAGCAATTAAAACTTGGAATAAATTCATATGGAAAAATTCAATACGCACTTTACAATTGGAACAAAAAAATCTGTACTCTATGAAAAGCCTTTAACAACCAAACTCTTCAAGTAAGTCAAAAATGAACATACATTTACAACTACCTGCTAGAGATGTAATGTACCCCCTCCTAAATCAAACCTTTCCGGCTTAGTTGCATTCTTTCACCAGGAATGTGGATTTCCCAACCTTTCAAGTAAAGAGAGTTCAAAGTTAATGTGAAGGCTACACTGTTTTCTCAGTCCACAACTATAGGGTGTAATACATTATATTCGCCTAGTCATGTATTCAAAAATTTAGCCTAAATAAAAAATATACTTATTCAACTTAAATGCATAAAAATTGACCTAAGAAAATACGAGAAAAAAAAATGACAATAGTGTTCTCAAACAGGGGCTCTTGAACATAATGTGTGTACGTATAAGTATTGTTTATGATGGGTAAGATATAAAAATACATCAAAATTTGGGCATTGAATGCACCCAAAGAAATAAACTTTGAACCCTAAAACAATTTGAGTCCTAGCATCCGTGTAAGTAGCGACCAGATTAAATGTGATTCCAATGTTTAAGACCAAGGTTACCGCTTTGGAATAAAATGGATTCCTAAAAGTGCAAAAAGGCGGGGTTAGATATATAAACCAAATTTCCAACTTAGTTCAAGATACATTAATTTGAAAGTTATTTTTTTAAATTAAAAACGAATATCAATACATTATAAGATTGTTTATAGTGTTACGGCAAAATACATCAGCCCAAGTCTTAGGTACAATACAATCTTACCGATATGAAATATTAGATTAGTAAACTGTGATCCTGGCTTGTTGATCGCCTCATTCTACAAAAAAAGTTCAATTTTAGGCTTACACAGCCAATTATTGTGCTCCAGTTGTGCAGTGTTAGCTTCCTTGCTTCGCTTCAATGGTCGCACAAGCTATCTTCCCCTCGTTATGCTACCAAGCATGGCTCCACCTCGCAACAATGAATATCACAATTAAAATCGTTGTAACAATCGTAATTTAATAGCACAAAAGCCGAATTTCGGGCACATATCAGCACAAATGGAGCACTAACGAATGGCATAAGAAAATCTCTATTTCGAAAATGTGGCGGGCCAACTTGAACATCAAGCTGGCCCGCCACATTAAAATAGTTACCACGGGCATAATTTAATGGCACAAAAGCTGAATTTCGGGCACATATCAGCACAAATGGAGCACTAACGAATGGCACAAGAAAATCTCTATTTCGAAAATGTGGCGGGCCAACTTGAACATCAAGCTGGCCCGCCACATTAAAATCGTTACCACGGGCGTAATTTAATGGCACAAAAGCCGAATTTCGGGCACATATCAGCACAAATGGAGCACTAAGAACTTTTCTAATCAAAATCCAGATGGGATGTTTTAAAAAATGTGGCGGGCCAGCTTGAAATCAAGTTGGCCCGCCACATTTAAATCGTTATATTTTGAGTAATTTAATAGCACAAATGTTGAGCTTCGGGCACATATGAGCACAAACGTAGCACTAAGAACTATATAAATTTCAACCGCTTTGGAAACAGTGGCGGGCCAACTTGATGCACGTACTTCCAACCCCGAGCGACCTATCTCTTTGATGTGGCCCGCTGGATGTCTGGTAGAGGAGAGAGGGCTTCTTTAGGTAAACAGGAAGGGGTGATGGGGTCCACGACACTGCCTCTCTAAACACTTTTCCACCTCAAGGCCTGTGTTGTTGATACCTTCACTGCACAAAGAAGCCCGATTAGGAGGGGAGGGAGGAGTAACTGGCCGGCATGACGTCTCCTCCATTCTCCCGACACCAGAGCTATCTATGTGAGGTCCACCACAACTTAAAAGCTATCTCTTTGATACAGCTGTACCCCGGTCTGTTCTATCTACATGGACGGTTTTCTATGGTAATCTTATTATTTTGGGGTATTTAGCTTGCACGTTTTGAACAGATAGATTATATCAGTACACGACCTACATACTAGCTTGATTCTAGAACAAAAACAACATCCAATTCCTCAGACGTCGATTTATTGTTGTAAATTCAATCAGAACTAGTTTTTCATCAGTGCCAGTAATCGAACTCTGATCTATTAGTTCCGGTAAGCGTGATATGTCTGCGCTAAGTAGTTGGACTCTATAGTAACTAAGCTATACTTCGGCTTATAAGCTAAACATTAGGGGGGATAGCGTATTAAAAAAGGGAAACCAAATATACACATTCAATTTTCTGACTTTACATTTTATATATATAATATATATATATATATATATATATATATATATATATGGTAATACACTTATGTACTAACTGAGCTAATAGGCTAGGAATGGGGAAGGTTGAATCTAGAAAAAGAGTACCAGCATTTTCGTGGAGAGAGAAAGTAGGAAACCCACCCTAAGACACCCGACCGGGATCTCCTGTAATGGACAGTCTAGTTCATTGCGAGAGTATTGCCTTAGACCATGGGGTACCGAAGTGGGTGAATAATGTATTATATTTAAACCAACTCTTTCTTAAAACATTATTACTTCTCTCTATCTTTGAAATCTGCTTCATGAAGTGTAGGATCCCTATTTTTTTTTTCTAGTAATATGTTTTATTGCCCAAACACACTAAAACAAAAATACTACACTAATCACATTTAGGTTTTACATCAATTAACCGTAAACCGAGGACGGAATTTTAATATTAATATTATGTTTATTTTACCAGCTAACACATTTACAGATGATGTAGTTTTCAAGTCTTTGAGTTGTCAATTAATTTCATGCGACATTGTCGAATTGGTATTCTTAGCTAGTTAATAACTTTATTCGTTAAAACGTTCGCGTCACATGTCTAAATACGTGTTAGCGAATCAAACACACGCATTAAAACAAAGTATCAATAATCCTTACCTGAACTGGTAAATCTAATGAAAGGTAGGAATGTAGACTTAATAAAATTATAGTATTTAAGAGAAAAACATCATAGGTAAATACGTTCAAAAACATTTAAAGTATATGTATCTATGTGTGTATATATACCTACATTTCCATAAAATAATACTCATTTTAAGAACTAACCGAATTACATCAAAAATTTGCAACATCCTTCAAAATTCAAATTTTTTATGGAAAATATTATCAACATTTTGTTTGTAATTTTATTAGTTAATTTAAATTAAATATTGGACAACAAAAAGGAGTGAGGGACGTTTTTGTTTACTGGACTTAATATTCCTGTGATCGATCGATTCCCGATAGGTCCAAACGATTCATCATTATTTGAGATTTGGTTCAAAAAGTGATGAGCCTTCTGTATAATGGATGAGGTTACATAATTTATGAGTTACATACCCTGTAATCATCACAAGACATTGTAAATACAGTCAAATAAGGGAATTTTCAAGATCCTAGTGACATAGAGTAAGTACTATAATATAAAATCCATGCCATGCTTGTCTGTGTTTTCCTCCCAGAGGATTTTTTTTCATATTTCCTGGTGAAATAGAAAGTTTAAATGCAACATTAAGTTTCCTGGGAATCCGTGAATGATACGAAAAATCCTAAACCTAAAAAAACTCTTAAAGGGGTTGAATCTGTGCCCTATGCTTACCTTAGGGGCCAAAAAATCTATTTTTTCCGATCACGCTGAAAAATTCGATTTTCGGGGGTTTCTAACACTGCTGAACTCACTCAACCCTGTTGTAATATATGTTTCAAATTTCCAGTCTCATGGCCATAAATCAATACCTGAATGGTATCGAGAATTTTGAAAATAATTACAAGATCCCTTTAAATATTCAATAAATTTTGAATCTGGAATTTTCACGACAGGTGAACAAAATTCCGTCATTGTTTTTTTGAAATTCAAATCAACTTACTCTCAATTGGTACCCAAATAGAAGATAGGGGTAGCAAGGGGATGCATGTAATTAAAAAAAGGGGGAAGTAGAAAACGAAAGTTTGTCAGGAATGTAGAGAGAATACACCAAATAACGAATTTTGTATTAAATATTTTATCTTCATGTGTGAGGTGATGTTTAAAAGAGGAAAATGGGGGATTCCAAACTGCTACACCTAAAAGAATTAACAATTTTCAGTTGGTATAGCATTAACATTTTTCAGGCAGGCGTAACAACCCCCCTCAACCCTCCCCAAACAGAAATAAAAGTCTGGACATCATTAAATTTAAATATGAAGGACCTTAAAAAGGAAATAAGTTTTCCTCAATATTTAAAAAAACAAAAACTTTTTGATAGGTACGGTAGAAAAAGGAAATATTCGGTGTCCAACTCAAATAACCATAAGGGATTGAATATTTAAATTTCAAAATGAGGTTACGGTTAATGGGCTGGGCTCGAATTTTTCCAAAATTAAAATTATCAACCATTTATCGGTGAGGTAAAAAATTGAAATTTGGTGAGATAGTAAGTAGACCAAACTAAAAGCCCATAATTTTTAACTTTTGAACTTACAAAATAGGAGTGTGGGTGTGTAGGTATTAAAATGAAGTATTAGAATAAATTTGCAAAATTATAGAATAAAACACCTTTTAGTATATAATAAAATAAAAATTTGGCAAATAGATATGCAATATGAAAGATTTAAAAAAAATTAAATCTGATATGAAAGAAATCTATGAACTCAGAAACATTTTTTGTATTAGATTTTTTTAAGTATAATAGAAAGTTTAAATACCCACAAGCCACCTGTACGATCGCCCCAATAATCAAAAATCGAAAAACACTGAGAATTAGATATTCAAAATTTGTTCTAAGATAGGCTATATGGTCTCAAAATGTTCCAAGTCAATAGAAAAAAAAAAATCTTGGTGTGGAATAAAATTGTAACAAAGCATGTTAGTAAATATACTTTCCCATATATTTGAATGATGTCTGAATAAATAGAACTCCAGAACTTAAAATGGGAAATGTAAGCGCTCTAAATTGATACAACTAACGTAGAACGTTGTTTTAGACATCCCAATGAAAATAACCAAATTCTGGTGGTATATTTTGGTAAAACATATTGCACTTTGGGAAACTATGATGCTAGTTTATTCTATGTATTTATATTAATCAATTATTTCATTAAATGATCAAAAGTTCTTTGTCGAAGACAGGCTTTCATACTTGAATATATAAAATAGACATACTGTTTATATTATAGAAGAATTGAGAACATCAGGTGGACAAACAGGGCGACAAATCAAGTCCTAAGAAGAATGGGTGAGAAGAGAACCATTGGGATTGTTATTATTCGGTAAAAAGTAAACTGGATTTGACACATCCTTAGGAGAAACTGTCTTCTGCACGACGTCATAGAAGGAAAGGTTGAGGGAAAGGGGAGTTAAGGAAGGAGCAAAATTCAAATATTGGATTACCTAAAGGAAATAATACAATTCTGGGAGCTCAACTTCGAGGCAGAGGACAGTGGTAATTGAATGTCTTAAGTTCACTGCCGCTATGAATAGACTTGTTATAAGACAGAGCAACTGATTACTATGATTATGTGTTCTGTCTCACGACAGGTCGATACATTTTGTCTGTGAGCTTAGATTAGATCACCAATACGCCCTGTTCTCTGACTTCTCCTTCGACTTACATAACTCTCTTCTTTCCTTCGATTAATCAATTATTTTAATCCCTCCTAAGCTCCTCTTTTCCTTAACCTTGCCTGCTATCACGTACAGAAGATAGTTCCTTCTAAGGATATTATTATTATTATTATTACTAAGAAGGGATTAAAATATTGGATTACTTGAAGGAAAGAAGAGAATTTTAGGAGCTGATGGAGGAAACAGAGATTGTATATACAATCTGTATATAATATATATACATTATAATACTATATAATATAATACAATTAAAACGTATGATAAGGCGCATAAAAATTGTGAGACAGCTTGCGCACAGTATAAGCGAAAATTTAGGAAAAACGTAATTATTGAATAATATAAGATGTGCTTTGCTGCCATATGTTTCATTAAACTTTTTAGCAAATACTTTAATTAAAACATTTTTTTACGTAACCTTTTCTTCCAGTCCTCCTACATTTCTACTAGTTTGGAATGTACTCACTTAATCTATATCAATTTCAAATTTAATGAATTTATATTTTTAAAGAATAGGGGACAAAATTAAATAGGGAACTTTAATCTAATTTTGAGGAATGACTTAAAAATCTGGGATGAATTATCACCTTAATTTAAGATATATCCCCTCCTTCCCTTCATAAAAAACATTTATCAATTCTATATCGTTTTTGTTGCTGCAGGCATGACTAATTCTAACAAAGCAAACAAAATTCCAAATAAGGAAAATGTTTATCGTGGAAGAATATAGTGTGTAAAAGGGGTTGAGGGCTTTTCGGGATGCATTATATCCACCATTTTCCAGCTCCGTTAAACTAAATACTCAACTCCCCGTGTTACTAAATGTACGTTGTTAAACCAGGAAATATTGCCGACGCAAGTTGAGCCATTAAGTGACAAGCACACATAACAAAACACACACACACACACAAACACGCGCACCAGCTCAAAGTTTACCCCACTCACACACCCCCATTTCATTTTCAAGTTACCTACACCTTGTACTGCTGGGAGAGACGTGCGACGCAAATTGGCCCGAAGTGAACTTGATGATGGGTTGGGGGGGGGGGGGGGAGGAAAGGGGGAAGCAGAAGATGACCTAAGTTTTAGCCTGGTATTGATTTTACCTGACGATACCTTGAGGCCAACCCTCTTTAGCTCTAAATTTAGACTTGGCTTTCAAGGGTTGGGGGATATTGAGGTTGTTTTTTTCGTGCTGCTGTATTCATTCTCGAATATTTCTTTTCTTAATATTTTTTTTAAAAAAAAGCTATAGTAGTGTTGGTAACAATGATGTATTCAAATAAAAGGCGATACCAATTATGTAAACTTATTTAATTTGAAAGGATGTTCGAGCTACTTACTTACGTCAATGGGAACTTGAAAGTTCATTACCGCGCTTACAAAAGTACGCAACTTATATATATATATTGAGCTATGTATATCCATTCCAACTCACTACACCCTATCCCTATCTTCAGCTAGTTATATCCAGTCCACCTTATTACACCCTATCTCTATCAGGTCCATTCGAAAGATATCTTCCCATCTGCGTCTAGGGTCTTCCCAATGGTCTCTTCCCATTGGGTTTGCCAGTCAGTACCCCAACAAGGTTCTAGATTCTCCCATTCGTGCTGCATGTCCGCCCGCCGTGATCTACGAGACTTGATTACTCTAACAATGTCTTGTGACGAGTTCAGGGTATGTAACTCATCATTATGTAGCCTCATCCCTTTTTGGACCAAATATCTAGCTAAGAACCTTGTTATCGAACATTCTAAATTTATTTTCATCATTTAAGGTAGGAGTCCACGTTTCATACCCATAGAGAACAACCGACAAAATTATTGTTTTGTAAATTCTAAGTTTTGCGTTCCTTTAGAGCAGGCGAGATTTCAACAACTTACTAACCGAATAGTAGCATGCACTTCCCGGTATTTTCTTAATTTCCAATCTTATATCATGATTGTTACAGTAGCCCCGTGGCTTCTTTGGTGCTGACTGACAGCTCACAGATGAAAGATTTGAAAAGTTACCAGACCAAATTATGTATCCCTACGCCGTACCATATGATCTGCAAAAACATGTGTTTAGCATCTGTCACTTCTGACGTTCAAAATTTAGGTATATACCTAAATGTTGACTGTCAGAAGTCAGTTGTGAGCTGTCAGTCAGCACCAAAGAAGCCACGGTGCTACTGTAGCTAAAAGTGTTCCTAAATATTTTAACTCATCAACCCTGTCAAATGATAATTATGTTTTACCAGTAATCTCCAAATTATCATTCTCAATCTGTGTTCTCTGTGTGATAATATAAATCATTCTTTTCAGCGTTCACCTCTAAACCTATATCTTTAATTATATTTTTGTTCAATAAAAGCTGCAAAAATACTTACTTTAACTCGCGTCCCGTTTCATCGCACCTTTAAAGGCGACAGGATAGACAACTTCTACGAAAAAAATAATAACGGAGACACATTTTTTTTTTCATAACTCTCATATAAAGGTGTTAAAAAAATACCTGTGGTAAATATGCTTTTACCGCACGGTATATCTATGGTAACAGGTTTAGGTCCCAAAGTCGCGGTTGTAAAACAAGAGGCGTCAACAAAACATGGGGTCCTGTTTCGTGGCGTGTTATTGGTTTACGATGGTAATCAACCCGTGTGTGTGTGTGTGTGTGTCTGTGTGTCTGTTGAGCTTTTGCGATGACTCTGCTGCAGGGGAACCTTGTCTGCCTGCTTGAAATTACTAATTAATTGATAATAGCCTTTGGCAGAATTAGCTCTCTTTCTCATACATTTATGGGTTGAGTTGGTGGTTTTTTTTCTGGGTTGTATGTGTGACAGTAGGGGAAGAGGGTTGGCCGAGGTACGCTAGTCTGATAACAAGCAACCGTAGAGGTTTGTAGCTACTGCTGTGATTAAATTTCACCTCCGGTGCGACCTTATAATAGAGTCATAGAGGCTCTTACTCAATGCGTTTGTAATA
Organism: Timema cristinae; assembly: GCA_039000515.1. NCBI lineage: Eukaryota > Metazoa > Arthropoda > Insecta > Phasmatodea > Timematidae > Timema > Timema cristinae. The sequence continues at coordinate 37,678,617 of JBCFYV010000100.1, forward strand.
ACCACCTGAAGTAGAAGTATTTGTAAATTTGAGTGAAATGGCTTGGGGGAGAGGTGAGGGGGGTCTTCGTTGCCGGTATTTTATGAGGCCAGTTTTAATCATCCTATGAGAGGGGGTGTTCGCATAGTGGCTTTGATTAGGTATTTGAAAGGATAGAGTGAGGTCATAATCCTTATCGGTGGGATTGGTGATGTATGTGAAGTGAAGGTATCGTGGATGAGCATAATGGCTGAAACACATTGTCAATATCTCGGTGGTAATGAATGATAACGCTCTGTAAGCTATTATGAGCGCGCTTGCGGGTAAATTTTTAACTAACACTTTTGTTTCAAATGCAAATAAATGGTTTAAGTTCTGTTCGTGATATCTTAGGCCTTTTTCTGACAGGTGTAAAGATATTTTAAAACAAACGACTTTAAAGAAAAATTAAAATAGGCCCATATTGAGGTAATTTTTTTTTTGTGAAACTAAATAAAATATAGCTTCAGTAGATACAGTTAATTATTTGCTACACATAGTAATTAATCTCAATAGTTCTACACCTACGAAATAGCCAGTGACGGTGATGACGTTTTCCCTACCCGAAAAATCAATCATTAATCGATGTTTCCTTTCATGAGTAGGGGTGCGAAAAAATATCATGTCGGCTCCCATCATTATTATTTATTTTATAGGTAATACAGCTGCATTTTTTTAAATGGTATAATAGCGGAAAACCACCCCCAGTAGACGTGACCAGGATTCGAATACCAATCTCCCCGTCAGCAGCAGACTATTCTAACACGAGAGTGACGTCTTAGACTATTGTTTACAATTATTGATATTGATTTGGAACGGAAATAAGATTCAAAATATGTGTTATTAATAAATTTTATAACTTTTAATAGGAAATAATTAAATTTAACTATTGACAAAGTGCTTTTATATTTTTATTTAAGATATATATTTCTTTGAATGGAGGTGACATAGAATATAATTTTATTTTGATGACTACCTAGTTTTTGAAATTATTATTGAAGTATATCGTCAATCTTTTAGATTTATTTTCACAGATAAAATTCTTATTTATTTCTAATTAGCAGTTAGACCATTTCTCCGCATGGTTAAGTTGTATCAAAACAGTATTAAGTGTCTCTAGCAATTGCGCAGTATTAAGTTGACAGATAGACAATTTAAATCTTCTATTTTATGTCTGATTGGGTAATGTGAAATATTTATATGCACCTATATTTGGGCCCTTCATTTTACCACATATGTTTACTCTAGAAACGCCAGGGATATATTTTTTTATCCGATCGTTTCATTTAAACTCTCTTTAAGTAGGTAATTCTGAGCCCTTATTTCTACTTGTTGGCCCTTTTCTTCAAAAAATAGATGGTTTTAGTTATTTCGATTGTTTTACACAACCTATATTTTATAACCTTATCCACGTTTGAAATTTAAAAAATTGTACCTCACAGACTTTCTACAGATTTTATCTTAAAATTGACATTTACCAAAAACTCGTAAGACTTGTGAAACAAAATATTAGGTATATATATTGTTGCAGAAACACAAACTAAAGATCCTAAATGAAATAATATATAATGTTACTTAATCTATGGGATTAGGAACAAGCCATACTGTTACAGAAAGATTGATCAAGGAGAAAAGTCTTTGTCCACCAAAGAGATTCAGAATCCAATTCATTTTTGAAGACATGAATTAAAAAGTATATATACATATATATAATATATATATATATGTATATATATATATATATATTTATATTTGTTTATAGCTCAGTTATCAGTTTTATAAAAATATATTTAAAATAAAAGATCTGTATCTCTAATAATACTACATTTTGACAACGATAAGTTATTTCGTATCTCAAATAATCTCGGATAAATCATCAAAATTAGAAAATTTTCCCTCTTTAAAACAAAACACTCGTCCAGACTTGAACAGAACAACAAACACGAACATGTTCGCTACAAGTGTGGACGGTTTTCCGAACAGAACATTGTAACAAAATGTGTTCGTAGATTCTGTTGGCCATCAATCTACCAGTTGTCAGTTTTTGCCCGTCTCAAAAAAGGATGTTTGTGTTCGGTCTTGTTCTAGCCTTGACACCTCCGCGAATATTTACGCGAAAATTTCCTCAAACATAGTCATTTGTTGGATAACAAGGAAGTCACACACGTGTGTTTTGATTTTTTAATATATAGGTAACCTGGTGGTCTAGGGGTAAGGTGTGACTTCTGTGCTGGCGGCCGGGGTTCAATCCTCGGTCCCGGCACAGATTTATCTGATTTCCAAACCTTCCTTCACCTCTGACAAGACATCTTGTGAATGTGGGGAATGCCAGGCCGCCACCGTGGTTCGGATTCCACGTTAAACTGTAGGTCCTTCATTTCATCTCGCAATCACCCTACCATTACATATTAGCAAGTGCGTATAACCCGAACGGGTAGTAAGACGCGGTGCTAATAATTGATTTTTATAAGTCTACATATATCTATTGGCGAGTGTGTTTCTTAGTGTATGTGTTGAATTCATAATAATAATAATAATAATTATTATTATTATTATGAATTCATCTCATTATTTTAGCATATTGTAAATAATGTAGTGGTCAAATAAGTGAATATTAAGCTCATAGAGCTCTAAAAGTCACACCAGGTAATCTGGAATCCTAAAGATTTAGATCACTATAGTGAAATAAGAAACAGGATGTGTGGAGGAGATTGGGGCCGTGTTGGACAGGGAAAGAGTGCAGTAAAAAAATGGAAGGTTTGTTAGCCGCCCTTAAAAAGGAAACATAAGATAATATCAGTACAGGACAAGACGGGGCTTAAAAGTACACTGTCACTTTTATAAGAAAATACGAGAACTTCCATCTTGTTTATAATGATAAACAGTGAATAATATAAAATATATTAAAAATAGTTGAAGTGAATTTTGAAAAAATCTATTTTTTCTCTTTTTGCCCTTCAGTAAACTACCCTTAATTTTAGGATTAGATGTCTAATTTTAAAAAAAACTTGAGGGGGGACCTAATGAAAACCCGAGACACCAAGTTTGAGCCCAATCGGTAAAATAGTTTGGGCTCAGGCCGGAGAGACACAGACGGCATTGCGAAAATCACATTTTTGGTTTCAGGGGTCATGAAACGTAAACTTTTATGAAAATCTTGATTTTGATTTATTTGATGAACACAATACTTTCTCTCCGAGGTCTCGAGAGATTGTAAAAAGCATTTTCTACCTTTACAGCACTGATTAACGCTTTATTTTTTTTATTTAAATCTTTATATTGGATGTTGAAGATTGAAAGCTTATACTTAAGAAGTATTCTGCATTATTTAAAATAGTAAATTACGTCCTTTAATGCGTTTTTACTTCTAAATAAACTTCCAATGGCTTATATTTTCTTTAAGCTTATTAACTAATTGCTTCTTGAATGTCAACACCAATATATCATCTTTAAGGCTATTGTAAGATCACTTTTAATTAGATTTTTAAAAAAACACTATAATAAGAGCTCCTTTTTTTTTTACATCAAACGACGCTTGGCACCGATTCTGATTCGTTTTTAAGGACTATAATTTTAAATCATATAAAAGTTAAAAACTAACAATATTAGGTCAGTGAACGTAATAGTATACTTAAATAACAGCTTAGTAGAGTAATAAAAATCTAGAGTATTGGTACAGCGCAATATACTAGGTATAGTTGAGATCTTGAAATGTGGCATGGTATAAGAAATACCCAAACCAGCGTTTTTTTTTAACAAAGTCAAGAAAGTAATAATCATGTGAATATCAAAGAATCAATTAGCCAACGCTATTATTTATGCTTTTAGAGGGATTACTCTATCTAGATATCATCGTGTGAAAATTTAAAAATGACACCTGGACACGGAAATCGAACCCAGGACCTTTGGATTAGTACGCCAATGCTATAACCACCAAGCTATCCAGGAATCATCCCGTGCCTAGGTCATTCTTCACTCATATTTTAAGGCAGAGCCCATGATGGACGTGCATAAACCATTGGCTACAAAGTGTGATTTTTTAAATTAAGATCACGAGCTATCAGATAACGCAGCCAGCTTAGACTCGGAGTTGGCTTATTACTGCTGGAGTAATCCTCACCAAACGCATAAATAATAGCTTTGGCTATTTGATTCTTACTATGCAATCCCTTACAGTTATAATAATTGTACAAGTGGCAGTAATAAGCCAAATATCGAGTCGAAGGTGGCTACGTTATCTGATAGCTCGTGATCTTAATTAAAAAAATCACACATCGTAGGTGACGATTTCCGCACGTCCATCATAGACTCTGCCTTAAAATATAAGTGAAGAAAGACCCTGGGCACGGGACGATTCCTGGATAGCTCAGTGGTTAGAGCATTGGCGCGCTAGACCAAAGGTCCCGGGTTCTATTCCCGTGTCCTGTTCCCGTGTCCAGGTGTCATTTTTAATTTTTCAAAATATGTGAATATCAGTTAACCCAAAAACATTAACTTTAATTCAGTGAGCTATACGGCCTCACACAATCAACATTTTTTCAACTGATGACACCAAGATAATGATTAAGTTTATCGTCAAACTCGGTGATATAGGGGTAAAGTGCTCACCTCAAGACCCGATGTTTATAGTTTCAAACCAAGCCGGGGTCGATGAGTTTTTCTTGAGATATAAAAATCCGTAGCACAACCTCCTTTGGATAGGAAGTGGAGCCGTCGGTACCATCTACATTGTGGCATTTAAAATAACCCTGAAAAGTACTTGAACATACCTTTCCTGGCAAAAATGGTAGACTCTTTCACCCTCGCTCATAGAAATTCCCGTGTGCTGATATGATAAGTCGGTTCAAAAAGTGCTACTTAAATACATTTAATAATAATACTTACACATCATACATATACATTATACATATACATACATTATACATATATACATACATATAATACTATATACATACATATATACATATATACATACTATATACATATATACATATATACATATATACCATACATACATACATACATACTATATATACATATATACATACATACATATATACATATATACATACATACATATATACATATTACATACATATATACATACATCCATCATCAACTAATTTCCAGCCGATGGCCAAGTCAGTTTAGAAAAATGCTTCTATATTCTTCCACGATTCTTCCTACTTTAATCTTCACCATTCTTTTCTTCTCCTTGCACATTTTTTGTCATCGTTCCTCCATATTTTTCTTGGTCTCCCCTGAGGTATTTTTTTGCTTCATACTTCAATTATCATTCTCTCTGGTATTGCCTTCTTTCTCTTGACCATTATCATCTCAACCTTTCTTCTTTGACTACTTCATGTACGTCCTGTAGACTTACATAGCATAACTATATCACTTTACTACATCACACTAACCGACCCCATGCTGTCAATGCACCTAACTACGAGACTAGGGGTCCCTGGTTCGATTCACGCCTGGTACCTTGGGTGCTTTTCCCGAAAAGGGGATTATACCAACGGTCACCGGGGTTTGATTAGTTTGGACTAAGTTAGGTTTAGTTGTTTCCACTGGTTCCGCATCCTCATATTCACTATCACTATCTGGGGGTGACCTGGTGATCTAGGGGTAAGGTGTCAGACTTCTGTGCTGGCGGCCGGGGTTCAATCCTAGGTCCCGGCACATATTTATCTGATTACCAAACCCTTCCTTCACCTCTGACAAGACAACTTGTGAATGTTGGGAATGCCACCGTTGTTCGGATTCCACGTTAAACTGTAGGTCCTTCATTTCATCTCACAATCACCCTATCATTACACATTAGCGTAAGTGCGTATAACCCGAACGGGTAGTAAGACGCGGTGCTAATAATAATAATAATAATAATAATAATAATAATAATATCTTTCATAAGGCAATAAGTAATATTGATACTTAATGAGAATCAAATATCTGTCCAAACAACATATGACTTGGTTAAACTCAAGAAGGAAATATTGTAAATCTGATATTTGTATGTAGTAAAATAAAGCTATAATATTTTCCCCCATCAATAAACAAATATTTCCTATTTCGGGGATGCATATTCGATTAAGTTTAATAATAAAGATCCTGTCAAGACTAGTTTTACAAATATTCCGCCAATAACATCGCTAAATTTATTTATTTTTAACATAATAAATAATTGGTTGATATGCTCGTATAACAAAACAAAAAAGAGTAAGTTATACATTACATTTCTTTACCAAAATCTATTCAGCCATGCATAACATTTTAAGACATAAAGTAAGAAGTAAACTTTTTTTTTTTAAAGAGACTTCGAAAAATTTCGAGGGTAAGTATGCGGGGGTGAAGGAAAAGGTTAGAAAGAAGGCACACAAAGTTTTCACTTTAAAACTTCTTACTTTTCATCTCAATAGCAGATAAGTTCTTCTTAACTCAAGTCACTCTTAAAGTATGAGGACAAAGTAGTGATGATATGTGTACTCCTAATATTAGGTAAGATCACGTCATAATGTCTTAAGCAGTATTCTCTCGCAAGATTTATTAGATGAATATACAAGAGGTAGAAAAAGTTTCAAAACCTTCTCAGGAAAGTTTTTATCTTGTATAAAGGGTCTTTTTTTTATGACGTTAAAAAGTCTTCTTCATATATTCTATATGTTTGTGTTTATGTGCATGGCAAGATTATAATAATTTATTGTTGTGCAGGTGTTTTTGAAATAGTAACATCACTATATATATATATATAACAAAGTTACGAGCTAAGTCACATGAAAAGTTTCTTAGAAAGGATAATAACTCATTTTACAACTTAAATTGGGGTAAACTATAAGGAAATGTCTCACTGTCGTTTTGGTAATAATTTATAAATTTGTAACCACCTCTGTGGTCTAATGGTCAGAGTTCCTTGCTAGAGATCTGGGTTCAATCCCCGGTGCTTCCAGAACTTTCCTGTGAAGCAGTAGTTTTGGAACAGGGTCAAATTCAACCTCATGAGGAGCTACTTGAATAAATAATTGGTAATTCCGGTCTAGAAAACTTGAGATTAATGGCCAGAGGGTTCGTTGTGCTGACAACATGACATCCTCTATCCGCAAATGTTGGTATTATCATTGGTAATGGTGACGGTCGCTCTGTCGGTATAGCTCGCTTGTGGACTCACGCCGTGGAGTTTTTTTTTTTTACAAATTTATTTTATTTCATGAATTTTCTTGTTTGTACCGCGTCTTATAGCAGTCTGGTATATCAGAATTAAACAACCCTAATAAGGTAGGGAAGAATAATATATAAATCATATTAAATGTACTGGCATTTGTATGGCATGAGAGAGGCAATTTATTAGAAGTAAAAAATACACCCTTTTTACAATCAAACGGGATCCGAACCCCAAAGATGCAACTCAACTCAAATGTACGATCGTACGTAAGATATCGTAATTGAGAGGATTTTAAGAAAATGAGATAAAATAAATAAGTTTGTTGTATTCATAGATTAAAAATAATATTTAATATGGGTTAAGGAATATTCACTTTAGGAAATCCTGTCATTAATTTTAAAAAGTGCACAAAGAGATTCCTCTTTTGAAATATATAAATTGATACTAGCGTGAAACACAAATATTTACTTACTTTGTGTATATTCTTAAATAAATATATATTTAAAATAAGTCTTAATTTACAAAAAAAGTATTACCTTTTTGTTTCAAATTAGAGATAGTGCACACGCATTTTCATGGAGGGGGAAGAGAAAAACCATTTAGGAAATAAACCTCAGTGCACCTGGCCAGGATGGAACCTATATCCACCCGTCTTCGACAGTCTAATCTATTGCGAGAGTAGCACCTTAGACCATGTCGCCACCGAGATGTGCTGTTGTTCATCATGAATTTTTTTTTTATTAAATATTGTATGGATAAAAATAAAATCTTTTTTCAGTGAATAGTTTGATTTTGTATAAAATTGTATGTTGTAAGCGTTTAAAAAACTACTATATTTGTTAAAGGAAGGCTAAGTCTAGAGCCCCCTTTTAACAAGGCCTAGTCTCATAACACCGTAAATATGATTAAAAAGTCGTTAAGAATGAGGTAAAATTGCATTTTTACCAATTTTTTCTATTAATAAAACTCAAACTATAGGGTTATTGAGGAAGAAGAGCCCAAACAGACTCTTTAGACTTTATTTTGGCGTGAACCTTATTTTGAAATAACGTATCGTAGAATTTAAACATTGCGTTAGAGCTGTACTTTTGCGCGGCAATTTATCACATACCAAGGCGGGCCCCTTAACCTTGGAGCAGCGGCAAATTGACGTAAAATATCGTTGAAAATGAACTCAATTTACATTATATATAATCACTAGATAGCTGTTGCCCGCGGCTTTGCTCGCGTGGAAGTTGATTATATACAAATACGAAAATATACATATGTATTTACAGATTAATTTAAAATATTACGTTACGTTGATGACCATAACTTGACCTCAGATCAAAAATAATGCAAGTCCAATACAAACTTTCACCCCCTTTTTCATCCCTTATTAAATAAAATTTCCAAAATTCCTGAAACATGTATTTATTTGTTTTACGTCAATAACCGAAATACAAAATTTTGTTTATGGAACTTTCAAAATGACGGACTTTCATACATATTATCATACATATTATCATCCCTATTTTGACCCCTTTGGGGTGGAATTTTCTAAAATTCTTTCTTAGTGGGTGCCTACATAACAAAATGAATATACAGTCCAAATTTCATGCTTGTAGCCTTGATAGTTTGCGCTCGGCGATGATGAATCAGTCAGTCAGTCAGTCAATCAATCAGGACATGTTATTTTATAAGTATAGATTTCTTTTTGCTCAAAATAAAAGGATGGCGTCTTTGACTTCATTTTAGGGTGAACACTAATTCATACAGAGCGTACTTTGTACTCATAGTCATATATGCAACAGAAAGGTGGACAATGAATGTAAGAGAGACTACGAAAGAGGAGGCCATGAGAATGAAATTATCCGGGAAAGAGTTGTGGTAACGGGGAGTACATGAGATAGTAGAGGAAGCAAGACTGAAATGGTATGAGCTTGTAATGAGGATGTAGGAGAGGATGCCAAAGAAATTGATGGAAATGAAATATAGGAAAGAGATGGGAGGAGCAGATAACAGAAAGTATGCAAGTGAAAGGAGAAGAATGGTGAAAGTATAGAGGAATTACGGATTGATCCAGCCAAATGCTGGAAACGGTTGATGATAATGATGATGACTGGGCTATCTTAAAATAACAAGACACAATTTAAATATGAAGAGAGCATCTAATGTTTGCATTGCGTTTCAACGCTCCAAAAGACAGAAATTTTTAAAATCAACTCTTTATCAATGTTATTTCACTCACTATTTTAAATAGTTATTGATGATAATTATGATAGTACAGATAAACAGACATATATATATATGTACTGTAATATATATATAATATATATATATATACAGTACATGCATGGTATGTAAATCACTAGTTATAAATCATGTGTCATCTACAATTATTACAATAAAATATTTTAAATTAATTATGACCCTATTTGGTGGTCGAATGGTCTAAAACTCTAAAGCGTCACTCTTGTGACTTGAGTTGTCGGTGATAGGTAAAGCAGAGTTCAAATCCAGGACGGGTGAATTGAGATTTGATTTTTCCAAAAATGGTTTACCTATCTCCCTCCACACAAATGTAGGCACAGGTCCTCTAAAATTGTACCTTACTCATTATTAATACACTAACGTAATTAATTTATATATGCGTATACCCTTAAAGGGTACTAAGATGCGTTGAAAACTTAAGAAAATATGAAACTATTTTATAACAGTTACGTAGATCCTAAAATACTAATTTCAATCAATTTAAACTATCATTTCTCACATATACTCAAATCATGTCATTGTTATTACAAAGCTACCCTTATCGGTAATCATACGAACCAAGGCATCTCACTCACAATATACTGCATTTCCCGTAACAGTAAGGTCAGGGTTCAAATCCCAATCGTAGGTACACTCCGTATAACTTAAGGTGGGGTGGAAGGCCATTTAAGAAAAGGTGAGTGTTTTTGAAGTTTTTATAGACAAATATTTTTTTTTGTCAAAATAAATAAAATAATTGTCCATTAGAAACGTGGATTTTAAATTCTCTTCACATATGATATCAACCATTCTTGAATATCATTCAAGAGTATCCTGAAATTTAATGACAACTTTTTCTCTTCATTTAAAAGGTTTCTCATCTACTGCCGCTCTGCTCATAACATATATCCAACAACTGTTGAATGTTATATCACAATTACCTCTGACAAGACATCTTGTGAAGGTGTGGAATGCCAGGTCGCCACCGTGGTTCGGATTCCACGTTAAACTGTAGGTCCTTCATTTCATCTCACAATCACCCTACCATTACACATTAGCGTAAGTGGTATAACCCGAACGGGTAGTAAGACGCGGTGCTAATAATAATATATCACAATGGACCCGCCTCGTTGGCGTAGTTGTCTAACGCGCTAGTCGTGTTGAGCTTGGCTGCTGAGGACGGGGAGATCGAGGTTCGAATCTCGGTCGGGTGAACTGGGGGGGGGGGGGGTGTTCCTAAATGGTTTTCCACTCTCCCTCCACGCAAATGCGGGTTCACTTCCTCTAATTAAAAACCTTCCCAATTCCTAATCCATTAGTGTAAATAGTACTTAAAAGCGTATAACCCAAACGGGTAGTAAGACGCGGTGCTAAATATTAATATTAATTAATTATATCACAATGTGTAGAAAATTAAACTCGTGGTTTCTACTGGAGAAATATTGTATTTATTTTGGCATAAACAAAAGTTTGAACTAAAAACTGCAAACGTATTGGCCTTTTCTCGGGGTCTATTTCACCCTACACTAACGGTATCAGTTTTTTCTTGGTGGATTATACTATGGCCATATCTTATAAGCCAAGCCTCACGGAACCATTCAAGGTAAACTTATAAGATTTCAAGATCGAAACGTGCATTGTCTTCGCTAAGCGATAGACTGTGATAAAAGATTTTAAAGTAAAAGCTTAAGGTGGGAATGAATGTGATGCGAGAAAAGGTAATTGCAATTTTTATGGCAAAACTTTTTTTTGGCTAAAATAAATAAACTATTGCTCCAGTACAAACATAAAGTTTAATTTTCTTCACGTATTAATATCATCAGTTCCTGAATATCCATCATGGGCATAGAGGCATTAGATGAGAAACTTTTCAAATGAAGAGAAAAAGCTGTCATTATATTCCAGGACCTCTTTTACAGATATTCAGGAACTGTTGCTACCACCATGTGAAGAAAATTAAACTCTTATAGTTGTACTTGAGAAATATTTTATTTAGTTTGGCCAAAAAAATTTCGCCTTAAAAACTGAAACAACACTGAATTTTTCTAGCATATCCTTCCATCCCATGGCTCAAAACTTCAAACATATTATCTAAAATATCAACAGCTCTCATTATCATATAGATTGTTGGTCTAGGACGTACCTAGTAACAGCCATAATCAAAATTTGGTTTCACGACTTTACACAATCCATAGCTACTAAATGTTTATTAGACCATATAAGTTACCATTGTAAATACCATGGTATTCTAATCAAACAAATGACCATTCAGCTGCAGTCTGTGTACTGGAAAACGTGAGTTAATTATTATCTTGCTAATTGCATTTCCTCTCTCTTCACTTTACGCACACGATTGGATAATGACATCGAATGTATCCGATGACATGGAAAATAAGTAAAATGTGATTAATTATACATTTGAATACATTCAATGTTCTTGACAAATAGTTTATTTTGTAAAGTATCGTGTAGGTTTTAATTGATCGGAAAGAACTACTTTTCAAGTTTGATTGTCAAGTTTCATTATTGCGTTACTAAACCGCCCTGATGAAAACCACAAAAAAAATGGATCATTTGCCCATATGCAAGTTGCTTTAAATGATAACTATTCGTCCAAATGCTGTAAACACAGTTTGAAGGAAGGACATTTTTGACAATCATAAAATTATTAGGGTAATTTTCATTTATTCATAAGTTTGATTTGCAATTTACCACTTTTCATATTTTCATAGATAATATTAATAGAAATGAAATAACACTAATAATTACTTAACTTATTCTAGGACATTAGGAAATTCAAAGTTTTTTTGTAACATTTACAAAAGTACGCCACTTATCATTATTATTAGCATGGCGTCTTAATACCCGTTTGGTTTATAAGCAAAAACCACCTATCCCTACCTTGAGCTAGTTCTATCCAGTCCACCTCAACACAGTCCACCCTTATCATTGACCTAGCTATATCCAGTCCCCTTCATTACACCCTATCTATTTAAAGTTAATTATAGTAGTATCCTCCCATCTGCGTAAAGGTCTTCCCAATTGGCTCTTCCCATTGGGTTTACCAGTCAGTACTCCATACAAGATTCTAGATTTTCCCATTCGCATCACATATCCCGCCACTACTTTTGAATCTAGTCTTAAGGCGGGGTGCTAGTGAGCGCGAGTTTAGTGCATTAATTTTGTAATTTTTATAGAACAAACCTTTTTTGACCAAAATAAATCAAATATTTCTTCTATAGAAACATATAGTTTTGTTTTTTGCACATGCTAATTTGTACAGTTGTTGAATATCTGTCATGAGCATGGCGGCATTTGGTGACAAACTTTTTAAATAAAGAGAAAAGTTTGTCACCAAATGCCGCCATGCTCATGACAGATATTCAACAACTGTTCAAATTAGCATGTGCAGAAAACTAAACTTATGTTTCTATAGAAGAAATATTTGATTTATTTTGGCCAAAAATGTTTGTGCTATAAAAACTGCAAAATTAATGCACTAAACTCGCGCTCACTAGCACCCACCTTAAGCGTATGCTATTTGGGTAATGCATAATAGAAGGGAAGGTTTGAAGTTGACATAGAATACTAAGATGACTTGGCTTTGTTAGGTAATAGTAAGGAGGCTGTTGAGAGAGATGCAGAAACTTTATCAGAGGCTAATAAGGAAATTGGTTTAGAAATGAAGTTAAAAAAGACTAAATATTTTGATATATATCATATAACTATTATTATTAGCTACGCGTCTTCTACCCGTTCGGGTTATACGCACTTACACTAATGTGTAATGGTAAGGTGATTGTGAGATACAATGGAGGACCTACAGTTTAACGTGGAATCCGAACCACAGTGGAGGCCTGGCATTCCCCATATTCACAAGCTGTGATTAATACACGTCTTGTCAGAGGTGAAGGAAGGGTTTGGTAAACAGATAAATCTGTGCCCGGACCGAGGATTGAACCCCGGACCCAACATAGAAGTCAGACACCTACCCCTAGTTCTAACTTTAGATTGCTTATAATTATGAATTTAAAACATCCTTAGCATAGGTAAAAACCCACATTTGATTTAACCAAGAAAAATCATTCTTTAAATAGTCTTAGTTCACTTTTTCTCCTAACCATTTCCAGAAATAAAAGTGGTTAGAAATATTTTCCTCCGAAGCTGGTAGCAGCACTCATACGAATTGGTTCCGTTAGGCTGGTCTGTGTTACCAACACACTACCCCCCACCCTCTGCGAGGCAAATGTGAAATCAACCGACAAGAAATAAAATAGAAGCCCTAGTGTAAACCATTAGTCGTTGGCGTTGATGCATTCAATTTAACCCCTTCCTCCCCACCCACCCCCCGTCACAACAAATCCCCCCCCCCCCACCTCTTTCTCTTCCCCACTCCACCATTTTACTCACTTTATGTGACCACGACGCGTTTCGAATCGCCGGGTAGTTTGCGGAGCTCGGCCACACTTGATGGTTGGCGCCACTGCGCCGCAAGGCAGTTTATTACTGACTGCAAGGGATGTAGGGAGAGTATTGTGACGGGTGATTTTCCTGACGACAGGACCTGTTCTAGCCAAAGCTACAGAGTTTAAGGTGCGACCGAAGGGAGCGCAAGTAATTTTACAGTTTTTATAGAATTTCAATTTTTTGACCAAAATAAATCAAATATTTTTCCAGTATCAACATAGAGTTTAGTTTTATGCACATGCTAATATCAACAGATCTTGAATATCGGTCAAGAGTGTCGTGGAATTTTGTCAACATTTCTTCTCTTTATTTAAAAAGTTTTGACAATATTTAGGACACCCTTTACAGATATTAAAGATCTGTTGTTATTATCATGTGCAGAAAGCTAAACTCTATGTTGCTACTGAAAAATAAATTGATTTATTTTGGTCAAAAAATTGTAATGCTATAAAAACTGTAAAATTACTTGCGCTCCCTTCTGCCGCACCTTAAGGTAGGATGGAAGGGGACGCGAGTTTTCATAGCAAAAAAAAATTTTAAGCAAAATAATTTAAATATTGCTTTTGTAGAAACACATTTGAATTTTTTTACACAAAGTAATATAACATTTATTGAAAACTTGTCGTAAGCAGTATTAGCATTTGATGAGAAACTTTTTAAATTAAAATAAGTTCTCATCAAGTTTTAGGACGCCCTTGAAGATATTTAATAACTTTTGAGATTACAATGTGAACTAAATTAAACTGGAGACATATTTTATTTATTCTATCGAAAAAAAAACACCCGTGCTATTAAAACTACAGAAATACTGTCCTTAACTTGCAATCCCTACCATCACACCTCGACGTCATAGTAAGTACAGATAGGAATTACCGTTTAAAGAAATTTACGTTTTATTTAACAAGGTTGACCTCGGTGGTTTTGGGGCAAGGTGCTCTCGTCTCGTGACTCGATGTTCATGGGTTCAAACCCAGCTGGGATCAACGGATTTTTCTTGAGCAATAAAAAAATCTAGCATAATATTCTTCAGAGGGAAAGTAAAGCTGTGGTCCCATGTCGATTGTGGCACGTAAAATAAACCTGGAAGGAATGTGAAAATATCTTTCCTGTTAAAATTGGTAGGTGCGTTCCCTTCCTCTCATAGAAACTCTCGTGTGCTGAGATAAATCAGTCGGTTCAGAAAATGAACGTTAAATACTTCAAATAAATAAATATTCGACTAATTTTAAGATAGAACATTGATATAAAAGTCATAAATTATTGAATAATTCTTAAAATAATTTTAGATTGTCACCTTTGTTTTACCTCGAAGTTGTAATTTTATGTAAACGTTTTTTACTAATCGTCTACATCTCAGTTAATTTGGGTTAGTCAAGGAAATAGCTTATTTTCCTTCCAGGATGTAAAGTAAGAATCCTTTGGAAGTATATATGTATATTTATAATAGAAAACAATAAAAAGGTATTTCTTAAAAAGCACGTCAATGCTTCCCGTGCACAAATAGTAGAGTGAGTCTTTTGACTCGTATTTAGAGGAGAAAATGTTATCAACAGGTAAAATAAACGTATCGTAGGTTGAACTTCTTATTTCCCAGCTTCTCTTTAGATTTTGTAAATTGGTGTCTGGTTACGTGCATTCCGAGGAGTGCGCACATCTCTCATCACTCCTATCTTCGCACAACAGACATCGCACATGGCTCATCACTCCTATCTTCGCACAAATGACATCGCTCATCACTACTATCTTCGCACAAATGACATCGCTCATCACTCCTATCTTCGCACAAATGACATCGCTCATCACTCCTATCTTCTCACAAATGACATCACTCATCACTCCTATCTTCGCACAAATGACTCACTCATCACTTTATCTTCGCACAAATGACATCGCACATCACTCCTATCTTCGCACAAATGACATCACTCATACTCCTATCTTTGTACATCGCACATAACTCAATATTGGGACAAATGACACATCATCACTCCTATCTTCGCACAAATGACATCGCTCATCACTCCTATCTTCGCACAAATGACATCGCTCATCACTCCTATCTTCTCACAAATGACATCACTCATCACTCTATCTTCGCACAAATGACATCATCATCACTTCTATCTTCGCACAAATGACATCGCACATCACTCCTATCTTCGCACAAATGACATCACTCATACTCCTATCTTTGTACATCGCACATAACTCCAATATTCGGACAAATGACACACTCATCATCCTATCTTCGCACATCACTATCACTCCAATCTTCGCACATCGCACATCACTCCAATATTCGCACAAATACACACTCATCACTCTATCTTCGCACATCGCACATCATCCTATCTTCGCACATCACTCATCACTCCTATCTTCGCACATCGCAATCACTCATGGCCTGTGCACCGAGAAGATTGCACTTCGTACCTGGCTAGAGAAAACCATTCTGTATGGAGCATTCATACTGCCTTTTTTCTTAAATTATTTTTTAATTTTACTTTTAAAATATTTATTAAGAGAAAACTATTTGACAGCGTAGTAGTAATGATAGTGATGAAATGTCAGCAGCGGCAAAATTTTATTTCTTTACCAGTAAAATATCCCATCAATCAGAAGAGACCCATAGATTGGGATTTCACCTCTTACGTATTGGATGGAATTTAGTAGAAGGTTTAATCATGACATTACAATAACTATCATATCAATCATATGTATTAGTTTATCTTTTATGTCACTCATCTTCTTCCTAAAATACACTCACTCTGTAGAAAATTCGTACGAGACAGACGTTAAAGCACAAGTAGAATCGGAAAAAGATTAAATAAAATGTGCACTGAACAACACTGAGGGTTTTCTTTGACCTTGAACCAACCAACCAACCAACCAACCAACCAACCAACCAACCAACCAGAGTCCCGTGCACATCACACAACCCTTCACAAAAACAAACCAATTTGTTTCTTGTGTCTGGTTGGGGTAAAGTGCGGAGATAGAAGTTATGAGTGATGTGCCGATATAGACGTGAGAAGTGATGAGTGATGTGCCGAGATAGAAGTGATATGCGTTGTGCCGAGATAGAAGTGATGAGCGTTGTGCCGAGATAGAAGTGATGAGCGTTGTGCCAAGATAGAAGTGATGAGCGATGTGCCGATATAGAAGTGATGTGCTTTGTGCTGAGATAGAAGTGATTAGCGATGTGCCGATATAGAAGTGATGAGTGATGTGCATTGTGCCGAGATAGAAGTGATGTGCTTTGTGCTGAGATAGAAGTGAGAGGATGTGCCGATATAGAAGTGATGTGCTTTGTGCTGAGATAGAAGTGATGTGCTTTGTGCTGAGATAGAAGTGATGTGCTTTGTGCTGAGATAGAAGTGATATGCGTTGTGCCGAGATAGAAGTGATGTGCTTTGTCCTGAGATAGAAGTGATTAGCGATGTGCCGATATAGACGTGAGAAGTGATGAGTGATGTGCCGAGATAGAAGTGATATGCGTTGTGCCGAGATAGAAGGATGAGCGTTGTGCCGAGATAGAAGTGATTAGCGATGTGCGATATAGACGTGAGAAGTGATGAGTGATGTGCCGAGATAGAAGTGATATGCGTTGTGCCGAGATAGAAGTGATGTGCTTTGTCCTGAGATAGAAGTGATTAGCGATGTGCCGATATAGACGTGAGAAGTGATGAGTGATGTGCCGAGATAGAAGTGATATGCGTTGTGCCGAGATAGAAGTGATGAGCGTTGTGCCGAGATAAAAGTGATGAGCGTTGTGCCGAGATAGAAATGATGAGTGATGTGCCGAGATAGAAGTGATGAGCGATGTGCCGAGATAGAAGTGATGAGTGATGTGCGTGCTCCTTGGAATGCATGGAAGTGTGATTGTGCATGGAGTACTCGAGTGCGTTAAGTTAAGATGCAATGCAAAATGGCTTCATAGAGAATTCGAAACTAACGTCGATCAATAGGACAGTCGCTATTTTCACTCGAGAGTTCCCCACTTTTTTCATTTTAATTCTTATTTTTTTCTTACACCGCATATTAATACCTGGACGGGATATCTATATATTTATACCACTTAGGAAATCCTCTATTCTTGTGGAATTATACTCGCGTTTGTTGGGAAAGAGTGTGAGAAGCCATTTAGAAGAGAAAAAAAAAACTCGCTAAGCCCTGGATGTGATTGGGATCCCAGCCTCTCCGTCACATGAAATCCAAGACTATACGAGAGTAACACCATCCATCACGTTCCCGTCGTTACGTATTACTTTGTTTTTACCCACAGTGGGATCCTAATTGTATAAATCGTTGACCCGTATTGCGTTTGGTCGTTGCGTCTCAAATATCGGCTGGGTTGAATGAGGCCTACTGGTGGATTATTTTTTAACTGTGTATTCTTTTTACATCCCTTCTCCACTCTAATGCGGGCTAGTTTTCACTTATAGTCATCCGATTTACCCTATAACTTTGATCAAGTCGTTAATAATACTAGTGTTCAATTTTTATATGTACTGTATTATTTAATCTTAGACTAAAATATTTCTTTTAGTTCCAATAACATTGACAATCAGACACTTAAATTATATAATCCAATCCGCCTCGGTGGCGTAGTTAGCTAACGCGCTGGTTTTGTGTTGAACTATATTGCCGAGGATTCAGGTTTACATCCTCTATATTTAACCCTCCCAATTTCTAACCCATTAGTGTAACTAGTACTTAAGCGTATAACCCGAACGGTTAGTAAGGCGTTGTGCAAAATAAATAAATATATAATCTAAACTAACAGGATAGGGAGATAGAATATCAATAGCAAGGGTATTCATCCGTTAAATAGGATGGAAATCCTTAGGTAACCAAATATGAGAAACGTGCACTAGAAAGTTTGTACAAAGTTTCATGGTTCAAAGGTCTAGCTTTAATGCCTGCAATTAGAGTGAATCTTCACTAATGACTTTTGATTAGTGTTTGATGAAAGTAAGGGAATGACTTTTTCTCAAATATTAATTTTGATAACCCTTGACGCATGCTTTAGATCTAAGGAGAGAATCAAGTTTGCTGGCAGTGTTAGAATCTACATTTATGATTTAGTTAGGAATTAAATTTTTTGACATTTAGAAAAGTCAATAAAATAATAATAATAATAATATATACTTAAGCCGTCACTTTTGATATATTATCAATACATATAAAACTATACTAGTAATATAGTAAAATGTTATCACTGCTGGTCGAAGAAATATGTTTATAATTTTAATAAATTATTTCCTACCAGAATTCTAATTTACATAACTATGTAATCAAATTAAACTTTTGATGCCAACAAAATCAACACACTTTATTTGGAATTATGAGATGATAAGGATTTTTGTTGTTGTTTTAAATAATAGAAATATTGGAAATATATATATTTTTTTAGATTGTATAATTTATTGTAGGTACGTAAGCACTCGATGGCAATCTCACACGCAGTAATATGTTAACATTATCGACCAAAACCACCTCCAAAGGAACTTCCACCAAAACCGCTGGCCCAGCAAAACTAACGCCATAGCTGCCACCTCCCTAACCCCCGACACTATAGCCCCCACCTCCATAGCCCCCCCCGCCCCCAGTTGGGTTGTATGTGCGCCGACGCCAAGCTTAAAAGTGCTGCCACCAGCGCCTAAAAGAAAGAATACGATACATACAAGTACAGTACAATAATAATAATATTATTATTATTAGCATCGCACCTTACTACCCGTTCGGGTTGTACGCACTTACGCTAATGTGTAATGGTAGGGTGATTGTGAGATGAAAATGGAGGACCTACAGTTTAACGTGGAATCCGAACCACGGTGGAGGCCTGGCATTCCCCACATTCACAAGATGTCTTGTCAGAGGTGAAGGAAGGGTTTGGTAATCAGATAAATCTGTGCCGGGCCGAGGATTGAACCCGGCCGCCAGCATAGAAGTCTAACACTTTACCCCTAGACCACCAGGTCACCTACAGTACAAAAAGACAGTCCAAAATAAAGTTCTATATAATATTAAGCTTCTATGAATAATCCTGTAACTAAACACCGGAAGTATCGATGCCCAAAATTGACGCATTTTTTGGAGGCAGGACGTTAAAAAAAATCGAGATAATTTTGTTTATCATTACTCTCAATTAGCTGTAAAATTGATATCAAATTATATTAAGCGGGAAAGAGGATTAAATGGGTATAAAATAGTCATAACACCACCTACTATGGTTTGCTTAGAAGATAATGACTAACTATTTTTTGATTTGCTTTTTGAGGGGAATTTAAGAGGGCAATCTTTTTACACATTAATTAAACTATATAATGTTTCATTTAAATTTAATCAGGCATTTTAAGTATAATTATTCAAAAAGTCAACTTGAATAAAAATCAATTTTTATTTATTTAATCAATCTAATACATAGCCTAAATTTTCAAAATTTTCAACTAGAAGTTTACCGAGAAAATCTTACTCAAATGGTTCTCCAGAAAACCACACACTTATGTATTGTTATCGTTTACATTTAGTGTGAATTCAATCAATATGTTATCATCAGTAATATGGACCAAAAAAATTGATGAAATTGACTTTTTTTTACAATCGATTGGATTCATTAATAATTGTTAAAATTGGGAATAATACTCTTTGAACTGAAAGCATTAATGTTAATATTTAATGGTTTAGGATTTTTGAGCTCACTTTGGTGAAATAAACATTGCAAACATTGCATAAACAAGTGTTTTTAACTTTTTTTTTTAGTTTTCCTAAATAATAATAAAAATTTCACTAATGTGGAAATAACTTAAATGTATAATTGGTTCGTCATCTTAAGAAACTTATTCCCCATTTATTAATATAGTAGTTTTACTCTTATTTAGTCAAACAGTCGTATCTGCTTTATGTAGATTTACCTTCTGGCGCATAATGTAAATTTTGACAGCTATGAGATATATATATATATTTTCCTTATTGCAATGTTGGCAAATTTAGTAAATCATGATTATTTTGATATTCTAAAAAAAAAAAATCTTGTGAATGTTTTGTTACAATTTGGTTTGTTTATCATTAATATTAAAAATATTATATTTAATTATTTTATATTTAAATTAAATATAGAAACAAAAGCTTAATATAAATATGACCTCGTAACTCGTCCACTTTAAAACCTCCTACCTCTGATATTAACGATTAAGATACACTTAAAGATCAAAATGTATAAATTAAGGTGAGGCAGAAGGGAGTAAAAGTATTTTTCAGTTTTTATAGAATAAAAATTTGTTGGCAAAAATAAATCAAATATTTCTCCAGTAGCAACATATAGTTTAGTTTTCTGCACATGCTAATATCAACAGATCTTGAATATCCATCAAGGGTGTCTTGGAATGTTGTCAAAACATTTTATATTTATTTAAAATGTTTTGACAACATTACAAGACACCCCTGACAGATATTAAAGATATTTTGATGTTAGCATGGGCAGAAAACTAAAATCTACGTTGCTACTGGAGAAATATTGGATTTATTTTAGCCAAAAAAATGTAAAGCTATAAAAACTCTAAAATTACTCGTGGTCCCTTCTGCCGCACCTTAATACTTATAACTTAACGATCTTTCCAGGTTTGATCATCATAATATTAATATTTTATTGGAAGGTTTACTAGTAGTAAACTATTTTATATCTATTCGATGCTTTATTTTCTGCTTGCAAACCATTTTGAAGATTTAACTTTCTTAAATTGAGTGAATTGTTCTATTTTCTAAGCCCTGAATTACTTATTGTTGATTCATTTTTGTTGGACATTATTTTTACATGTTTTATTCTGAATTAGTTTAGTCGTATATTTACAAACCCTTCTTTCCTTTGCCTCAAACAATGATAAACTAGTTTCTTACCCCCCCCCTCACCCCCCTCTCCCAATTTTGCCACATTCCAGTATATTTAAAACAAGTTTAATTTTTAACTAAAGTGATTTTTTTTAAATAACTATCAATGCATTCATACAAGTAGTTTATTCTTTAGTTAACTGAAATATGCCTTAGTGCTGCTAGTGACTATAAGCTACTTTATTATTATTAGCACCGCGTCTTACTACCCGTTCGGGTTATACGCACTTATGCTAATGTGTAATGGTTGGGTGATTGTGAGATGAAATGAAGGACCTACAGTTTAACGTGGAATCCGAACCACGGTGGAGGCCTGGCATTCCTCACATTCACAAGATGTCTTGTCAGAGGTGAAGGAAGGGTTTGGTATAAGCTACTTAATCTATCTAATCGATTAAAATGTGTTGAGGATGAATATTGACAAACTATGTTCGTAAACACCTAAAAACCTATCTTAAGCTAATTCTATACAGTCCACCTCATTACACGCTTGCTATTTCAAATCCACGTTAATGTTTTTTTCTACAATCTGCGCCTAGGTCTCTCCACTGGTCTCTTCCCATTAGGTTTACCATATCTGGTGATGCGTGCAGGATATGTAACTCCAAATTATGTAACCTCCTTCACACACACTATTATTTTAATCTCCTTTTGGACCAAATATTTTCCTAAGTACTTTTTTTTTTTAAAAGATTCCCTAAATATCTTCACGAAAGGATTCACTTAGCGTTTTAAATAGTTAGGAGATATTATACACGGCTGGGTAATGAACTCTGACCACCTGGCTCAGTCAAGTACATCTTAACGGAATATTAGTCCTTAACCTACTACTATTGACTTAGTCATGTACAGGTATGGTCTATATCAGGGTCACGTAACGGTCATGGCTCTTGCTAGGTTTTGATCCACTCCTTTATGTATGTAGTTGATTCACCTAGACGATGAGCTTTATATATATATAAAACCACCTTAAATAATCGTCTGGTTAACCATCTTAATTTGTGGAAAGAACGCAGTCTCTTAGAAATTTTCATATGTAAATTTTTTTTTAAGTGAACTATAGATGCCGCATCAACGAAAAAATAAACATTCACACGGTTATTTTCATACGTTCATATTATAATGAGGTAAAAACTGTTAAAAGAAAAACATAATTTAAAAATATATATTTGGTGTGAAAGTTTTGACTGCTAAAAGCCAAAAGCCCTGGTTTCGGTTCCCGCGTTCAGGTGCTATTTTTATATTTATATAATATATAAATGAAGCTTGTTCTTTATATGCACTATTTGTATCAATGCCTTTCTTTGGAATCACTTGTAGTTATTAATAAAATGGCACAGTGGGCGTTTTAGAAAATATATAATATATATTTTTTTACAGAAGGTATTAGCTTTTGTTTTTATAATTAATATAAGCAGTATTAATTCTATTGATACTGACTATAAAAAGTGACAGATGCATATTACATGATTAATTTCTGATGAAAGAACACATGAAAGTGGTTTTAGTACCGTATTAACTTGTCAGATACGGACGTGACTTTCCTATCTTTTTGTTTATTACCAGGGACCGGATGTCATGCAATTCATTTTTTTTTCGTCACTAACAATGCTCATAAGTACATACTCTGTTTATGATCCCCTTGTTGTAGAAATGCACATCTGATAGGTTTTTAAATTTTTAATATAAGGTAATATTTTCTTTGCGTTATTTTTAGTTAATTTTTAGACATTTTAAATGTATTTTTTAGTAATTTTTAGGCATATGAGTTTCTTATGGCATTATTGTTGAATAGTGTAACAATATTTGTGCCTGATCTACCCCAGTATCCTTAAAATAAACTCGCGGTTCACACGGTGAAATGTGAACAGCCCACGATCCTCCCAGGTCACGCGGGCCCTACACTACAATATATTTTTTTTTTTAATATTCTCAATATTTTATAAATGCTTAGAGATTTCATTTTTCAGCACAAAGTTGTTGGAGTAATAATATAATAGCTATGTATCTTCTTTGCTTTTACGTTTCTAAAATAGCTCGTACTAATTATAATCAAGTTTAAAAGTGGATATCTACGAGAATGAATAAAAAAAAAAGACTCTAGCGCTCAGGTGGCGATATACCAAATGTAGAATATCAATTTAAATAGAACGACTATAATAAGATAGTTAGTTTGAGAAACAGATAAAGTTTTTATATACAAAAATTATTAGAGTTGAAATTAAATTTAGAGTCCGAAACAAAAATCGCCATAGTTACGAATTTGATACATAATACAAGTTTTATCCAGCCATTGTCCAGGTCGATGACAATGGTCCGTCGTCCATCACAGATGGAAAGATGGTCAATTTTGGCTTATATGTGTAGCCATTATATAGGAGTTTCATTGCATAAAAGGGGGGGGGGGGGGACAGAGAAACACACTCTAGGTGACGTCAACGATGTCTTTTAACGGTCACGTACACCTTTGTTTACAAGCTCTATTGGACTATCAGCTAATTTCTCCAATCATCCGATGTTTTATTAGTGGTTCTTCTTCCAATCACCTGAGGTCAGGTACGTAGTCATCTCCTTGTTGCCCTCGAACTTACACAGCTCATTATTCGCCAGTTGAAAACGGAGTGCCGGGACATCTTGTTAACGCTTCGTTTCTCGCTTGACCCACTCATCGTTTTTAGTACGCCCGGTGTAGGCCAGCCTTGCAGGCTACTAGTGTAAGCAGAATCATTTGGTAAGTACACAAACAAACTATTAACATAGAATTGGATTTTGTAGTGAAATTTATTGTCCAGCATTATTTTATCATGTCTTGTTAACCTACATGAACAACAGAGATTAATACTATTGTAGGGATCCTAATAGAGTTGTACTTATTAGAGCGGGTAGTATGATTTACTGTGACACATGCGTTTACGTCATCGTGGCTCGGGGTCCTATTGTAACATTTTACAACGTAATGTTACATTATTATTATTATTATTATTATTACCGCGTCTTACTATCCGTTCGGGTTATACTCTCTTACGCTAATGTGTTTCGGGTAGTTGATTGTGAGATGAAATGGAGAACCTACAGTCTAACGTGGGATCTGAACCACGGTGGAATTCCATAGATTTACAAATTGTGATTAATACACGTCGTGTCTTAGGTAAAGGAAGGGTTTGGCAATCAGATAAATCTGTGCCGGGACTGAGGATGGAACCCCGGATCCCCAAAACAGAAGTCTGACACCTTACCACTAGACTGCCAGGTCACCACCTAGAAGAAAAAAGTCTGATAGATTGACGATTGAGTGCTCTACCACTTGACCACTGCAACAATATTATGGTCTAAACTAATTTATTCGTTGATTTATATTTTATTTACATTTCCTGTTTTCAAAAACCCCATTTGCCTAATATATTAGCACCATGTCTTACTACCCACCCGAGCTATAGGCCTACGTAGGAACTAATTATGCTAATGTGTTAGAGATGTTGAAGGTTGAATTTATAGAAAGTGTATACTCACTTGCGCAGAGAGAGAGAAGGAAAACTCAGTACAGCTGACAGGGATTCGAACCTAAATCTCTTTTTATCGGCAGTTAGGTCTATTGCAAGAGTAATGCTTTAGAGTTTAGACCACGCCACCACCGAAGCGGGTCAGTAATGTAATTAATGTATGGGTATAAACCAATCGGTTATTAAGATGTGGTGAAATAAAAATTTAAAAAGTGTTGTGTTAGGGATTTTCTCACGTCCATCGGACTATATTTGCAAAAGTCATGCAAGGTACCAGGCGCTACTAATATCTCCGCGCCACGGCGCCGTGTTACCGGCGTCTTTATTTTATAGCCCATGGCTGTTCACGGTAAGTAACGGACACAATACGGAGCCCCGTTGGAATATTTTTATAACGCCTCGTTGCATTCGGATGTTTCCTTTTTATTTCTTTATTTTTCACAAACCATGAAATGTAGAACCCTCTTCCCTCTTTACCACCAGCAGCTTTTTTTTTTAAATAGATAGTTACCGGCTCTAGGACCATTTATGGGTACACAATTGTTTTGATAACGTTTTTAAGGGGTTTGCTAATAAGTTATATAAATATTTTTATGGGTGGGTAGGAAAAAATGTTTTTTTGTTTTAGATATTTTAAAATGCTGTACATAATATGGGTGTCATTATTAATGTATTTGTAATTATTTTCAATTTATTAAAGTATCCATATGTGTTAATATACATTTATTAATTAAATTTAAACGTTACCCGCTTCGGTGGCCACGTGGGCTAACCCGCTAGTCTCGTATTGGGACTAAATTGCCGAAGACGGGGAGATCGGGACTTGTTCCCAGTTGGGTATACTGAGGGTGGTTTTCATAAATAGTTTTACACTCTCCCTCCACGCAAATGTGGATGCAGTTATTTCCTCTTAAATAAGCTTTCCTAATCACTAACCCATTAGTGTAATTATTTCACAGTTATATTACCTGAACAGGTATTAAAACAGGGTGCTAAAAAAAATTACAAAATGTTATATTAAAAGAAAAAAGTATTTTCCTTTCGCTTGTTTTCTTTATTAACTAATTATTAATAATTTACATTTTTGTATATCTAAGCACCCAAAATCTCCGAACTATTAACGATAGGAACCTCCTGACCTCCAAATCACTCTTATAATATTTGGTAAATAGTTATTTTAATTAATTTCAAATTTTAAATAAACCAAGATCGGTGCTTGTCCAACATCCCGTATTCTATTCTCAACAAGGATCCACACCATTGTGTAAAAAGATTATCCTATTCACGTTAAATTTCAAATTAAAATGATGGGTTCTTGTTTTGTATATTTTAATTGGAATTGTACTAAGACAAACCGCTAGTTTCTATTAAAATGCGGCAGAAGGGAGCACAGTATGTTTACAGTTTTTGTAGAATTGAAATCTTTTGGCCAAAATAAATCAAATATCTCTCCAATAGCAACATAGAGTTTAGTTTTCTGCACATGCTAATATCAACAGATCTTGAATATCTATCAAAGGTGTTCTGGAATTTTGTCAAAACTTTTTAAATTAAGAGAAAAAATTTTGGCCAAAGTCCTCAACACCTTTAATAGATGTTCAAGATCTGATGATAATAGCATGTGCAGAAAACTACTCTATGTTGCTATTGGAGAGATATTTGATTTATTTTGGCCAAAAAATATCAATTCTATTAAACTGTAAAAATACTTGTGCTCCCTTCTGCCGCACCTTAAAATCAATTAGCTATATATTATATAACGTGATTTAGACTCTAATAATAACGCTTAAATTCCTAGAAGTTAAATGTATGCTAAATTTTCTCAAACTATTTAATCGAAGAAAGTTTTGGAAAAAAGATCGTTATTAATTTTCTTTACTAAGAATTTTTATAATTGAAGTTAAGTTTGTTTTTAATTTTTAATTGAGAGTTTCAACCTGCAGTTCTTAAACACATATTTGCACATTACTTACAAACTAAATTAACCTGGTCCAATAATCCTTATACAACATTCCTGGCTATAGGGAAGAATCCTTAAACCAAATAGCAAAAATACATCAGTGGCAATCCTTTATGGTAAACAACGGATAAAAATGATTATTTTGTCATGTGGACCAGGCTTAGAACAAGTTATAAGCATAATGGTGTAAACATTGACTTAAGCATTCTGTAATATATGTGTAATTGAGAGTGTACTTGTAAGTAAAATGTAGCAAAACTGTAACATTATTTAATATTATTTCAATCTACAATATTATAGATGTTTTAGTTGTTTGTAATCTTTTACTGCTAAAATAAAAATCATTTAACATTATTTTTTATTAAAAATATACCCTGGACTTGTGGTTGATAGCCCCTAACAATTTGGTGAAGGTGATTGACATAATTAAGATACCTGATAGGAATATCTTTGAGGCGTTATTTCTTTAAAAGGGTTACCTGGTGGTCTAGGGGTAAGGTGTCGGACTTCTGTGCTGGCAGCCAGAGTTCAATCCTCGGTCCCGGCACAGATTTATCTGATTACCAAACCCTTCCTTCACCTCTAACAAGATATCTTGTGAATATGAGGAGTGCCAGGTCTCCACCGTGGTTCGGATTCCACGTTAAACTGTAGGTCCTCCATTTCATTTCATCTCACAATCGTCCAACCATTACACATTAGCGTAAGTGCGTATAACCCGAACGGGTAGTAAGACGCGGTGCTAATAATAATAATAATATTTCTTTAAACTTAACTGTAGCATTTCCGAGAAGATTCGGATTGAATCTTAGTGGGGCCATAATTATTTTGGGGTGCGGAAATAGAGAAAATATTATAAACGAAGCTTCTGATTAAAATTATTCCAGCAGCTACTAGCCCAAAACTATTCTCAAACTCATGGACAATAGTACATTAAAACCATCACCGGTAGTCATGCAGTATAAGGCGTCAGACATTCCGTTTACCCTGAAAAGTAGCAATATAACCTTGTTGGATTACACTATGGCCCTATCTTATAAGCTGTACCATAATGTTATTATTATTTTATTATTTTATATTATTATTAGCACCACGTCTTACTACCCGTTCGGTTTGTACGCACTTACGCTAATGTGTAATGGTAGGGTGATTGTGAGATGAAATGAAGGACCTTCAGTTTAACGTGGAATCCGAACCACGGTGGCGGCCTGGCATTCCCCACATTCACAAGATGTCTTGTCAGAGGTGAAGGAAGGGTTTGTTAATCAGATAAAACTGTGCCGGGACCGAGGATTGAACCCCGGCCGCCAGCACAGAAGTCTGACACCTTACCCCTAGACCACCATGTCACCCACTGTACCATAGTGGATTCAAGGCAATGTAAGTAAGCTTATCTTTCAGGGTAAACGAAAAGTACGTTATTTCACTTTGGGTTTCTCAGACATGTGATTTATCAGATTCGTTTCACGCAAAGGTGGGTTAGTTTCCGCTAAAACAAATTTCATCATCCCTGTACCATAGAATAAGAATGTAAATATCCCTAGTGTTAAAACGTATCAACTGAATTAATGCAGGGTACATATTTTTAAATAACAGTGCACAAAATGAAATTCGAAAAAATATTGTATCATGTTCAAACCACATCTACAGTCCAATTTTTATATGAAGGGCCTTATCTGAAATCTATAAATGTTGCTAGATCTACTTTCATATATTAATACGTCAGGTCGTGTGATCTACAGCTGTGACTCGTCTTACTACCTGTTCACATTGTACACCTATGTACCAATTACGCTAATGAGTCAGAGGTGAGGAAGGTTTAATTTAAGTGGAAGTGTACTCTCATTTGCTTGGAGGTAGAGTGGAAACCAGCTTTGGAAAAATTAACCCGACTCCGATAGTCTAACACTAGGGTGCCGCCTTAGACCAGGGGTGTGCAAACTTAGGTAAAGAAGAACAAAAAACTGGGGGGAGGGGGGGCAGAAACTTTAATTTAATAATTTTTTACTTAAAAATTAAGTTTTTAAATTATAAATTAATTTTTAAAAATACACATACTAGGCTGACATAAATAAGTTTATTTGCATTGAGAATGTATTCCAATCATAAATATTTTAGTGGCTTAATAGTATGTTCTAAAGTTCGTTGAGAAGATTTATATGATGGTGTGTGAGATGAGTTAAACCGTGAGGAGGTGATTCTCAAACGAGAAGACAGATGCTCATCAGTAAGTCAGTTTTTAAGATTACTTTTCCCAAGTTTAATGATTGAAAACACTAGTTCGCATGTATACGAGAATGCAAAATTGCTCTATTTACCAATTATGATAATGTGAATTTTTGCATGTTTTTTTTTTTAATGTACTTTTGTGGTATTTAAAAAAAGACTGCCTCTCAGTGCAACATATTTCAATTATTTATCTCGGGGCCATCTTTGACCCGAAGGCCCTAGTTTGTCCATCCCTGCCTTAGAACATGCAGCCGCCGAAGGAAATTACACCAGACACGTTTAATTAATTTATTTATTTAGCATTGTGTCTTAGTCCCCGTTTGTGTTATACGCAAATGGGTTAGAATTGAGATGGTTGAATTTAGAGTAAATGAACCCGCATTTGTTTGGAGGGATAGTGGAAAACCATTTAGGATAAACCTCCTCCAGTCCACCCGACCGAGATTCGAACCTCATCTCCCCATCCTCGGCAGTTTAGCTCAACATGAAACAAGCGCGCTAGCTAACTACGCCACTGAGGCGAGTTTCATATTACCAATACCTATAAAATAGCACTATTAAAATGGTAGAACGTTTTCACTGTTGGCCGTAAAAAATATATTTCTATTTTCTAAAAGATTCTTCTTATGAAAATTGGATGGTACTTTTAATTGTTTGCGTAATCCATCCCAGTCGTGTAAATCAATTATTTTTCTTTCATGCGCTGTTGTTAAAGTAAAAAAAAAAAAAAGCTATTGGTATCAGTTGTATACTTCCTCTTTATGTAACCAGGCACCCGGAATATCGACTTTCCTCCAATCGAACCCCTGATCCGTCCCCTCTACCCGCCCCCCCCCTCGCACCACTTCATCTCCCTGTCGCTTCCTATGACCTCCGTAGACGACAAGGAGGAGGTGTAAGGGGGAAGGGGAGCTGACCAGACTCCTCTTGTGGCGGGAAGATGCATCCAACTGATTTATTGGAGTCTACATTCAATAAGCTTCCAATAAACATTTGCCGCCGCGAGTAGGTAATAGTTTTACTTTTCCTTCACTGTGAAATGCTTTATTAGATTTTCACGTCCAAGATACAAGAAGGTCTAGTCATTTCCTAAAAAGGTTTACAAGTGGGCCTTGAGTAATTGTTTTTTAACGTTATCTTTGTTTATTTGTTGGTAAACTTCTAACGTTCTTTATTGAATAAAACTTTTGTTCTAAAATAAATCTTGTTTGTAACCTTCCTTTAACTTTTCCATTGATGGGGAAAAAACATGTTGAACGTATTTATTTATGTTTAAGAAATTAACTCGTTAAGACTTTAAATACAGCCGTATTTTTTGTGTAACAAAAAAATAATACAGACGGTCCCGAGAATTGTTTATTTAAAACAAAAAGTTTATCAATCCAGAGTGAACAAATCACCTCAAAATAACACATCAAATAATAAAAATTAATTTAAATCTCGCTTGCAGTCTTACACTTAACATAAGCGGCTAAACTTTGGGAAGTGGATCAATTAAACTAACTCAAAATATATTTTGGAGATTAACTGGTTTTCGCTTTCATTTCGCGCAAACAGCAAAAAAAAAAAAAAAAAAAAAATGTTATTTATTTTGTTCAAATTGACGGCCTCCAGCCCGGATACAAGCATTCGCACATATCAGTGACAGGACGAGTGTCTGACCGACATTGTCCGACTGTTGTTTCTAAGCACAATTTGCGTTACCCTTTGTCGAAATGATTGAAGGTCATTAAAAGGCACTTCTGTACCGCCACCCTTATCATTATTATTATTATTATTATTATTATTATTATTATTATTAGCACCGCGTCTTACTACCCGTTCGGTTATACGCACTTACACTAATGTGTAATGGTAGGGTGATTGTGAAATTAAATGAAGGACCTACAGTTTAACGTGGAATCCGAACCACGGTGGAGGCCTGGCATTCCCCACATTCACAAGATGTCTTGTCAGAGGTGAAGGAAAGGTTTGGTAATCAGATAAATCTGTGCCGGGACCGAAGATTGAACCCCGGCCGCCAGCACAGAAGTCTGACACCTTACCCCTAGACCGCCAGGTCACCGCCACCCTTATCCTCTGATAAATAAGGGCTGGCGCACATATACACAAAAAAAAAAAAAAATACAACAAATGATAAATTTCAGAGGAGCCTATAGGACAACATATGGTGTGTATGCCTTTCTCTCTGGCTTATACGACATTTTGTTTCCATGAACTCTCCATAATTATTATTTGTTGAATAGATACTTAGAGCAAAAGGGGGTAGAGGTCGAGAAACTCTTTAAAAGTTAACTTATTAACCTATAATTTGTTAATGAAAAGATTGCATGAAGTAAACGAACGTATGTTTATTTAGAAAAATAACAATTAATATTGGTAAATATAAATAACAAAGAATAAAGATATTTATATATAAAATATGAATATTGGGTTATACCCATAATATCAATGTTGTCATTACAACACGTGTTCCAATACGACCAAAAGAATACCACAATGTTTATTCTATGGCCCCTCAGGGTCTCCGCGGCAACCCGCAATACAACAAATAACAAACCAAGCCACAACAGGCCAACAGTCCGCATAACAATAGAAAAAAAGTTTTTTTAAAACTTAACAAGAAAATATCATTATTGCCAAACGTCTCCCAGAAATCAAAATTTACCATAGCACAAGGGAGATAGTCCACAATTAAATAACAATATAATAAATGCAAAAAATTACACAGCCGGACGGGTATAACATATCCCACCTCAGATAGGCAACACGCCATACGTAGCCTTACGATGACATACAAAACTAACGTTCACCAAAAGTGACAATCACTTATAAAGCCAGATGGGCTATAAAAGGATTCCTAAAAATATTAATAGTATGTCTCAAAATGCATCTTATGCCGTGCCTGGTATACCTTTCCTACTGATATATCATTATTCAAAAATGATATAACAGCAAATTATTTCATGTACCATTAAATAAATTATAAAAATCCCTCGTGTGTCCAGAAGGGACATTTGTTTGCCTTTACCAAAAAATCTATAAATCCAATTCATAATGATATGTCATATCTATAATGACTATTTAAATTTTAATTAAATCAATATTGCGAGTCCAAAAATATAATTTTGAAATATAAAGGCCGAAATAGAATTTGTACCTTAGCATCATCCTATCCTAGTATGTCTCTCACGACACGGTTGAATCAAGAAGTCAAATATTATGCGAATAACACCAGTATATAAATGATTATTTTCTGAGAGGAGGGGGAAAAGAGGGGAACTAGAACATAGTAGAAAACATACACACAGACCAGAGGGAAGGGATAGCAATTCATGAAAGAACATTCTATACCTTTGGAGACGCGACCAAAATATCACATTTTCATCACTAGGTCACTTCCACGTCACTCTCTTCCCATGATGCATTGGGCGGGCTCACGCCCAGTCCAGCACGCCCTTCACTCGTTTCAGTTTTAAATCAACACTTCGACGTGGATGTAGTGCTCGCGGGGGGAGAGTCGTGTGAGAATAAGAATATACGGTGAATGGGGCTTTTGGTGAGTAGATTCCACTGTTTATCCTTGGTATTGTTAGAATAGTATTCATTAGCTCGTTTAATCTCCTTTTCTTGTAATGTTTATTTCAATAAACGTTACACTTAATACACTTTTTGCTTCAGAGCTCCCCATACATAAAAAAAATAATGGCGTTAAATCAGGTGAACGTGGAGGCTAAGCCACAGATCCGGCACGACCGATCCATCTTCCGGGAAAATAAATATTAAATCATTCTGAGGACCTCTGCGGAAAAACGTGGTTTTTATTTATTTTCTTGCTGTTTGCGGAAAAGGAAGCTAAAACAAACAAATCTCCAAAATACATTTTCGAGTTAGTTTTTTGATTCACTAAAACTTCCAAAAGTTTAACCGTTTAACCTGGGAACACCCTGTGTACAAGTGGGTAAAATTTTAGATTCTACAATTTTTCGTTCACTTACTTTGATTACCGGTTCAGGTATTGTTTCTAGATTCTAAATAAACCTAGTCCAGCGTAAATTTGACACGGTATGTAATTGCCCTATTACTTACTCTATGACATTAGGAATTAGAAAAGTTCATTGCCACACTTATAAAAGTACGCCATCCATCCCTATCTTGAGATTCTTCTATCCAGTCCCACCCTATCTTCTTAAAGTTCATTCTAATGTTAACCTCCCATCTGCGTCTAGGAGTCGGTTTCATTGTCAGACTTGGTACGCCTCAAGTGCGGCGCTATACTAAATACAGGTTGACACCTACCTAGACCAGAATGAAATGGGACGGTTTTATTTCAGACTTAGTACCCATATGAAACTGGCCCATTCCATTCTGATCTAGGTAGGTGTAGTCAATATTTGTTATGAGCATATTAAAATAAGTCGATGATCAACTTTTTTAATTAAAAAGTTGTCATACAATTTTAGGACACTATTGATATGTATTTAATAACTGTTTATCATATTGGGGAGATAATTAAACTCCTTGTTTCTACAGAGAAATATTCGTTTTTTTTTTTTTTTGCTATATAAAAAGCAAAAATACTGTCCTTAACTTGAAACCCCTACAATCTCACCTTAATAAGGTCAAGTTATTTCAGATATTGAGAAGATATATTAACAGAGTTCTGTGATATCTCGGTCAACAATAATAATAATAATAATGGGAAGGTTACTAAATAAGTTGCTATAAGTGTGTTATTCAAGTTATATGGATGTTACCAATGTATAGAGAATAGAGGTGTTGCCACTTGAAGGAACTGGATTATGTAATTGCTTACGTCACCCAGAAAACATTGGTTATATTTTAATACAAAAACACCCACATATACATATTTAAAAAATATATTTATGGTAATTACGTTAATTGGACATCAGTGTGGATTTTAAAGGTATACTTATTATTTAAAGCTCCAAAATGTGTCTTGACTTTTAATAATTTAGTTTGTCTTCCAAATAGCTTTGTGTATTAACGTGCTGGCTTATGTACTGAGTGACGTCACAAGCTCAACTAATCGGATGTATTTATCTTTCTGGCTCTACCTTTTATTATCTTTATATTACATTTGAAGTTTTTTGTTTTGTTTTTTACTTAGCACCACGTCTTACTACCCATTCGAGTTATACCTTACATTTGATGTTATCATGGATTTTTGTTATTATTATATTATATTATATTATTATTATTAAGAATGATACGTAGTATAAATATTGAGAAAAGCTGCTAAGACCTAGAATTAAATTTCCTTCTAAAATAGAACCAGATTTTCAACTGCTCTGCCGCCAGTCTTATTTTCTCCAACTATTGGGTCAAGGTTTTTTTTTTACTAGCGTTCAACCTCAAACGTGCAATTCAATCATGCCCACGGGTGTAAGCCAAATTCAGAAGTATAGACACAGCCAGTGCCCTGAAATGGTAGGTTGTACCTCCAGTTAGTTGCGTTTTATGTCCGCGTGCAGCGCTGTTTCACAGAGCCGGCAGGGTAGAAGAGTTTATAAAGTGGCCGTACTTGATAGCAAACCCTTACGACAGTAGGTAGGCCCAGGAGGCTTAGAAGGTACCAGGGTCGCAGGATATCAAAGGAGGTAGGACGAGGGCCTAGGATATACCATGCGGCTTTGAATTGGAGAGTCATTATCTAAAAACAGGGTTATATCATAACACTTATATAAACTTAAATAAATTAGAACCACATATTAAGTTATTCTTTTTCTACTGAGTCTGAGTAACCGTTCAGCTTAAAAGAATATATAGATTACGCTAGTGTATATGTGATGGGTAAGGTAGAAGTGTTAAAATGTACCGGCATTTGCATGGAAGGATGGTGGAAGGCAATTTAGGTAAAAGCTACTCCTGGCACAACCAGTCAGGATTCTAACCCGGTTATCCCTGTCTCCGGTAATCTAGCCCAACACGAGAGTGACGCGTTAGACCATGCGACCACCGGTTTTGGCTGTTTTTTTTTTTTTTTTTTTTTTTTTTTTTGCACCACTTATTACTATCTGTCAGGGCTACTCACAGTTCTACTTTAATAGGATAGAGGTGAAGAAGATATAATTTAAAGAAAATATACTCACATTCGCGTGGACTGAGAGCGGGAAATCATCTAGAAGAAGAATAACTTGTTACACCTGACCAGAATTTGAACGCTTACCTCCAAACCACCAATAAGTCAGACTAGAGAGGACTGAAGCCTTTGTATGTGTGTCCACCAGTACGTGTCATAAATGGTTATTTATACCTTTATTTACTCTTTGTGTGGTGGTCTAAGGGCAAGGTGTCTGACTTCTGTGCTGGGGGTCCAGGGTTCAATCCTCGGTCGGGCACAGATCTATCGATTGTCAAACCCTTCCTTCACCTCTGACAAGACGTGTATTAATCACAACTTGTGAATGTGTGGAATGCCAGGCATCTATCGTGGTTCGGATCCCACGTTAAACTGTAGGTCCTCCATTACATCTCACCATCACCCTACCATTCACATATTAGCGTAAGTGCGTATAACCCGAACGGGTAGTAAGACGCGGTGCTAATAATAATAATAATAATAATAATAATACATTAAATGTGTATATTCATGTCAAACTCAATATAGACATATTTTATAGGTCTAAATTGACAAATAAGAATTTAATAGAAATGTGTTAACCTGAAGGATGTGCAACCATTATTGAAACTAAAACAATTTTTACCGGGAGTCGAAAAGGTCGCCCTACTCCCCCTTCCACCCCCAAACACATCCTTGGAACCACACTGGGCCTATAGGGTGAAATTGGAACAAATAATGTTGTCTATACTGAAGTTTTCTCAAACACTTTGTAATTATGAATGTAATGTATGCTATCAATTTTCCATTTTTAAATAAAGTTTCTTTAAAACTAACTAAAACCCAAAAAGACGTAAATTTTATTCATTTGAAATTTTTAATATTCAGACTTTTTTTATTTTATTTTTTTAGCACCACATCTTACTACCCGTTCGAGTTATATGCCTATGTATTAATTACTCCAATGGGAAGCGCCTCAGTGGTGTAGTTAGTTAACGCCCTAGTTTCGTGTTGAGCTAGACTGTCGAGAACGGGCAGATCGAGGTTTGAAACTCGCTCGGGTGAACTGGGGGTGATTTTTCCTCAATGGTTTTCCAATTTCCCTCCACACCAATGGGGATCATTTCTTCTATATTCAACCTTCCCAATTCCTAACCCATTAGTGTAAAAATGAATTCTTAAGCGTATAACCCGTATGGGTAGTAAGACTGTGTTAAGTATCATTACTCGTTTTGTTTAGGGATTGGGAAGGCTTTAATTTAGAAGTGTAGCCGTACTTGCGTGGAGGAAGAATGGAAAACCATCATCAGTGCACCTGACTGGTATCAAACCCCGATCTCCCCGTCCTTGAAAATCTAGTCTAACACGAGTAGTACGTTAGACCATGTGCTACCGAAGCGGTTCTATACTCTTTATTTAAATAATAGTATATTTTCCTATTTTTAACTAAGTATTGCTCAAATTTTCGGACATGTTTGTTAGTGTATATTAATACTTTGGTCATAGTAGTTTACAACTTACACTATAGAGTTTATATAGGCAGTGTCAATTTTGACAACTGCAAGATACAGTTACAAACCAATTTTCAAAGGACTAACCTTAACTTATATAAAAAAAACTCCTACTATACCTTGATTTTCTCATGAATGATCATTTAAAGGAGCTTTTAGAAAATAAAAACTTGTTTGCGGTCAACATTGATAACATATTACTATTTTTGGGGTAATGATAATATATATTAAAAGTGACAGGACAGATCACATTATTTAATGTATGAATACCTTAAAGTACAGTAGCCTCATGGCATCTTTGGTGCTGATTGACAGCTGCTAAACACATGTTTTTGCAGATAATATGGTTCAGCGTAGGGATTTATAATTTGGTCTGGTAACTTTCAAAACCGTCAGCTGTGAGCTGTCAGTCAGTACCAAAGAAGCCATGGGGCTATTATAAATCTAGTAGATTTTCCTATGGCATAGTATTTTGTGGATCGACGTTTACGTATTTGTCATTTAGTGTGATATGCAGCTGTCACTTTTGATAAATATTATAAATACCTAATCAATAATAATATATTACAATGCCATCAATTTTGATATAAAAACCTAGATTGTATTTTCTAAAAGGTATTTCCTGTAAAAAACTTTTATTTTGACAACTCTAAATTATATTTTTGTGTAGGTTTTAAAATGTCCCTCCTATAACGAATCCAAATACAATCGAAATAGAAAAAGAAATTGTGATCAATCCTCCGGATGATCCCAACATCCAATCCAACATCCAACTAGACTTCGCACTCCGAAAGGACTTAGCTTTGGGCTCAGCTGTGGTGAAGCCTAGAACTTCTGCCCTTTGATGTGGCCGTACACCCTTGGAGGGATAAACCTTGCTTTGATCAATGAATCATTACACCTGGGGATGATCGAACTGAGGGCCTCAAGAGAGGTGGATGGAGACGAGGGTCTGGAACAAGTGTTCAGTGGTGGTGAGCACAGGTTAAATCCGTCATTGTCATCGAAAGTTCCTTTTTTTTTTGTTAGTACCACGTCTTACTACCCGTTCGGGTTATACGCTTTAAGTACTAATTACACTCATGGATTAGGAGTTGTGAAGGTTTAATTAGAGGAAGTGAACCCGCATTTGCGTGGAGGGAAAGTGTAAAACCATTTAGGAAAAAACCCTCCCAGTTCACCCGACCGAGATTCGAACCTCGATCTTCTCGTCCTCAGCAGTCTAGCTCAACACGACAAGCGCGTTAGCCAACTACGCCACTGAGGTGGGTAATTTAAATGAAGTGAACCCTCATTTTCATGGAGGGAGATTGGAAAACCATTTAGAAAAATCACCCCTAGTTCACCTGACCGAGATTTAAAACCTCGATCTCCCCGTCCTTGACAGTCAATCTCAACACGCAACTACGCCAACGAGGTGGGTATGAAGAAGGTTGAACTCAAAGGAAATATACCCACATTTGCATGGAAGGAAAGTGAAAAACAATTTTTAATAAACCACACTCAGTAAAACTGACCTGGATTCGAACCTATGTCACCCTGTCATCGGCAGTCTAGTATACCACTAGAGTGACGCCTTAGATTATATGGCCACTGAAGCAGGTATGATAAAGGTAGAATTTAGAGCCATTGAAGGGAGAGTGGAAAATGAGTTATACTAAAACGACCTCAGTACACTTGATCTAGATTCTAACCACGTTATTCCCATCATCTGCGGTCCAGTATATTGCGAGTGTGACACCTTAAATGTTTAAAAAAATGCTATTCCTAGATTGATTTAAAAGTGGGTCAACCACGGGCTGTATACCGGGAGGCAAGTTCCTTTTTGAAACGTAATTAATGTTCGTACGAATGAGTTCCTTCTTATCTCCCTTCCCCCCTGTTTAATCATCTTACTATCCGTCTAGGTTAGCTGCAAATTTACATTAAATGAGGTAAGGTATGAGGTAGGTATGATTTCAGAGGAAATTTCCTCTCATTTTCGTGGAGAAAGAAACCAATTCAGAAGATAAAAAGTTAGTACACCTATTAGAGATTATTCCCCCGTAATTGGCAGACCAGTGCAGATGATACTGACACCTTTGTCTGCATGCCCACTGATATAGTTCTTGCTTGATTGTTAAAAAAACAACACATCTGCACTCTTATATCTCTTTCCAGAAACGTGGCATACTTTAACCTCACATGCGGCGGGATTTTAATAACTTAAAGGTGGGTGATGTGTGTGTGTATATATATATATATATATATATATATATATATATATATATCAGGTAATGTAGTAGACGTGGTTAATAAGCCTACCTCGATAGTCTGTATACCTTGGACCAGCACAGCTTCAAACATCAGTAATTGCTAGGTCATGCAGTAGACGTGGT
The DNA here is from genome assembly GCA_039000515.1 of Timema cristinae. NCBI lineage: Eukaryota > Metazoa > Arthropoda > Insecta > Phasmatodea > Timematidae > Timema > Timema cristinae. The sequence continues at coordinate 37,718,046 of JBCFYV010000100.1, forward strand.
TAATAAGCCTACCTCAATAGTCTGTATACCCTGGACCAGCACAGCTGCAAACATCAGTAATAGCTAAGTCATGTAGTAGACGTGGTTAAAAACCTACCTCAATAGTCTGTATACCCTGGACCAGCACAGCTGCAAACATCAGTAATTAGCTAGGTCATGCAGTAGACGTGGTTAAAAGCCTACCTCATAGTCTGTATACCCTGGACCAGCACATCTCAAAACATGTCATTGCTAGGTCATGCAGTAGACGCGGTTAATAAGGCTACCTCGATAGTCTGTATACTCTCGACCAGCACAGCTGCAAACATCAGTAATTGCTAAGTCATGCAGTAGACGTGGTTAATAAACCTACCTTGATAGTCTGTATACTCTGGACAGCACAGCTGCAAACATTGATTGCTACGTCACGTACCTGGTCCGTTGTAAACTGCACAGCGGGTAACCTCTACGTCATGTAGTAGACTAGGACCGTGATTGATGCCTGTCATAACAACGAACTGGAGAATGGCGAACTACTACTCTCTAGTAGACTTCTAAACCAATAGGTCTCGTTTACTCCTCCCCTCCCAACCCTTTTTTTATACTTGACCTGTGACCTTTTAGAAAAAAGAATTTCCTCTTAGAAGGTGTATGAAATATTAATGACAGTGGCACTGGTGTTCGGCGTAAAGTGTTATGGCTTCGTTTCAAAGACTAGGCTGGATTTTTGTAGAATACAAATTATATTACTTATGGTTGAGTGTTTTTAAACGTAAATTGAACTCTTATTTGAAATAGTGAGTTATAAAAACGTCTCTGGGGGAGGGGGGATGGGGAAAAGGGAACCTGCTTCGGTGGCTGCATGGTATAAGGCGTCACTTTCGTGTTAGACTAAACTGCTGATGACATGGAGATCGGGGCTCGAATCCCGGTCGAGTTTACTGAGGCTGGATTAGTTTTCCTACGACCGTGAATATATTTTCTCTCTACCTATTTTGTTAGTGTAGGGTCTAAATAAGAAAATATCCCGGAGGGTTCACGCACGAAATTTATAATTTTTTTTTTATCGCGGTGTCTTACCACCCGTTCAGGTTATATGCTTATGTGCTAATTACTCTAATGGTTTTAGGGATTAGGGGGGTTATATTTATAAGACGTGTACCCGCGTTTGCGTGGTGGGAGGGTGGAAAACCACTATCGGTACATCCGACTGAGACTCTAACCTTGATTTCCCCGTCATCAACAGGATAATATATTGCGAGAGTAGCGCGTTAAACCACGCGGCCACCGAAGTAGACTTAAGATATTAAATCTTTTATTCAACTATGAAAAATTGTAGAAGTTGAGAGAATATAACTTGATTTTGACTTGAAGGAAGATTTAAAAAAAAGTGTTTAACTAACTTAAATGCTGTCAAGATTCTACCCTTCCCTTACGGGTCAGAGTCAGACATAAGCTCTTTGCGAACAACTCTTTTAAACGGAGGGCTCTCCAAATAATCGGGGCAGTCATTCATTAGGCGCAACGCTCACCAAAACCTCTTAGACGTTAAAATGTCATTAAACTTTGTTGAGGCCTGCTATAAGCAGAGAGTAAGGTTTTTTTTTCACATATAAGTCTCCCTGTTAATTTCATCTCATCTTACCACGCTAATTTTGTAGAGAATATATTTTACCCTTTTCATCCTTAGCCCTTATATTAAGTGATTCATAAACCTTGTGTTGAACGTATGATTATATATCAATTTTTCATAGAAAGGGATCCATCCATATGGAAGCCAAAGAAGAGATCATATCTACTTTGATGTATCCATACTTAGTCATCTAATCTACAACTGTAACTTTTGGTAGATATTATCAATACCTATAAAATAACACCGACAATAAATTAGTGTAGTATCAATATTAGCCGCAAAATAATAATAATTATATTTTCTGGACGACTCTTCTTATGAACATACAAACATATCTTTTCCGCTGTTAGACGAAGGTCACCCAAAACCGGTTTTAGACGATTTTAAGTTCCTGATAATGGTGTATGCACAGAGATAAGTCAATTATATTCAGCAGAGAAATCATCCTCAATCCCAACGGAGAAAAAGATATATCTTTCAAATAACAAGTTAAATAATAACTACGTATCGAAATCATTTAATTTATCAGTTAATTAAAATTAAAAATTAATTTCAACTTACTTTATATGATTTAAAATTTGTAACCAATCACTCCCAACATTTTTAACAGAATAAAATAAATCATAAATAAATTTAACTTTGGTTTTTACTTTATTGTAACGTTTTAAATTTTTATTACCCGCTTTTGTGGTCTAATGGTCTAGGGCGTAACTCTTGCAATATACTATACTACTTATTACGGGGATAACATGGTTCGAATCCCGGTCGGGTGTACTGAGAGTGTTTTTTTCCTAAATGCCTGTTCACTCTCCCTCAACACAAATGCTGGTATATTTCCTCTCAATTCAACCTTCCTCGTTCCTAACACAATAATGTAGGCCTAATTAGTATTTATGCGTGCAACCGGGATGGGTAATAAGACGCGGGACTAAAAAAACTTAATTCATTTTTTCTTTTTTTTTCACATCCAGAAAGTGGGCTCTGTTTGTTTATAAGAGATATTTGTCTAGCATGTTATAGAATTCACATGATGTATGTATTCATACGTCAAGTCTTGTGATCTTCAAATGTCATTTGGTTAACTGCTATAGCCCAGTCAATAGTTTTTTTCCTACAACAAATCATTGAGTTTTTATGTTTGAAAGCGTCACGTAGATCCAGGTTTTGAATTATTTTCTCAGTTTTAGACCTTGGTGCACTGCTGCTTGCACCACCATCATGAAAAAAATGGCAATTAAAAATGACTCTTTATCAATATCTCTTTTCCAGCTGGTCCTACAATTAAGGTAGCTCTTATCAATATTTTAAAAGAGACGACTTCCTACAACCTTTGTCTAAAACTTTCTTATTTTGTTCGAATAAGTTCCACTCTCCAGCGGCATAAAGTGAAGAACATTGTGTTAATAGGTTTATTATGAGGGTGTTAGTGATTGTTGAGATCAGGAGACAATGTGATTGTTGAGGTCAGGAGACGAGATGATTGTTGAGGTCAGGAGACTAGGTGATTGTTGAGGTCAGGAGACTAGGTGATTGTTGAGGTCGGGAGACGAGGTGATTGTTGAGGTCGGGAGTCGAGGTGATTGTTGAGGTCGGGAGACGAGGTGATTGTTGAGGTCGGGAGACGAGGTGATTGTTGAGGTCGGGAGACGAGGTGATTGTTGAGGTCAGGAGACGAGGTGATTGTTGAGGTCAGGAGACGAGATGATTGTTGAGGTCAGGAGACGAGATGATTGTTGAGGTCAGAGACTAAGTGATTGTTGAAGCTAGGAGAAACAAGTATTAACAATCTCGAATGAGTTCAATGACAATATGAGAAACTGTTACAAGACATAGGTCATTATTGTTGTACAAAATACATCAACCGCCTATTTCAGGAAAGAACAAATTATGTAGTGCCCCCAAAATAATGTTGAACATTTAACATAATGTACCTCATTCCGTAACTTTATTTGTTTATTTATTAACTCAAATTTATAGCATTCCAAACAAATATATTAATAGTTTGAATAACTAATATCTTAACATTTAACTAAAACTGTCACAAAATCACTTTAAAATTGTTTGTGTACTTTTGGTTACTGTAACAATAAAGATTAATATACGGTAGATGTATTAATATTTCACTTGTAATTAAAACAGATAACTAAATATCTTCAAGTACACAATAATTACAAAGTAAAATTATTTCATTTATGAAACCCTTTTTGTTTAAAAGTGTAAAATATTCACTTGTAACTTGTAATTTGTATATTTTTTGTTTTATTAAAAAGGCCCTTCCCCTCATGTCTTGAATTTGTTCGCTTAAGCCAATAATAAGGTAGTGATTTAAAATAAGCTAATAAAAAATAATCCTTTCCTCAAATACCCACGAATATGGTATCCATCGGGTATATACAGGTTGGCGCAAAAGTCAGTCTCCCTTTCTATTAGTATTTATTATATGAGGGGAACTGATTTTTGCGCCCCCTGTATGTTCCCCCCCCCCCTGCGCTTTTTAAAAAATTAATTTTCCTGCTCTTCACTCCCCCACCCTCCTTCGCTGCCCTTTCCCAGTGAAATCTTAGGAACCTTTCTCTTAATGAAGGGTTTGGTGGAATCATGTGCTAGGGCACAACAACTATAACAGTAATTATTGCAGTTATTATTTAATTTTGTTCGTTAACTTCCTTACATAGAGAAACAATCTTATTTAGCATGATTACTTCTGAAAGTTAAAAAAGCTTTTGTTGAAATAGAGCTCAAAAATAGTTTAATTTTATGAACTGTTTATTTTTGTATTTCTTGAATGTTAATTTCCCATATTGACTATTTTGTGACATAGCACATTATTTCACTAAGCCCTTCAAATTTTAGTGTGCACTTTCTATCTTCTCCACGTAATCATTCTAATGTATCTGGCATCACTTTCTTACTGGCGTATAAGTGCGGTGCTTTCACTCACTGTCAGCTCAAAAGTTTCTCACCAAAGTTGACTGCTCTCACAATCTGAAGACTATGTAGACTCGACCAACTGTACTTTAGTTGTTTCTTTCAAACACGCTCAGTTATAATGTCCAACGTAGGTGACCTGGTGGTCTAGGGGTAAGATGTCAGACTTCTGTACTGGGGGTCCGGGGTTCAATCCTCGGTCCCGGCACAGATTTATCTGATTACCAAACCCTCCCTTCTCCTCTGACAAGACATCTTGTGAATGTGGGGAATGCCAGGCCTCCACCGTGGTTCGGATTCCACGTTAAACTGTAGGTCCTCCATTTCATCTCACAATCACCCTACCATTACACGTTAGCGTAAGTGCGTATAGCCCGAACGGGTAGTAAGACGCGGTGCTAATAATAATAATAATATAATGTCCAACACCTATAGCTCAGTAAGTACCGTGCCTTACTACCCAACCGGCATGGCCAATGGCCAGTAATTTTTTTATTTAGCACTATGCCTTTCACAGTGTTGAATTATCGAGTGGGGGGGGGGGGGGTTCTGGGTGCAGTCTCTGGTATAGAATTAATGATATAATCAGTATGTTCGTAAATACATGAAAATAGATTTAGTAACTTTCCTGGCTGTCGGATAAGGTGCTCCATATGAAAAGTGAAACTGAAACAACTATATAAGATTATTTTAAATTCACACAACACACTTCCGGGGTTTGAACTCTGGACTTCCCGTCATCTAGGGACCGTACGAGAAGATACTTAAAATAGGTTTTTTGTTGTGAACATCATAATATTGTTGAACGGGCCCTTTTTTTTTAACATTTTCATTACTATAAAATTACATTGTTTTCATTAAAGTTTTAAGTAAATCATTTAAACTTCACTAATTTAATTTGTAGTTTTATATATAAGTGAAAACATTAGTAAAGATACGCATCGATGTTTATGATAATACAGCAATTGGTTGGTCAGGAAATTAAAAATTGTGCTTCATCGAAAAAAGAATTCTCATAATTTAAAATTTTACACTCAGGAAGGGAAAATTTTCAAAAGTGTATCGACTTTTATTGCTCCTTTATCAAACTATGTGACTTTATTTATGACCCTTTTAGCTGTGTGGTGCACTATCTATATTCGGTTACAATCTCTTGGGGAACTACAGTCCCACTGACAGATAACCACGTTGTTGTTCGTGTTCTGGCCTTTCATAGAATAAAAAAACAAACTTACAATGATAGATTGTCCACGCTTGCCGACATGTTATTTTCCTAGTTTCATATCTAACATATTAACGATTGTTAGGCTGGAGTTTTGTCGACCACTTTGCTGATGGAGAAAGATATTTCCTTCATAAGACCTGGAGTGCCTTCAGAGGTTGTTACTTAGTATAACTGAGAGAAAGGGAAGTTGAGTATCTTTCCTTCATTAATACCTGCAATGCCTTTAGAGATTGCCAATGAGTATATTCAAGGGCAAGGGAAGATTATCTCTGCTTCATAAGACCTACAGCTGCTTCAGAGATTGTCGCCGAGTATAACTGAGGGGAAAAGGATGTGGTTTATCCTCCATAAGACCCTTAATGCTCTTTGAGGTTGTTGCCGAGTATAGACTAGGGAAAATATCCCTCCTATTTAATACCCGCAGTATTCTTGGAGGTTAAGGAATCAAAATCTTCAGATACATATTCATTTTCAGTAGAGTTAATAAACGGAGGTGGTGAAATGATATTAATAAAAACTCGTAAAATTCTATGTTCCATATGGAACCATGAGGTTCTGCCATAAGAATGGAAGGAAGGTATTATAAAACCCATTTTCAAAAAGAGAGATATCACATATTGTAATAAACTATAGACTATCTCACTACTTCCAAAATGTTATAAAATAATTGTATCTAAAATAGATTTTAATGAGATCTACTTCATATGCAGATGAAATAATTAGGAATCATCATTGTGGATTTTGATAAACTAGATCAATAACGGATCAGAGTTTTTACTATTCAACCAAATAAAAAAAGTGGTATCACAACATGAAGGTATGTCAATTATACATAGATTTTAAAAAGGCCTGTTATTCATTCAAAATAAACAAATTATATGACATTTCAGCTAAGCTTGGGATACCCCAGGAACTTGTCAGTCTAATCGAGGTATGTTTGACTGATACACATGTTAGGGTCTCAGAGCACGGATTGGATGTCACTTATTAGATACGTTCGAAATACAAAGTGGGTTGAGACAAGGAAATAAGACTTTCCCCGTTAATTTTTAATCTAGCCTTAAAGTATGTTATTAGGACAATGCAATAGAGTAGGGAAGGGTCGACATTAAACGTTACAATGAGGCTATTAGGGTACGCAGATGATCTGGCTTTGTTAGGTAATAAGGTAAGAAGATGTTTCAAGAAATTATATTTTAGATTAGTAAGGAAATAGGATTAGAAGTGAACGGTGAAAAGACTAAAAGTATATGAACACACATAAAACACAAATTGGGGACGATAATTTAAAGATTACTTTGAAGGACCTATAATTTGACATGGTTAGCGAGTTTAAATATTTAGAAACAATTTTAACTTGCAATATCGGTATTAGATTAGAAATTAGGAAAATAATACATTCTTGAAATGCGTGTTAATACGAGGTCAGTAAGATTTTGACATATCTCATGATGTCAAGGAATGTAAATCTCAGAATATACAAAAGAGTAATTTTACAAGTTATTCTTTACTGGGGAGTGGAGGAGGTTATATAAGGATGAATTACACACCTTGTACTCATCAAAATACATTATTAGGATAATATTAGATTACGGTGGGGCAGGATATGCAGCGTGAATGAAAGAATCTAGAACCATGTGCATAATACTGACTGGTAAACGCCATGGGGAAGACCTAAATGCAGATGGGAGGAAAACATTGAATGTACCTGAAAGATATAGGGTGTAATGAGGTGGACTGGTTAGATAGAGATAGGTGGCGTACTTTAGTAAATGCGGCTATAAACTTTCGAGTTTCTAATATACCATAGAGTAAGAAAGTGTTCTTGTAGGTTGTCACCGAGTATATCTGATGGAAATAGAAGATGACTTCTCCTCCATAATGCCTGCCAGTACTCTCTGAGACTGTCGCCGAGTATAGTAGATAGAAGGAATGATATTCCCTGCAGTTCCCCGCTCATAATTTGCCGCCGAGTGTATTCCCTAAGCACACAACACAATGTTACGAGTAGGGACGTAGAGAGGATGAGAATCTCGACGAAAAGGGTGTTTGTCTTGTCGCCTCGACGTTGCGGGGGACACGACCGTGATTGATGGCCGTCATAACAATCCAAGAGGGTTTTAGAGAGGAGGGTGAAAGGGGAGGTGGAGGGTGGACAGAATGAGGGTGAAGGCTATTTGGAAGACGTAGGAGCTCTTCACTGGCAATCCCTGTCCAAACCACCCCCCTCCTTGAGTTGAGTTCTCACGTCGGTTTTATTCACAGCCTCCTAGACTTGATTTAGAATGAAGGTTACAAAATTCGAAGTGGGGAGTCGGAACAATGTCTAGAAGTCAACTGGTTGGAGGGTTTTCAATGATGTCTTCATTCTCAGAGGGAGAGCAAGTTAATACAATGGAAATATCTCCTGTTATAGCCGAACAGCTTGGTAGATGTTTTAATCAATAATATGAGAAAGCGAACAAAAGAAGGAAATGCAACTGATATTTTAATTATATATAGTGGGGCAGAAACAATGAGACGATCTATGCAGAAGAAAGTTATGGGCAACTTGCTGAGGTTTGTCTGACGTCTGGTGATGCTCACCTGAGTGACATCTTCAAAAAGATACAAAAAAGCAGTATGTAGATTGCTTTTATTTAGCTAGTGAATATTTAATTTTTAATTAAAGTGTTCATTTTAAAGTTACTAATCGTCTAACCGTTTAGGATCCACCTTATAAAGTCATAACTAGTATCTATCCCGTTTTATTTATTTTTAAATAAATATAAGCCTGAAAATTAAATTTTCTTGCTGGAAAATAAATACTTAAAGACATTTCAAAATAAATGTTGTGAGATATCCCTACAGAAAAGGGACATAATTTAAATGTTCAAAATTTCGTGGGTTGGGGAAGAGGATAGAAAGGATGGCGCAGGTGGTTTAACCAGAAACAGAAATGGGATTAATTATATCTTCTATAAACCCTTGTTTTGGGGGAACCGGAAACATATCAAATTAATAAAAAAAAGAACTTTTTTGGGGGGGAAATGGAAACCAATAAATCTTCTATACAGAACATCTAGCGATAACATCTAAGAACCTCTATGTTTGGAGAACCTGAAACAGAAGCTAGACCTAATAAACTTTTCTAATAGAATTGAAAGAAAAAAAAATTCACTTTTAGTTTATCCCCACATAAAGTGCAAGGGTTCTTAAACCACTTTTATCTCAGGAGTCAAGAAACGTTGAAATTTTTCAAAATCTGAAGCTAGATTTTTCTTTTTTCGATCACAATACTTCTCTATTTGAGGGCTTGCGAGAAAGTAAAAAGTGTGATTAAGACGAGTGGAACCGTTCTACCATATTTAAAAAATATACAAGTAAATGAATACATAATTATTTAAAGGGAAAAAAATGTATTAGATTTATTTCAATTTCCCTGTTGTCAAATGAAGAATGTAGTAAACCAATTTCGATTTATTTTCTAGTTTGAGCGTAATCTTTTATTTAGGTTCCCGGTTGGTAGGCATAACCATTGAATTCGAACTTTGATTATGTGAACATTATTTTGATTGCGAGATGTATGATTTGTGTCTAGTTTTCTATTAAGATAATGAAAAAATGTATATGCATCAGGATGGAGGAAATATTGTGGAGTTTATTTTTCACAGGTATTTAACATGAACTTTCTGAGCCTACTGATTTATATCAACACACCTCTTATAAACTAACTTAAATCTAGAACAGACACACAACACACAGACTACTAGGCTACTGATTTAGCTAAGATGTTGGACGGGTGTTGTCGAACTGGTCCGATGGTTATTACAAAGGGGTGGGAGGGGAGGTTAGGTTAGGTTCACCCGCGTCATCTGTAAATGAATGCGCCGAACACCCTTTCCTTCTTGAACACCACCACTTTTGGCCCGTTTGTGTCTTGTCCGCCTTAGAATATTTAAAACCTTCATGCACCACTAATGTACACCCTCTCTCTCACTTAACATTGAAAACATCACTGCGCACCACTCTGAAAACAACTGACAATTACTAATTGGGTGGTCTTTCAACCATCGGACCAGTTCTACCGTACCCATGTTGGACTGGTGGGTCATATAAAAGAAAAACACTAAAAAAAAGTCAGTAAGATTGATATCATAAAAATAAGTTGGAATCATTAATTATTTCTACAGTTCTTAAACAGTCAGTTCATTAGATTAGAATCTGAAAGGCGAGATTTTATATTTTGTTTTTCACAATTTTATCTATGAATAATACTGATTAATAAGAATTATCAATATGATTAATCTTCATCGTCAAGATATTCAACAAAATAAATGTTGTGTGGTATACTGTTTTCCAGATATTTTTGTCTGTATGACACGTCTTGAAGGATAATTGTTCTGTAGTTCGTAAATATCTGATTCCAACTAATATTAGTTCCGTACATTTTATTAATAAATTTGTCAATGATACTGATATCAACGATATTAAATGGATTAAAAAAATCATAAGCTTTTTTCATGAAATTGTGCTAATATTTGAATGAATATATCGCCCAACATTTCTGTGTGTCCACCATATATTATTTTTTATTTAGCACCCGTCTTACTACCCGTTCGGGTTATATGCTTTAAGTACTAATTACACTATTGGATTAGGAATTGGGAAGGTTGAATTAAAGGAAGTGAACCCGCATTTGCGTGGAGGGAGAGTGGAAAACCATTTAGGAACACCCCCCCCCCCCAGTTCCCCTACCGAGATTCGAACCTCGATCTCCCAGTACTCAGCAGTCGGGCTCAATACGACAAGCGTGTTAGCCAACTACGCCAAAGAGGCGGGTTCCACCATATAATTTGATATCAAAACATTTGTTTATTGAAATTTTTGACATGTGTGGAAAATGTGTCAATACATTTAAAAAAACTAAATTTCAGAATGAATATTTTGGTGAGTGCATTAAAAAGGACCGAGGGGTGGACATGCGCCCACAATCGTGGGGTTGGCTACCTCTGGTACAGGTGTTTATATTCTCAATCATCATCATTGTCGATGTGCGTCAATAAAATAGTTCAATAAAATAGGTCAACTGCACAAATTTCTTTAAAGATTCACGAAACCAAAGTAACCGCAACTTTTTTTTTTTTCCGATATGACAATATCACATTTCAAAATACTTAAAATTAGGTGACCTGGTGTCTAGGGGTAAGGTGTCAGACTTCTGTGCTGGCGGCCGGGGTTCAATCCTCGGTCCCGGCACGGATTTATCTGATTTCCAAACCCTTCCTTCACCTCTGACAAGATATCTTGTGAATGTGGGGAATGCCAGGCCTCCATCGTAGTTCGGATTCCACGTTAAACTGTAGGTCCTCCATTTCATCTCACAATCACCCTACCATTACACATTAGCGTAAGTGCGTATAACCCGAACGGGTAGTAAGACGCGGTGCTAATAATAATAATAAAATACTTAAACTTGGAAATAGTATAGTTAAACTATTCAAAATTCACCAATAATGTTTGCTACAATTCAAGATTATATTCGAATTTGTATAACTCGCTTCGCAGATTTCTCTTGGTTTGTTACCTTTTTTAGTTAAACTGAGTGTATTTAACCAGTGGCGTCAAATCATGTACATAACTCACAATGAAATGTTGATTTCACAACGCTTTATTTGTTCAGGTATATTACTGACGTTCCGTGGTGGTTAAGGGGTAAAAGGTTAGAGGGGAAGAAGATGGTTGTGTCCATAGAGGAAAGTTTAGGTAAAACTTTTGATTATTATAACTGACCACAAGACCGGTTGAGCGAGCAACTGTGACCAACTTACGAGAGAAAAAAAACCCACAGGTTCTCCGATTTACCGCAAGTTCATTCCACCTGGGTGAAGTGTAGTGAACGTCTGCCACCCTCTGATATTCTACCATATTTTCTACAGCAGGACTAGGTTTATTTATGGCGACGTCTCTACTGCCCGTTAAAACACAAATTATTAACAATCTTCACAAACCACTGCTACCACCACAGCCTCGAATTTTACCCAACATCACCGCTAACTCAACCCCTTTCCTTTTTTTTTATTCCTCTCTTTTGTACAGTCTATGTTAATATGACTAGACTATGAATAAAACATTATGTAAAAAATATATATTTACATATATACAGCGTTTAACCAAAGCAGAGTCTACAGTCAAAATATCTTCAAATAAGCTCATTCTTATTTTATTATTTTTTTATTTTTTTTGTAATTGGTATTTCTAAATTTCCCTTGCGAGTTTTAATTTTTGAGTGTTTTTTTATAAATCTTTTCTTATGATAAATTTAATCATACAATGGATTGAAGATAATTTAATCAAGCTACTAACTTGATTGGTTTAGTGTAATAATTTAACGTCTACAAGAAATTTGTTGACGTGAATTTTTAAATTATTAAGTAATACTATATTAATTTAATTAATCATACGTATAACATCATTAAAAGGATTAGATTTTTAAAATATAGCTATCTTTAACTATAGTGTAAAATAGTAGTTAGTAATAGTTAGGAAATAGCTATTTAGTTACACAACTTATCTTTAAATTCAAAAGATAACTCATTCGCACATGTTGTATATTGTGTTAATGAATTCATCATTTGGTTTGAATATTTCTGCGTATCTAAGGCGATGAGCGAACGAAATATTAGATTAATAGAGAAAATAATAATACTTGGATTTGGGTCTGAAAGTTTCTCTATTGTGGTTAAACAAAGCACTCCAAGCTACTCTTCAAATTTTAGGAATTTGATATAAATGTTTGGTATTTGAAACTAGATTGAATAAAGTTTGATTTGAGACTAGATTAAATAGAAATAATATTAAATTAAATATTTGTTTTGAATTATGTATAGCTTTATTACATATTTTTTTTACTGAAAATTAAAAAGGCACCTCCGCCCCCTCCCCAGGAGCATCCAAGCTACCGCTGGGACTATGGTACCTATTTTGGGGTGGGTGGTACCCCTTGAAGCCCTAACCTGTAAAACTCCCCCCAACCTCTTCAGGCCCAACCATTTCTCCCAGACGCATATCTAGAACCGCTGGGACAATGAACGAAATTCTAACAAATAATGTTGTCCAAACTGAAGTTTACTCAAACACTTTGTAACTTGTACAGTGTTCATGTTAAACATTGTAGATTTTTAAATAAAGTTTCTTTAGAATTAAAATTCACGTATCCTTGAGCTTTATTAATTTTAGAAAATATGTATTTTCTTTGGTTATGGCAAAGTTTAATTAAAGAATACAGTGGCCTATTTTGTTTATTTTTACCTAAGTACCACGCAATTTGCAAACGGTTTGCCAGCTACATTTAATTAAAAAAATAGTATTATAAAAAATATCAAACCAAATAGATTTGAATCAAATTTCAAAATATGATATTAATATTATTATTATTATTATTATTATTATTATTATTATTATTAGCACCACGTCTTACTACCCGTTTGGGCTATATCACTACGTAATGGAAATGGTAGGGTGGTTGTGATACGAAACGGAGGACCTACAGTTGTGGGATCCAACTAGGTTGTGATTAATACACTTCTTTGTCAGAGGTGAAGGAAGGGTTTGGCATTCAGATAAAGCTATGCTGGGACTGTGGATTGAACCCCGGACCCCAACACAGAAGTCCGACACCTTACCCCTAGACCACCAGTTCACCTTAATTTCAAAAGGTTTATTCTTTTTTTGTAAATCTAATTTTATAAATTGACCTAAGTTTACATTCTCTCCTATTAAACAATTGAATATTTTTTTGGTTGAAGTCCCTCATCCAAATTAATTTTGTCCTTTCCCTATGAATATCTTTAGGGGGTCACCAAATGACCCTTTGGGGAACTCATCCTCATTCTCGGTGCTGTGTTGCGCACGCACGGTCGGTCTTTCATCAACGTACTAACGTATACATTAGCATTACGGGAATCCGACCTTTATTGATCTTAAGACCAGAGAGCACTGATGCGTAGTCGTGTCTACATTTCATTACAGCTGGGCTGTAATGATAATACAGCCTGTCTCCTTGACTAAGTGGTTTGAGGAAACTAACTACTGGTCTTGGGGAACCCAGTTCATGTTTGACAGTGCTTGAATCTAAATATTAATCATTTAAGGTGACCATTTGTCCCCGATTTAATAAAGTTGGTTAATAAAAAGTTTTAATTAGAGATCTGGCAACATACACATCATAACCGCTAACAAGTATTTCCCTCTTGGTGACCTGATTGTCTAGGGTTAAGGTTTAAGACTTCTGTGCTGGGGGTCCGAGTTTCAATCCTTGGTCCCGGCACAGATTTATCTGATTACCAAACCCTTCTTTCACCTCTAACAAGACGTGTATTAATCACAACTTGTGAATGTGGGGAATGTCAGGCCTCCACCGTGGTTCAGATTCCACGTTAAACTGTAGGTCCTACATTTCATCTCACAATCACACCTACCATTACACATTAGCGTAAGTGCGTATAACCCGAACGGGTAGTAAGACGCGGTGCTGCTGCTACTACTACTACTACTACTACTACATATATACTATAATAATATAATAATATATTCCCACTCATTTTAAGTTTTCGGCTCTAAATGTGCATAGACTAGCTCGCGTCTTATATTGTACCGTATCTTATCAATTTCGTTACATAACTATATATAGATCATTATTCAGATAAAACCGGCCCCAAACTCATTATATTTTCAAAGTCTGTGTTTTAAATGTGCACCACAATCCATTACGAATATTTACAATAAAAAAACGATTAATAGTCGACGACCGGAATTTAACGTATCTGTTGGTGGCGCACATTTCAAAAACAGACTTTAAATAGTATAAGTTTTGAGGCAGGTCTTATTTGGAACTTAAATTAACTTTGGAAAAAAAACAAAATAAACGTGGATTTGAAAATTAATTGAAATTTAATAAGCTTTAATGATCAATTTTACCAAACTATTCGCGACGAAAATTCAATAGATTTTATTCTTACCGAAAACCTTTATATAAGAAAATACTTGTTCGTTACATCGGTCCACTTGATCAAATAAATTATTAAAACTAATTTTCGAAGTGTCTAATCTATTTTTGTAGTGATTGTAAATTAATTGGTTAAAATTATAATATATTAATCAATTCACGGAACTAGGCCATACTTATTTATGAAAATAGCACACAGTCCTACCTTGAATTTATATTTATCCTATCTTATGACTTATAAGCTACACCAAATTGGAACCAGCAAAAATAATATTTCATTATGTCTTGGAGGATTACGCTATGGTCCTATATTGTTAGTTACACCATAGAGAAACCAAGCAAGAGAGACTGTCACTATGACTGTAAAAAGACTGATTAAACTATAGTAATATATTATTATTTACACAATAGATAAACCAAGCAAGGTAGACTGGCAGTAAGGCTATAGGTTGACTGATTACACTATGATTTTATATTTTAAGCTACACCATATTGGAAGCAACAAAGGTAAGCTTGCAGTGTGCCTTGATAGAATATGCAATGGTTATATTTTTTAAGCTACACCATAGATAGGTTGCATTCAGCATAACTGGGTAATTTCTAGCTAGAAATAATTATAGACGTAAATTCTCTCCTTCTTCTCTCTCTCTCTCTCTAATAAATAAATAATATATATATATATAGTTAATTTATATATATATATTATATTTTTTTTCAAACTCTAGTCCAACCGCTGGCTATCGGCCTAGAAACTTCTCTTCTGACACTCCACCATTATTACTTTTTTTTTTTTCGCTTACTGTAGGTAGAGAAAAGTATTAAAATCGTCTGTGGGCGGAACATCCTCCGACGTATTAGCGGCGCTAACACCCTACAGAGAATGATGCATGGAGCCGGTAAGTAGAGCTCAGCGGCTTGTTAATTATTTCCGCCAGACGAACTTCCCCTCCGCGCACATCCTCTTCCCCCTCTTCCTCCCCCCCCCCCCCCCGCCTCCTTAACATGTATCCAGCAGTCTAGTCCTTCTTCCCTCCTTCTTCCTGCAATCTATGTTTCACCATGACTTTGTCTTTTCAACATGCTTAGCGATCTCATGTCTGTTGGTTCTTATCTTCTTCTCAATTTTTTAAAAATAATACTTTTGTTTCGTACGAATTTCCTTAGCTCTTTACTAGCTAACCTTCCTTCTATCTTTGTCAACTTATGTATATATATATATATTTCTTATTGGTTCATCTTTATCTCTATTTCCCTTGTTCCTTAATAAACTAGTTTGTACCATTTATTCGTCCTCTTTCAATATTATCTTCTTATAACTTTCATTTTCAAACCTTCAATTTTTCAAATCATCTTTCTCTCCCACACATGATACCCTAGTACGATACGTAAGCTTAACCTTCCCAAACAATATTCTTATTTTTAAATAACAGTTTATCCCGCCCTTTTCTCATCTTCCATTTATTTAAAGTATTTATTTTTTCCTCAAATATTTTCCTTTGTATAAGTTCTATTTCCTTGCTTTACAGTACTTTTCTTTTCGCTAAATTTACCTCCTTCCTTTGTTTATATTAAACTTTCTTTATATACTTATCTGCTATTACCTTATACAATTAGTTTTTACTCTCTCCACCTATCTTTTTTGGTGTATTATATCTGTCACCTTTCTGATTATCTTCTTACCCCCTACCCTGTCTACGATTCTTATATATCTTTAAAAAATATTAATCTAATATATCCCTTGGAATACATTAGTTTATTTTACCAATACATGTATTTTATTTATTTCCTGAATTTTTTTTCTTTCTTCTTAATCTTTTTTCCTTATTTTATGACTTTATTTAATGTATTTAATAGTTTTATGATAATCCAATACTGTATTTCTTCCTCACTCTTATCACTCTCCACTATTCTACCTGCTTTGTCCATCGCTTATCTCTATCCTCTCTCCTTTGTTCATCGTTTATCGCTATCCTTCTTCCTTTGTTCATCGTTTGTCGCTATCCATCTTCCTTTGTCCATCGCTTATCGATATTCTCCCTCCTTTGTCCATCGCTTATCGCTATCCTCCTTCCTTTGTCATACTTACATGCCTAGCTCCTTGTTTATCGCTTATCTCTTCCTCTCCTTTTTCATCGTGTCGCACCATCTCCTTGTCATCGCTATCTCATCCCCTCTCCTTTGTTCCGTTATCGCTATCTTCTCCTTTTTCATCGTTTGTCGCTATCCATCTTCCTTTGTCCATCGCTATCGATATTCCCTCCTTTGTCCACGCGATCTCTATCTCCCCTTTGTCCATCGCGTATCATTATCATCCCTCCTTATGCTGTCTACATCCGTGTCGCTCTATCTTCCGGTTTAAAATCCTTCACTGACTGTCTTCATTCAACTCGCTAACTTCATTGGCCGGAACAACCGACATTGGGCGACCTCAGGAGCCCAGACCATCTATTCGAGTGATGGGCTACGTCACACTCCACATCCTTCACCGTTTCACAAAGCACTCCACTGGAAAGAGGGAAGGGTGGGAAAAAAAATACAGTTATAAACGGACCATCGTCAACGAGTTGATCGTTGTTTATTAGTTGGTTACACCGCTACGATTACTGTGTGGAGGATGCAAAATTAAAAAAAAGGGTTGGATGATGGGGTGCGGGGAGGGAAGTGAAATTGCTTCTTTTGAACACTTAACACTCCTTTTAACACTCGTTTTATAAAAGTGATTTTGTATTTTAAAGTGGAGCTGGGGTGTTTTTGGGGGGAGGTGGTGCTTCGAATTTTTTTTTAAAAAGAGGAGTAATTCATTTTACCAACAGTTTCATAACTTTGAAGAGTGTAATCACACTTGCTAATAGACTAGAATGTTATTTACTAAGCGACGTATGTGGGTAAAAGAGTATTAAAATGTATGTCTTCCCTCTAAAAAAATAAATAAGTGGACCATTTTTTCTTGCGCGTCGACCGTAACATTTAAAAAATTTACTCGAAAGACTAATTTGTATAAAATTGTAAAATAAAATAATGTGATATATTTAAAATTTACAACTAGTTTGTCTAATTAATTTCTATTTTTTGTATTTGAATAACTATCAATGTTGTCATTAGTATTATTAAAATTAATATTTTGTTTTTAGTTAATAAGTGTTAAACCAAGGATTATACAATACATTAATATTTGGAATAAAGAAAATATATATAGTTCAGGTGGAGGGGGTGGGGTGAAGGGAACGCTAGAAAAGGTAAGTGGTTTTGCAAGTTTTTATAGAAACACTTTTTTTGACCAAAATAAATAAAATATTGTTCCAGTAAATTTTAATTAATGTCGATTCACCTGATATCAACTTTCTTTAGCAGAGCTTCTTACTACCCGTTCTATTTATACGTCTATATACTAATTACACTAATGTGCTAGGGTTTGGTAATATTGAATTTAGAGGAACTGTACCTGGCATTTACGTGGATGGAGAATGAAAACCCATTTAGTGAAAACCACCCTCAGTACACCCGATTGGTATGGAACCCCGATCGTTCAGTCTTCGGCACTTTAGTCTATTGTGAGAGTAGCGCCTTAGACCATGGAAGCACTGAAGTGGGTTCAAAGGTTGTTGAATATTTGTCATGAGCATAGCAGCATTAGATGAGAAACTTTTTTAAATGTAGATAAAAAGGTGTTATTAAATTTCAGGACACCTTGATAGATATTTAAAAAAAACTTTTGATATCACCATGTTAAGAAAATTAATGTATTTGTATGGAAAATTTTTAATTTTTTATTTTGACCAAAAAAAAAAGCTTTTAACTTACGTAAAAACTGTAAAACACGACCTTTTTCGCGTCCACTTTTACGTCTTCATAAAGAAAATGCACTTGCATAAGCGTGTAGAACGGATGCAAATACACCATAAAAATCCACATGTATAAAAAATCTACCCTCAATTAATCCGGACTGTACTCTAATCTCAACTTTCTCGTCCACGTAATATGTCAGTCGAGTATAATACGAACCTGACTATTTGTACCTTGTGACCAACGGTGCTGATCTACAAACGAGTTGAATGAAAATGCATTTTAAAGAAATGGTACTGTTTTGAATTCCCTTTTTCACCAAACTTGTTTTTATTAGTAAATCTTAAATAACGGCAACCAAAATAAACCTTAAAACTAAATTTTATTTGATACTAGGTGACAAAGGGAGTACAATATACTCTTGTGAGTACAATACACTGGTGGTAGACATATATGATACGGATACATTACATGCGAATAGACCTGGTGGTCTAGGGGTAAGGTGTCTGACTTCTGTGCTGGCGGCCGGGGTTCAATCCTCGGTCCCGGCACAGATTTATCTGATTACCAAAACCTTCCTTCACCTCTTACAAGAAGTGTATTAATCACAACCGTAGTTTGGATCCCACGTTAAACTGTAGGTCCTCCATTTCATCTCACAACCACCCTACCATTACACATTAACGTAGGTGCGTATAACCCGAACGGGTAGTAAGACGCGATGCTAGTATAATAATAATAATAATAATTAAATTACATGCGAATAACATTATTTCACCCAAATGTCGGTTTTATTATGATAATAGCAATCCTGCACGGCGTTGCCCGTGACCTACTGTGGCATAAGAATTATAAAAGCAACCCCCCCCCCTACCCCAATGGTGCCCAATTTCAAATAGAAACGTAATTCTAAACCAGATTAAGAATATCTTTTTCATAAATTTGTTAAAAAAAATGGCTTAGTTAAAAATTTACTTAAAATTTTAAAATCTTGCTTCGAGGTGTTCTTCCGTCCATTTGTGTTAAAAATTTCAGATCTCTGCGTGCCGTAGATTTGGCTGAGCATCGCACACAGACAAACACTTTTATTATCATATATATGTTATGTGCTCTAGTGGTCGTCCTTCCTGGATACAAATACAGAAGTCCTGGGTACGATCCCCGCGTTTACAGAATTGTTTACGAATAAAGCAAATTGGAGCGATGTCAAACTTAGCCTCGTGAGGACAAATGAGGAGCTACTTGAATAAATTAGCGACTCTTGTCTAGAAAATTTAGCCTCGTGAGGACAAATGAGGAGCTACTTGAATAAATTAGCGACTCTTGTCTAAAAAATTTAGCTCGTGAGGACAAATGAGGAGCTACTTGAATAAATTAGCGACTCTTGTCTAGAAAATTTAGCCTCGTGAGGACAAATGAGGAGCTACTTGAATAAATTAGCGACTCTTGTCTAGAAAATTTAGCCTCGTGAGGACAAATGAGGAGCTACTTGAATAAATTAGCGACTCTTGTATAGAAAATTTAGCCTCGTGAGGACAAATGAGGAGCTACTTGAATAAATTAGCGACTCTTGTCTAGAAAATTTAGCCTCGTGAGGACAAATGAGGAGCTACTTGAATAAATTAGGACTCTGTCTAAAAATTTAGCTCGTGAGGACAATGAGGAGCTACTTGAATAAATTAGCGATTTGTTAGAAAATTAGCCTGGAGGACAATGAGGAGCTACTTGATTAAATTAGTGACTCTTGTCTAGAAAATTTAGATTAACGGTGGAGGGTTCGTTGTACTAACCCAATGACATCCTCTATCCGCAAATATTGGCACTATCATCTTCTAAAGGTGGCGGCCGCTTGGTCGGTATAGCTCACTTGCTGGTTGACCTCATGTAGTGTTTTTTTTTTTTTGTTCAAATGAGTGTACATTGTAATTACTTTGATTATACTGTTTTCACGTGCCCCAACTGCGTCTCACCACTCGTCTAGAATCTCTACACAAATTCACACTAATCGGGTAGACACGAGGAAGGTATAATTTAAATAAATTGTACCCTCATTTGCGTGAAGGGAGGGTAAGAAAAATAACGGAAAGTCAAGAGTGGGGGATAACGCTTAATACACAACGCCAGTAATCAAACTCTAAAATCTCCACGATCACCTGAAAACCAGAGAACAGTGTGGGGTTAAGTGGATAATTTTGTCATCAACTGTCCCAACTAAAATCTATTTTCATTTTTCTAAGTGAGAGGCACATAGTTGCGTGTCTGTCTGAGTTGACAAAACGAGTGTGAACATAAATTATATGTAATACAAGGGTGTATCCACACAGAAAAACAATGGAATAAAAAAAAAAGAATCCTACTTTTCTTTACTTATGGACAAAAAAAAAATTGCCACTTTTCTCTACTTATGGGAAAAAAAAATTCTCTGTAAGAACATATTATTAAAGTTAAATTCTGAAAATTGAAAAAATGACACCTGGGCACGGGAATCGAACCCGGGACCTTTGGCCGTGTTTGATTCCCGTGTCCAGGCGTCATTTTTCAATTTTAAGAATCTGATATCTGTGTAGAGTGAGCCCTCACTAAAATGCATACATAATAGCTTCGGCTATTTGATTATTAAAGCTAAAATTTAATGATACATTTTTAGTACATTAATCTTACTAACCGTCCGAGATATCCTTCGTTTACTTTAGATGGTATCAAGCTAACCTTGATTGGTTACAACTGTGGTGTAGTCTATAAGATAGGATCATGGTGTTAATCAGTCAAGGCAAGCCTGTAACCTTTCAAGGTAAACGGAGTGAACCTGTATTTGCTTGTGAGAGAGACTGAGGAACCATTTAGTGGGGGAGATACATCCGACCATTATTTAAACCCTGACCTTACCATCACCGTCCCATCAAACATATCACATGACTTGGACAGTTTGTCCACGTGCGGGCTGATGAATAAATGTGGGGTTTGAATCTAAACAGGTTGTTCATACATTATTTTTCCCCAGATTTTTTACCACTCCAACATAACCTAAATTCTGGTGCAATTCCTTTTATTTTAATTTTTCTCAGTTGTGTAAATATTCGAATATTAATTATGGTTTCAGTAAGCCAGCTAACCACGTATACAAGAAGGCTTTACTGTTTGAATTTTAACGTAGTGAAAACAGATGCACAAAAACTTTTTTTTTCTCTTGATATTGTGTTTTGCAAACACACCATGCACTTTTATGTATGTTGCCATAAAGGCCTAATTAATGTGCCAGTGAGAGATTAAATTAAAATAATTATGTAGTTAAAAACTCGTCGTGATGTTTTAAGGACAAATATACTCTTACTTTAGTTGTTTTTTTTTTACACCATTTGTCGTAATAAAAATTTACAAAATTATAACGACACGTTTGTTATCCGACTATTGTTTGAGAAACAATGAATACAACCATGCGTATAACGTTGGAATTAACACAACGGAATAAAGAGAATTAAACAGTAGGCTGGGAAGATAAATACGTGAATCAAAACAGTTTTTTTTTTTGCGTTTTCAACCACAGTTTTAATTTTTGTTTTTCTCGTAAATTATTGTGATTATTTAAATCATAAATATATTCTATAATCTTCAAATGTTATAACACAACTAAAAGTGACTAAACAATGTTCCTATATTTAAACGTAGAGACATGTAAACTGCAACATTAGCTTTTGATAGACCTAATCAATATTCATAAAATACTACTACTAATAAAGCAAAAAATTAAAAATGTTATTAATGTTGACCGAAAAGAAAAGGAATTGTTTATAATTTTTAAAAGGACCTTTCTTTCAGAACTCTACTATAGTTTAATTTCATAAAATTATTGTTAGTTGTATTATTTCACATTTAGGTTTTCAAAGATAATATATGTTGATAAGATAGGCATTGTGTACATTTTCATTCATCTAGCTACTAGTCTTAGTTTCTAGAATTTCACAATAATTGATTATCAAAAGAATCTTTGAAGCTCATTCCATACCTATGGTTTTTTATCCCCACCGTTTTTTTTTTAGCAATGCGTCTTACTAGCCGTTGAATTATATGCTTATGTACTAATTACGTGAATGGTTTTAGGGATTATACAGGTTATATTTAGAGGAAATGTACCCACATTTGCTTAGAGATAGCTGAAAATCATTTTTAAATAAATACCCTCAGTACACCCCACTGAGATTCGAGCCTCAATCTCTTTGTCTTCGGCAGTTTAATCTAATGCGAAAGTAGCGCGTTAGATCACGTGGTCACCGAAGCGTATTAATACTACCTGTCCATAAAATAATTACTATAATAAGTAGGGATGAGGAAGGAAGCGTTTTAGAGATAGTTTACCCTAATTTGCGTGGAAGGATAGTAGGAAACCATTTTGGAAAAACCATCCTCAGTAGACCAAGCCAGGATTCAAACTTCGATCTCTCGGTCAACAGCAGACTAATCCAACACGAGTGTGATGCCTTAGATCGTTCTTCCACTGAAGTGGACTTATTATGTTATTCTAATGACCTTACATTTAATTTATAATTTTAATCTGTCAACTTTGTTTATTTTGTGAACTTATTTGTTATATTTTTAGAGGGTTAATTTAATTGTAATCTCCTTCTATTGACTTGTTTCATACCCGTACCAGTAAACACGCAGTAAAAGACGCCACACCCATCTCGTTTGTTTTTGGTCGATGGTTGGAATATCGAAGCTCGAATCCATGTTGAATGTTTTTTTCGGTGGGTTTTCCAAATATGGTTCACAATGTGTATCCAATATATTATTTTGTTAGAAGCCTTTGTAATTAAATTACAAGATTTAAAAAAAAAATCTAGCAATGGCCAGGGTCAAGATTTGTTTGTTGACGAAAACTTTGAACAGGTTTGATGAGAAGGGATGGGAGGGGGGGGGGGGGCGACGAGAGGTTGGAAAGGATGTAACATTTTATTTAGTCTATATCACAAACAACGCTAGTAATCTTTTGGCTTATTCTGCGTCAGTAAATTCATAAAAAGCATTTCCATTTGTGTTTTTTTTTTGTTTTTGTTTTTTGTCCGAACCACAGGGGGAAAAAGTTGTTGTTTTCCACCACAACAACACGACGCCTTTTCGTTCGTCATTGTTCTCTACCCCGGTTTTCTTCGCACTGCCGCGGGGAGGTTATGCCGCTTGGTAATAATAATAATAATAATAAACGTAGCCGGGAAATTTGTTCTACCCTAGAGGGATGTTTTGTTGGAACTGTAGACACGAAACCACTTTAGAACAGTTTGCTGCTAACTGATGTTGCGACATATTCTATGTAGATGTTTTACAGGTCGGGACTGCCTTCGACTTTGTGTCATGTATGCAAAGTTTTAAAAGTAGCCAACAGGAAAAAAAATATGGTATAAAATTCTGTGTATATAAATCTTTCTATCGTGCTATGAGCATTTTATTGCACTTATTAAGTATTAGGAAGGTAAAATCCTTGAAGAAAGTGGTAGACCGCATTAGTAAAAAAAAATATTTAAGTACATACGACCCAAATTCTTGTTGAGACCTCTCTTTCGTCATCAAACCAAAATGAGATTGACGTTAAGTTCGCATGTCCACCGGTGGGGCTCGCAAGTAGCAAACATGTCTTCCCACACCTTTACTCAGTAGATATCTTGTCTACGTACTGAGCTATTTGTTCTGGGTTCGATTCCCAACATGACCGAACACATCATTGGGGAAATTTGTCGTTTCTCCTTTAATAGGGATGAATAAATGGCTGGGGAACTGGTTGTTGTGTCATTTTTAGATTTGAGTTAGTTTATAAGTTGTGTGCTGATATAATCAGTCGGTTCGTAAAGTTCACGTTAAATATCTAAAAAAAAATTAAAATGTAAAATATATTATAAAATGTTGTAATTTTTTTTTTGCAAGCAATTATTATTTACCGACCCAAGATTATGCGTTTCGTTACAATAACTGAATAGCGATGATGGTTATGTATCCGCAATTTCATGGACAAAGTGTGAAAAACAATTTTAGGGAAAACAACTCATTAAACCTGGCTGTAATTCAAACACTGACCTCCCCTTCGCTAAAAAACCAGACTATTTGAGTAACCCACTGGTCAAATGTATTAAAATATGTCGTATTTTCTTTGTGTTGCTAAAGTGTCTTACTACTCGTTCGGGCCTTTAAACCACATAAGTGTGGTTGCTGTTTATTATCCACTATTGGGAAAAATATGTTCGAGACATTAGTAATTTCCGGCCGGGGAATAACAAGTTGGGCACCATTTGGTGACCGTGATCAGACCAGTCACACACAACCATAGGTTATAGTTGTCGGCAGACCCTAAAATAAATTTTTAAAAGATTTGTAGTGTTCCACGTTTGGCCTACATCTTGCCATGGCTCTTGGGGATGATAACCAAACGTTAAGGAAAGCAATCGATTAATCCATGTCTAAAAAAGCACATGACATTTGGGAGACGTTTTCTTGGAAGTCATTTGAAATTTTATAATATTCGTACAAGGCGAGTTTCTGGCTACAGATGCAGAGGTCTCGGGTTCATTCCCAGGCCCTTCCAGATTTTTTTTTGTTTAGCAGTGATTCTGAAACGGGGTCAACTCAACCTCGTGAGGACAAATGAGGAGCTACTCTAATAAATAAGAAGCGGCACCGGTTTAGAAAAATGAGATTAATAGCTGGAGGCTTCTTTTTGTTAACCACACACTCCATATATCCGCAGAAGTGGGCATTATCTTCGCCAACATACCAGGATCACTCCTGGAATTTAATTTAAACTTTCTTACTTAATTTTTAATTTAAAAAGTCTTATCACCTAATGCCACTATGCTCATGACAGATATTGACCAACTTTAGATATCAACATGTGAAGAAAATTAAACTCTTTGTCCATACTTAAGCCATATTTGTTTTATTTTTCTGAAATAAATTATTTTCTATGAAAACTGCAAAAACACTACCTTTTCTCCGAGCCCCTTCCACCGCAGCTTAAATCCTTAAATACTAAATTTAATAAAAACAAATTTTTGGTCTAGAAGGTTCTACAGTAAATGCTGACATTATTGTCTCGAGTATAAATTTTATTCATCGTTTATAATATTTTAGTTCTTTCTGCCTGTCCTTTAAGCACAAACAGCTCTGAAAATTTTGAAAAATAACCTTTTATTTATTTTATGTACCTAAAACTTAAGTACTATACACGACATGGTACATGTAAAATATATACATACATTATATTACTAAAGTATGCAATACATAAATACATATTTTATATATATAAGTCATCATTATCATCATCATCATCATCATCATATACCACCAACCTGCAAAGAAAAAGTTATGAGGATAGTATAATTTATTATCTATAAATGTATTTCAACTTTTCGTTTTTTCTGTATAAATGGTGTTTTAATAAATTATGTTTTATGTACAATCACTTAAAATTGTTATTTTTTAAATTTAAAATAATTTAATATATTTTGTGAAGCAGTTTGAACCACTTTAATTACTAAAATATATACTTTTGGAACAATTAAAAATATACTAGCTGTACTTTACTAAAACGACAGCAGTTATAAAACATTCCTTTACAAATTCTTTGGCGATGACATTAAAGATAAAAGAAATTATATTAACTCAAACGCTTTTAACATCTCGAAAACGAATTAATATATATTCGTGAATTTTTCGCCAATATTGTAGGAATTTTAGGCAGGTAAAATTCTAATCCACACTCAGTTTAATTCTCGAAATAAGGTAGGCATTATTTGGTATTTGTAATCACGTCTACCATTCTTGTTTCTTTTATAACAGTCCCAATCCATATCTTGCACCATTTCCGGTTTTTATAGGTACCAACACGTGCCAACAATACAATGAGAGGAAAACCATATCTTTGGTGTGTGCGACGAAATGGCTTGCAAACCCGCAAACTCTAAATGAAGGCTGATGTCTGTGCAAACTCCATTACCATGAACTCTATCACTGGAGTGTGCTGCTAAAAGTGGGCGGTAGAGAGTCGGATAAAAGGGTTTAAAGAGGGGTAGAAAGAGACGGTACGAGAGGCTATGGGTGGAGTAGAAAAAGCAACATTTTATGGAAATTTAGATGTACGCCTCAACAGGCTTTTAACGGGCAATAACAGACCAATTTTAGTTTTTTTTTTAAACTCATTCGTGTGCTATCTACTCCATTGCTTATTTCCTCTTTCCGCGAGAGGGTACCAGAGACTTGGCGGTAGTTCACAGTCAAACCCGCCGTCGTTTGGAATTACAAGTCATCGCGTTGTACTCGATTTAGACGACGTTTAAACTAGCTCTTCCTTTCTTCTTTTGAAACAATCGTGAGCTGATAAATCATGTTTGTAAAAGTATGCATGGTATTTATCTTACAACGAATGTTAAGGGGTATAATAAACTATATCTCACCAAGGGCGCATGAAACATAACATTAACAAAGCTCAATTTGAAAAGAAACTATCTTGATGAAAATTAGAAAAAAAAAATCTTAGGAAAAATATTTTTTTATATATTTAAAGTGTATAGCGAATGTCTAACAAAATTTCTGAATAAAAAAGAAAAGTGTTTAATCTTGTTCCTTAAATTAGGATTTTAACGTAGAATAATAAGTTTAAATAAAAATTAGGAATACATATTACAATTGCTCCCTTTTTTTAATCTAAAATAATGTTAACTAACTAAAATTTTACACAACCAGACATTAAAATGGGTAAAGAAAACTTTACTTCTTGTTTAAAAAAATATTATGTAAGATTCACTTTTTTTTATATGATCAAAGATACAATTAAATCATTTATTTTATGTTTTTCGAACAGAAAAATTAGGCTAAAGGAAGGTAGGAGACTGGGTTTGGTTTTGTTATTGTTATTCATGTGGCATAATGATGAGTGAAGAATGAACCTGGGCACGGACCGGAAAAACTCTTGGATAGCTATGTGGTCAGAGCCTTGGCGTACTAATCCAAAGTAGCTACGTGGTTAGAGCATTGACGTACTAATTCAAAGTAGCTACGTGGTCCGAGCATTGACGTACTAATCCAAAGTAGCTACGTGGTCAGAGCATTGACGTACTAATCCAAAGTAGCTACGTGGTCCGAGCATTGACGTACTAATTCAAAGTAGCTACGTGGTCCGAGCATTGACGTACTAATCCAAAGTAGCTACGTGGTCAGAGCATTGACGTACTAATCCAAAGTAGCTACGTGGTCAGAGCATTGACGTACTAATTCAAAGTAGCTACGTGGTCAGAGCATTGGCGTACTAATCCAAAGTAGCTACGTGGTCAGAGCATTGACGTACTAATTCAAAGTAGCTACGTGGTCCGAGCATTGACGTACTAATCCAAAGTAGCTACGTGGTCAGAGCATTGACGTACTAATCCAAAGTAGCTACGTGGTCAGAGCATTGACGTACTAATTCAAAGTAGCTACGTGGTCAGAGCATTGGTGTACTAATCCAAAGTAGCTACGTGGTCAGAGCATTGGCGTACTAATCCAAAGTAGCTACGTGGTTAGAGCTTTGGCGTACTAATTCAAAGTAGCTACGTGGTCAGAGCATTGACGTACTAATTCAAAGTAGCTACGTGGTCAGAGCATTGACGTACTAATCCAAAGTAGCTACGTGGTTAGAGCATTGGCGTACTAATTCAAAGTTTCCCGATTAAGGTGTATTTTATTTTATTTTAAAAATATTGTATTTAAAGGCGGCTGTAACCGTACTTAAGGTGGAAATTCAAAGGACGCGAGAAAAGAGTAGTGTTTTTGCAGTTTTTATAGCAAAACATTTTTTTGGGCAAAATTAAATATTACTTCAGTAGAAATAAAAAGTTTAATTTTATTTACAAGGTGATATAAACAGTTGTTGATCTATCATGAGAATAACGGCATTAGATGACAAATCTTTTTAAATGAATATGAAATGCTGTAATTAAATTCCAGATTACCCACATATTATGCTTTTTCACTGAGGTTTTCCCATCATTTCTCAACGCTATTGCGGGTACAACCTTTATAATCCTTATCCCTTAGATTAATCCGTTAATAATATTTTTAACATGATGATTAAAAAACATAATTACTAGTCAACGCTTTCCCAACCATTGACAAGGGGAAAAGAAGTTTATTTAGGGAGGTAAGGGGATTTAGGCCTTCTCACACAATCCGAAACAAGGACAGTAAACGCCTTAAGGTGCGGTAGAAGGGAGTGCAAGTATTTTTCAGTTTTTATAGAATATAAATTTGTTGGCCAAAATAAATCAAATATTTCTCCAGTAGCAATGTAGAGTTTAGTTTTCTACAAATACTAATATCAACAGATCTTGAATATCTGTCAAGGGTGTCCTGGAATGTTGTCAAAACATTTTAAATAAAGATAAAGTGTTTTGACAACATTCCAAGACACACTTTACAGATATTCAAGATTTGTTGATATTAGTATGTGTAGAAAACTAAACTCTACATTGCTACTGGAGAAATATTTGATTTATTTTGGTTAAAAATATGTAATTCTATAAACACTGAAAAATTACTCGCGCTCCCTTCTGCCGCACCTTAAGTCGTATCAAGCCTCTCTCTTCACCCCTCCTTTTCCACACCCCTGCCCACCCAACTGTTCGGTCGGTACGTATGTTTATAGGCGTATAGGGAGCATACAATATGAGGAGGCATATTCGTGGTGAGGTAGGCAATTTGTGTGACAGCTACGTTGTGCTTGAGGTATCAGATACATTATGGCAGGGGAGCAGGGGACGGGAAAATACCCTAGGGCCTAGGGTACGCAAACCCACGGTTCGCGAAATATCTCTCGCTTTTCTGAAATAGGCTTACTTTTATATTAATAACCAGCATGGAGTAATACACACACACACACACAAACCAATATTATTTGTAATGATTGTAGTGTGTACTTAATTTTGAATGACAAAAAAAAAGTATTTTAACTGTGCTATATTTCCAATCACTTGTAAATAAAAATTACTACGATCAAGTATTTAATCATATAATAAATACTGCATCTAGTATTTCGTTAATACACACAAATCTAGGGAAAAATAAGTTTTTTAAAAATAATTTTAATCCTACAATAATGTTTTTGAATAGCTAATTTCTGGTACATACCTTTATCAGTGGACACTTGGATCAAACTTCAGGCTCCTGTGACCTAGTTTGCCATTGTGAGTAAGGTTAGGGCTCAATTTCCAGTGTGATGTTCAGAGAGAGGTTTTACTACGTAGTTTCCCACATTCCCTTACCTTAAATTTTGTTAAATTTCCTTTGAATGATATATCCCTAGTCCCTTACAATATTTCTTATTTACTTACCCACTCCATGGCATTAGGAAAGTCCATTGCCACACTTAAAATAATAAGGCACATATCTCCAACTAGCGCCAGTTCTATCCAGCCCATAGCTTATCCCTATCTTGAGCTAGTTTTATCAAGTCCATCTCACTATATCCTAACCTTATCCTGAGATAATTTATACATTCCACCTCAATACACCCTATCCCATCTTGATATAGTTCTACCATTCCACCTCATTACAAACTATTCATATCTTAAGCTAGTTCTACCCAGTCCACCTCATTACAAACTATCCCTATCTTAAGCTAGTTCTACCCAGTCCACCTCATTACAAACTATCCCTATCTTAAGCTAGTTCTACCAAGTGCACCTCATTATAAACTACCCCTATTTTATGCTAGTTCTACAAAGTCCACCTCATTACAAACTATCCCTATCTTAATCTAGTTCTACCCAGTCCACCTCATTACAAACTATCCCTATCTTAATCTAGTTCTACCCAGTCCACCTCATTACAAACTATCCCTATCTTAAGCTAGTTCTATCAAGTGCACCTCATTACAAACTACCCCTATTTTATGCTAGTTCTACAAAGTCCACCTTATTACAAACTATCCTTATCTTAAGCTAGTTTTACCTGGTCCACCTCATTACAAAATATAACTGTCTTGAGCTAGTTCTATCCAGTCCACTTCATTATACCCTATTTCTCTTAGGTCCAATCTAATGTTATCCTCCCATATGTGTCTAGGTCTTTCCACTGGTCTTTTCTCATTGAGTTTAGCAGTCAATACCTTGAACACGGTTCTAGTCTCTCTCATTAGGGCTGCATGTCCTGTCCGCCGTAATATAAGAGTCTAAATTTTCCTAACAATGTATTGTGATGCGTACAGAATATGTAACTAATAATTATGTAATCTTCTCCACTCACCCCAGTAGAGAACAACAGGTAAAATTATTGTTTTGAATATTCTGAGCTTGAATTTCTTGAAAGAAGGCGAGTCGTCAACAACTTATTGACCAAGTAATGGCATGCATTTACCGACTTATTTTTTCTCCAAACTTTCAATATAATATCGTTATTACTCGGTTTTTTAAGCACCGGGTCTTACTACCCCTACGAGTTATACGCTTATGTACAAATTAAGCTATTGGTTTTATGTACGAGGAAGTTTATATCTATAGTAAGTGTACCCGTATTTGCGTGAAGGTAGAGTGTAAAACAATTTTTTTTTAAAACCACTCTCAGTATACCCGACCAAGATTCGAACTTTGTTCTTCCCGTCATCGGCAGTTTGTGAGACTATCGCGTTAGACCATGCGGCCACCAAGTGGGCTAGGGCTAGTTAAACTTGTTCCTAAATATTTCAATTCATTAACCCTGTCGAAGGACATGTTGCGTGCTCGGAAGTCCCTTACAAACTAACGTGATTAAAATGTGGCCTAGTCCAGAGGGGTAATAAGATGTCCTGAAAAATAAAAATTTCTAATTTACCCAAACAAACCTGTTCCTATTGGCTGCGCCCCGCAACATTCCCCGAGTTTGTGATTCTGTTCCTTTGTCTACTTTTGAGTTTGAAACTTCTGGGTAGTATAACACAATAGGAGGATCTATCTTTATACAGCTTCGATTAATGTTCGATACAATCTTGGCGGGGGGGGGGGGGGGGGGGAATTAGAAGTAAAGGTGGAGCAATAGGATACAATTTTGAAGCATCTTTGAAGAGTCACTAGTATATTTATTTTTTGATCGAATTTTAAGAGTAATTTGGGCTCTATGCTTTATGTCTGTTAAGTGTAAGAATCAATTAACATGTATAGTTCAACATAATACGTGGATGTTAAAGGGGGTGGAGCTAAGGAACGTGAATTGCAGTTTATATTTATTTTTTTTAATTTCGACTGATAAAATATAATTTCGTTTCAGTATACGCTTGGTTTAATTTTTTATACCAACATTTCTTAAATTGTTATCATTACCATAATAGTATTTGATTATAACGTTTTATCTTCATTTAAAATTGTATCGTATAGTTCCAGGATTCATGTAAATGATTAAAAACGTAGGAGCAATAATTTACTATTATTTTTTGAATAAGCTATCATAAAAAGATGAAAATAAAACTTGCCTTGACTTTCGTTCCTTGGCATCTAGGGATGATACCTGCATTGATGGGCACGCGAACTAAACGTCAAGCTCATAAAGTCTGGTTCAGCAATGACGGGAGAAACTTTTAGTGTGTATAGCGGCACAAATAAAAATCTGGTCTTAAAAATATGTAGCCAAAGCATTTAACGTATTTTCAGTAATTCAGTATGATATAAAGGTTGTATTTTAATTGGTTTCAAATATTTTAGGGGTATATTCCCATTCATGAAACAGTAAATATATATATATATAAACATAAGTGCGAAAACTCTTAGTTTATAAGATAGGAATAGTTTTATTTTTAAATCAACATAAGAAGTTATGCATTTAAACAAGATAAAGTTTAACAGAAACTAACAAAAACACAGTACAGAACATTTTGTTACAATTCAATGGATCCCCAAATCCATCTTTGGTGAAAACAATTCGATCACTGTGTGTTCATTGTACACAACACACTAACATCATCTTCTAGCAATAGTGTTTTACTGTTTTTCATCTTTTAAGTCATTTTGTACATGTTTGTAGATATTAGAATAGTAGAAGTGGTTAGTGCTGCGAGCTATCAATTGGTATTGGAAATACTAGAATTATATTCTAAGCCAGTTTTGACAAAGAAAATTCATGACCGGAAGGGTAACTCTAAAACTAACGTTTTTAGACCCTTGTGTATATGGTCTTTTCTTAGTGTTCAATCCATGAGAATATGTCCTTAGAATATTTGTCACAAATTAAGATACATCCTTTATAGTTATAATTTATTAATATTTAGCACCACGTCTTACTACCCGTTCGGGTTATACGCTTTAAGTACTAATTACGCTAATGGATTAGGAATTGGGAAGGTTTAATTAGAGGAAGTGAACCCGCATTTGCGTGGAGGAAGAGTGGAAAACCATTTAGGAAAAGCCACCCCAGCTCACCCGACTGAGATTCGAACCTCGATCTCCCCGTCCTTAGCAGTCAAGCTCAACACGACAAGCGCGTTAGCCAACTACGCCACAGAGGCGGGTAGTAGTTATAATTTATGTATTTTTAAATTATTTTTATTATTATTACTATTATTATTAGCACCGTGTCTTACTACCCGTTCGGGTTATACGCACTTACGCTAGTGTGTAATGGTAGGTTGATTGTGAGATGAAATGGAGTACCTACAGTTTAACGTGTGATCCGAACCACGGTGGAGGCCTGTCATTCCCCACATTCACAAGTTGTGATTATACATTTTAAAGATATTTGTGGGAGAAGGGTAGGAAAGCAAATGCTCCATCTGCCGCTCTTGGTACAGTTTCGAAACTACAGCCACTGTTTGTTTTGTTTCGTTTACTTTGCTCGTATCTTAACTGGGATCTATTCATCCGAAGAAGCAAAACAAAGAGTAGATTAACCTTCTGCTTCGTTCCTCTCTGTCATATTAACCGGAGTAATTTAGTAACAGACCCTCGTCGTTTTATTCCGATGCGGCGTGCGGGAGACATAAACATGAATGATTAAAGGAAGCTCCGCTAGGGAAAGATAAGGAGCTACTTACTTAACAAGGAGCTACTAATTCATACGCTTCTCTAGTCAAGGATTCCCAGTTGTTTTATCGTGTATTCAAAATATGACAAGATGGTTTTGTGATATATAAAAAAATGTTTTTTTTACTCACATTGGCAGAAACTTTACTAAACTTCTAGCTCGTCTGATTTTCTGGTGACAGGACGATCAGAGTTCGAATCTTTTCGGCCGTAGGTCATTTGGTGCAATCCCCCAGTAAGTAAGACCCCTTTAAACCAATCTAGAAGAAGGTTTGACACAGATTTTGTAAGTAAATGGCAGGTCGTCTGTACGAACCAAGTTGTGACGTTTGGATCAATTTTTTTTTTAAAATCACTTGTAAGTAAACTACCAGTAAACGAATTTTCACTCTAAAAACAATAGTGCTGTGTTATTTGTCATGTTATTCACCATTTTAAACAAAATAGCTACATCCATTTTTGAATTATTTCAAATTTTCAAAAAATTCCTGTGAGTAAACTACCCTTCAACAAATTTTTGACTAAAAACCTCTCTAGTTTTAATTATATCATATTTAAATTTGTTCCTTAAATATACACTTATATAGTGCTATTTTTCATGTCAAACGAATCCTGGCTTTGCATTTTAAACAAAATCGTTATAGCCATTTTCAAAAAATTGTTAACTAAAAAAATCCCTCATCAATAAACTACCCTTAATTTTAAGATCAGGATCAAAATGAAAATAACTTCAATGTCCAGGTAGGGACAGGCATTTATTGTAAAAAAACACTTTTTGGTTTCGATTCTCACAAAAAGTAAAGATTCATCATAATCATCTTAAGATCGATCTGTTAGCTATTACAATACTTTCTCTTGAATTGAGAAAGTAAAAAAGACACATGCTTAACATTTATTTGTTAAGGTATACACAATTTGTGAATAACTTTCACCTTGGTATATTACATTGTAATAATTTCGGAATAAAAGTCTCCAAATATAACAAAATGAAGCTCAAATTCTTAAAATGTGAAAATGAAAAATATTCAAATCATGTTTGTGCACCCCGTATTATTACCCGTTTGGGTCACATTTGTACTAATTACGCTAATGCGTTAGGGATAGGAGGTTAAATTTATAGGAAGGTTACCTACATTTGCATGGAGAGAGAGTGTAAAACCACCATAAGTAGTCTACACCTGATCAGGATTCGAAAAAAATAGCCCTTTCATTGTGGTCTAGTTTAACACGAGAATGACACCTTAGACCATGCGCCCACTGAATCAAATTCCAGACAAAATTGGTAGACCCATTTCACTTTCGCTCATAGAAATTCTCATGTGCTGATATAATCAATAGTTTCAGAAAGTGCACGTTTAATACCGCAAATAAATAAATAAGATAATTAACTCAGCTTACCCTGATAACACTCCACGCCACTTCACTGCTAAGAACTTTACAATCAAACCGTAAATTATGTCTATGGCAGATTCTAACTTACAAATCAAATATTCTAGGGCTCAGTGTGAAATGAATGAGTGGCGTCTACACGAAAATCAAGACCCGCGATCCCAGATTATCGTATTCCCAGATACCCTAACGCGTTTGTGTGTGCATGCGTGTGTATATTTACAAATGTGTGTGTGTGTGACTAGTGACTATGTTCTCCCTTCATTATTACGCAAAGGAAACCATCCCTAATCCCTCTCTTGTGTAGTAATCCTTTAAATCCTCTTCCCTGCCACTTCCTAGGATTCATTCCGGTCTAAGCTGACTTAAAAACCTTTTTTTTTCCTTCCCCACAGCGCACGGTAGCAATGTTACGAAACACTTTGTAGTCAACACCCCCATACGATCATCCCCGGATATACACTCCTCTCTTATCAGAAAGTTAGAGGTAAAATAGTTATGGAAGGGAATGGAGAGCAGTTAGTGAGTGGTTTGGTTTCATCACACCCATATTTGAAATGTTGATGTGCGAGAAAGCGGAGCAGGAAAAAAAAAACAAATTATTCACCGGAGAGAATGAGAAAGAGAAAAAAAAAGTACCTTGGGATCAATGGAGATTTTATTTTCAGCGTAAGCCGAAGATTTTGATATTTAAATGATTTTTCTCTCTAAAAATATGAGAGTAAAGTTTATCAATCGAATGTGTCTCTCTTTTTCTATCCCTTTATTTCTCTCTCTCAAATATATATATTAATTAGAAAGAGAAAATTATTTTTAAAATTTTCTTTTTCCGATTTGCTATTTTGCCAGTACAATTTTTTCCATTCATTGATTCGGTGAGAGAACTGATTTAACTGATAGGGTAATAAATACCAGCTCGCGTCGGTGGGTACGCTGATTAAATGTCAGTATCATCTAGTCTGGCTTGCCAGTGACGGTGAAGTTCTGGGCTCGAATCTTGGCCAGGTGTACTGATCTTATCGATTAAATTATCTCCCACTCCAACCCGCCTCGGTGGCGTAGTTGGCCAACGCGCTAGTCATGTAAAGCTCTACTGCTTAGGACGGGGAGATCGAGGTTCGAATCTCGGTCGGTTAACTGGGGGGTTTTTCCTAAATGGTTTTCCATTCTCCCTCCACCAAATGCGGATTTACTTCCTCTAATTCACCCTCCCAATTCCTAATCCATTAGCGGAATTAGTACTTAGAGCGTATAACCCGAACGGTAGTAAGACGCAGTGCTAAATATATTATCTCCCACTCTCTCGCTACGCGTGAATTCCGGTACTTTTCCATACCTGTTATTGTAATTATAAGTGGATGAACCGGCCTACTACTCATCTACTTTCCTCTTGCTTAATCCATTAGTGTAAATATTCGATTATCCCGGACGGGTAGTAAGACGCAAGGTGTGAAATAAATAACATTTTCGAACTACTATTTTGACTAAACAGGACTTAGCTGTGCTCAAACATGACCAATCATCATTTTGTCTGTCTGTCCTGATGTTCTTTCAGTGACAACTGTAAATGCGTGGACCAATTTTAACCAATTTGTGAAGGGACATTCTTTGAAACTAGGCCCAACGATATATCTACATCTTAAAAATCTGGTTATCCTTTTCAATATGGCAGCCGCTCAAAAGGTTTATTGTTTAGTAGTTCTCTCAAGTGGTTTTAGTTTTCAATTCCAAGTAATCGATTAAGTACCTAGGGCACATTAGTTTTAATTTAGACACGTATTTCTAGAATACGTCTTAGGCCGCATGAACAATGATTACTCTCTAGGAATGTACTGCATATAGTATTTTTTTAAATATATTATTAATAGGTTTTTTGTTTAACTTGATTTCCAAGTAAAAATATCAACGTCAAATCCAGGGATAAATTTAAGAGATATTTAGACTTTAAATCAAAAGAGAACTGTTAAAGACTGTATTAATGATAATAAAATGGAGGGAGCGAGGTCTACTGTTCACAGAACTACTAGTAAGACTGTAGTAACGATAATATATGGAGGGAGTGAGGTCTACTGTTCACAGAACTACTAGTAAGACTGTAGTAACGATAATAACATGGAGGGAGCGAGGTCTACTGTTCACAGAACTACTAGTAAGACTGTAGTAACGATAAGAACATGAAGGGAGTGAGGTCTACTGTTCACAGAACTACTAGTAAGACTGTATTAATGATAATAAAATGGAGGGAGCGAGGTCTACTGTTCACAGAACTACTAGTAAGACTGTAGTAACGATAAGAACATGAAGGGAGTGAGGTCTACTGTTCACAGAACTACTAGTAAGACTGTATTAATGATAATAAAATGGAGGGAGCGAGGTCTACTGTTCACAGAACTACTAGTAAGACTGTAGTAACGATAAGAACATGAAGGGAGTGAGGTCTACTGTTCACAGAATATTAGTAAGACTGTAGTAACGATAATAGCATGGAGGGAGTGAGGTCTACTGTTCACAGAACTACTAGTAAGACTGTAGTAACGATAATAACATTGAGGGAGGTCTACTTTTCACAGAACTACTAGTAAGACTGTAGTTACGATAATAACATGAAGGGAGAACTATTTGTATTTATGTATTTTGCAGTGTTAACTCTCATTTTCGTTTCTAAACGTAGTATTTCTGATTTCCGCCCGTTCTACTCCACTAAACCTCCAATATATATATAAACTATATATATATACTTTTTATTTTTGTATGCATTATAGTATTATCCATTTCACCCTCCACCCCTTTACCCTCGTAAAATAGGGTTGTATTAAATGGCTGTCACGAACTCTCCCGACTCGCATTGAATGTGGTCATACCGTCGCGTCGGTGTAAAATGTTCGAAGCGTGAACGTTTCAAACCACAAATCAATTCCCCCTTGGCGTTTTCAAACTTCGAGCTCAGACTGAAAATCGTGTTTCCATTCCCCTCTATCCTCCCACGCCCCTTCGATTAATAACTTTTGACCTCTATAAAGGAACGATTTAAACTTCAACTGTTGGAGGTGGTGAGCGACCAGTGGTATGGATCGTTATTTCATTCTGATAAAGTCATCGTCTTATTTTTCAATAACCTTCTTCATTTATGGGTCGTATCGTATACGGCGTAACTTTTTTTTTTTTCCTAAAGACTGGTTTTTCGGTAATGGGAAGGTCATTTGTCACCATGTCAGGTTCAGAGATTTTAATATTTGGCAACACTGGTTCACCCTCACTCTCTCCACGCAAATATTGGTACATAGATATATAATAGAATTTATAGAAAATTAAGCAAAAGTCACACTTTCTCTCATAAAATGACGATTTTTTTTTAAACACTCTACCAAACCGATCCTATATTTTTATAATACAGCAACATTAATTTGTAAGTATAATCAAATATTTTTTTCCTCACTTTGGTGGCAGCGTGGTCTTACGCGCCACTCTCTGAGCACACTAGACTTTCGATGACTGGGAGATCAAGGTTCGAATCTCGGTCGGATGTAATGTGGGAGATTTTTCCAAACTGATTTTCCACACTCCCTCCACGCAGATACGTATACACTTGCTATTAACATAACCTACCTAATCCCTTAAGCGTAATTAGTACATAAGCATTCACAATAATCAAAAGTTGCACGTGAATTTTCTAAATAAAATATATGTTCATCCCCCATTTAAATATAATGCCAGACTAATTCATTCAAAGCACCAAACCTTCCTTATAACTACCTACCAGGGCAGTAGTTTCCAACCTGAGGGTCGCGGTATGTTTTGGGTGGGACCGCGATGCTTTTTGATGTAATTGTTTTTGTGTCCACTCTTTAAAATGATTGCGAATTTAGGAAGGTCCAAAATTTAAATAAAAATATAAGTGGTTAAAACGATAAACACTGGTAGTCTACGTAGCTGTTTAGGTTCCTTTTGGTTACTCAACTCTGAGAGTTGCTTTCTGACTTAGTTTTCTGTAGCAGTCTCGTGTTTGGTCATGTGGTAACGCCAGTATAGCCTCCAAAATACCCAATAGGCTTAACAAATTCCAAATAATTATATTTACACGTTATTCAAAATTCCTTAGGGCCTACACTAGGTATTTATTTATTACATTGTTTATACTTTCCTCCGTATAGCGAGAATGGATGGGATTTTAAATTTTAATATTACAAATCCCGCTTTGAAAGTTTTAAATATATGCAAATAATTGAAATAAATATTTTATTATGTTTCACCAATTTATCATTAATGATAAATTATTAAAGCCTCGGAAAGTTAGCTGCAATATAAAACTATAACATCAACCATTAAAACTGTATATTGCGGTTAAAATTGTCCATAAATATATAGTTATATATACATTTATAAAATAATATTTATAATTACGTATTATATTTGCAATTATAAATCTCATAATTTAGAGTTAATCCACTAAATATACCTGTAATTTGTTTGAGAAAATATATTTTAAATTTTAAGTAACTGTGCATCAACTTAAAAAATTTCTCATTTTTAAGGGGATAGAAAGATACAGCCTGCATCATTTGAACAGTTTAAAGTTCACTTAATGAGTTTATTAACAAAGTAAGACAAAACTACTTAAAAAACAACATGAAGGGAATTAAACATTTCACTCCACAATGCCACATTTGGAAGAGAAAGCAGGCTAGGGTTAGTATTGGTGGATTGGGAGAAGGGGGAGGTAGGAACAGAGTCAATTTGTCATGTTTTCTAGTTGTATTTTATTTATTCTATGGTCCTGTATGGTCCCTCACAACCGCGCGACCTTTACCCCCCCCCCCCCCACACCCCATCCCTTTGCCCCTCCCTTCACCCACATGTCACAGATATTCACACATGACAGACTTCTATGCCCTTCTCACCTCCCCACTACCCCCTCTTGTAGTACCAGCCGTCGGGATTGTTGACGTCACCACAGAGATGCGTATAACGCGAATTTGTAAGGGCATGCAAAATAAATTCGGTCATTCAATTATAGACGAGGTTCTGGTAAAAAAAAAAATTATAAATGAAGCTTTTAATTACTTTTTAAAATAAATGTTATGACCATTTGTACATACTTTTTCATGTAATTAATATAGCTACACACAAAAACAAATTCAATAAACTATCCATTGATGGATTTTACTCTGGAAACCGCTATGCATTGCAATTAATCATTTGTAAAACTCCCCAGATATCCACCTTAAACAAGTTAGTTAAAAGTGTTTTTTTTTATCATTTCATGGTTTCAAAAACTAGTTACTAGTGAACTACCTTTAGTATTAGATCTATGATTAAACTCACAATTCATCCTTAAGGTATGAGCATATTATACCTGAATATGAAATCTGAACGAGATATATCTAACCATTTCGGTTGTAACCCAAAGGGGTGACCTGGCGGTCTAGGGGTAAGGTGTCAGACTTCTATGCTGGCGGCCGGGGTTCAATCCTCCGTCCCGGCACAGATTTATCTGATTACCAAACCCTTCCTTCACCTCTGACAAGATATCTTGTGAATGTGGGGAATTCCAGGCCACCACCGTAGTTCGGATCCCACGTTA
This sequence comes from Timema cristinae, assembly GCA_039000515.1. NCBI lineage: Eukaryota > Metazoa > Arthropoda > Insecta > Phasmatodea > Timematidae > Timema > Timema cristinae. Next base: position 37,758,549 of record JBCFYV010000100.1, read on the forward strand.
AACTGTAGGTCCTTCATTTCATCTCACAATCACCCTACCATCACACATTAGCGTAAGTGCGTATAACCCGAACGGGTAGTAAGACGCGGTGCTAATAATAATAATAATAATGTAACCCAAAGTACAGACAGACCGAGAACATTTTAAAATCCCTATTTATGAATTCAGGGCTACAGCTACCAAAATTTCGAAAGTACAGAATTCACACGATTTTAATACTATCTCCATATGAGATAATATGATTATTTAGCGTGTAATTTAGATACTGTGAATTACTGTTTAAAAAACTAACATAAATATACATCACTATTAACACCATATTATATGTAATACAATTTTAATTGTATTTCCAGGCAAATTATATCACGGGTGTTGAAAGAGCCAATGTCCACTTAGAGGAAATAAGAATTACTTAAACCAAAACTGTTTTCGCACCCAATTAAAAATTTTTCCACAGTAAAGATATTTCATCCAATGTAATCCCAAATATATTATTCATCAGCAGGGCTCATAATTTTATGAACTAAAAATTATTAATTTATATCACCTATAAAATAATATAATATTATAAAATATTTGTTAAAATGTACCCCAAAAAAATACAAAAACTATGAACAAAAACTGGTAATAAATGTATTTGATGAAATCGGACACACACTTTACAAATTTAAAATTCAATGCAAAGTCTTTAGAATCTAAACTCTTGTATTCTTGCTGTCTGCTTCAGAAGTAATGGCTACCCCCTTCCAACGCAACCTTCCCCAACTTAGTAGCATTTTCTCATCAGGATTGTGTATTTACCAACCATACAAGCAAAGAAAATATAAAGCTTATCACCTATATTATCTTCTAATTACGACTTCTGTGGTTTGAAATTATTATGTTTGAGGACTTGTGAATTTATAAAATATTTATTGATTGTTAAAAAATATACTTATTCAACATGAATGTATTAATATAAATCAAAACTGCCTACAAGGAACACAAAAATTTCGCAAACCAAGAAAATATATTAAATTCTTAAGTGACAAATACGACATATAAAACATACATTTCTACATCAAGAAGATTATGAACCGAGTTTATGTTCTTATGAGGATTGTATATCATGAAAAAAAAAAAGATGAGATGTCATTAAAATCTGGGCTCTGTAATCATCAACCACATTAGTGGGCAGGAATACATTTAGTCTGGATTCCCGGTGATGGTAAGGTTGTTCTTTAAATACCCACAGAGGTATAGGCTACTTTGGGTAGTTTTCCTAAAATTATATACCACTCTCGCAAATGTGGCTACATTCCTCATTCCAGTGCCATTAGCGTTATTAAATGTGTATAGGCTAGTGAAGTGCGTTGTAAAAATTAAAATATATAGAACTAGATAGCTGTTGCCCGCGGCTTTGCTCGCGTGGAAGTTGATTATATACAAATACGAAAATATACATATGTACTTACAGATTAATTTAAAATATTACGTTACGTTGATGACCATAACTTGACCTCAGGTCAAAAATAATGCAAGTCCGATACGAACTTTCACCCCCTTTTTCATCCCTTATTAAATAAAATTTCCAAAATTCCTGAAACACGCATTTATTTGTTTTACGTCAATAACCGAAATACAAAATTTTGTTTAATTAACTTTCAAAATGACTAACTTTCATACATATTTTCATCCCCTATTTTGACCCCTTTGGGGTGGAATTTTCTAAAATCCTTTCTTAGTGGGTGCCTACATAACAAAATGAATATACAGTTCGAATTTCATGCTTGTAGCCTTGATAGTTTGCGCTCGGCGATGATGAATCAGTCAGTCAGTCATGACATGTTATTTTATAAGTATAGATAACCATTGTTGCACCCTCTCTGAGTCTTGTACCCCCGGCCAAAAAAGGGATAAAAGGGAGAGGATGAACTTAACTTAAAAAAATGAAAATTATAAAAAATATATAGATTCAACAAAATGAGCAGTTTATTCAATTAAATGACAATAGCGCAGATAACAAAAATTGGTCTCATATCATTATGAGTACAGTTGGAAATTATGTTCGAAGCCAACAACATTATATCATTAAAGTTGCGCAAGTGTTTAAACAAAAGGAAACATGAAATCCATCATAATATTGATAGTCCAGGCTATAAGAGACAATAACAAAGCGAATATTTTATATATATGCGGTACAAAATTATAAGGGCCTAATGGGCACCTTGATATGGTTCCAAAGGTTTCGTAATTCACAGAAAACGATATCATAAATATAAAGATTTAAATTTGACGACTATACAACAGAGTCTACACAACGTGAGGGTTTGACTACCAGACATAAGCCAAACTCCCACGGGACTATCAGATCTGACTTAGAATATGGAACTAACAGTTCCATCAATTAACAAAACTTTAGCTGTTCAAACAGAACTTACGTTACAAAAGATTAAAGTCATCCTAATTTAAATTCCAATAAAAAGTTACTTCACGTTACGTTAAATCAAACCATAATTTTAAATATGAAAAGTTACTTCGATAAAAAATTTACTCTACGATTCCAAACAATATAATATTAACATGTCAAACTTCTAATCAGCACATAACTGAGGATATTTACGAGAATAAAAATATAAGCAAAAGTTACAGCGCCCGAGCGGCGACCTATCTAAGATAGAATGTTTAGACATTGTTTGACGATCAAAATATAAATACGTTAGATTTTGAAACTGAATATTATATGCAAAAAGTTTAAAGTTTATAAATAAGTTAGAGTTCATAACTCCACCCGTCTAAGTGACGATTTTGATACATTTTTACAAGTTTTCTCCAGCCATTGTCCAGATCCATGACAATGGTCTGTCGTCGATCGTTGATCGTAGGATAGTCGATTATGGCAAGCTTGCACAGCCATTATATAGGGATTTCGTTGTTCTGGAAAGAAGTGGGGAGTACACCAAACACGCATATGATGACGTCAACGATGCCTTCAAACAGTCACGTACACCATTGTTGATTCCGCTTGCTCCATCGGAATATCCGTGAATATCTCCAATCACCCGATGTTTTGAAGGAGGTTCCTCTAGTCTCCGTCAGGGGTCGGATACATAATTGTCTTCTAGTTGATGTTGATAGTTCTCGGTTCATTTCACGCTAGTACAATCGGAGTGCCGGTCGCTTTGTTGACCCACTGGATCTCCCTTGACCCACTCGCCAATCTAGGAGTCCAGGTGCCGGCCAGCCTTGCAGGATTTTATTGTGAGCAGATTAGTATTGTAAGTAAGTACACGAACAAATTAATACTTAGGATTGGATTGAGTAATAAATATATTATCCAGCATTGTTTCTATTATGTCTTCTTAGCCTACAAGAACTACAACAGAGAAAAATACTATTGTAGGGATCCTAATTGAGTTGAATTTATTGGAGCGGGTAGTATGCTTGTTGTCCAGTTGTAACATTATACCACGTAATGTTACACCATCTAGCTTAAAATATAATAATAATATTTAGCACCACGTCTTACTGCCAGTTCGGGTTATACGTTTTAAGTACTAATTACGCTAATGGATTAGGAATTGGGGAGGGTGAATTAGAGGAAGTTAACCCGCATTTGGGTGGAGGGAGAGTGGAAAAACCACCCCCAGTTAACCCGACTGAGATTCGAACCTCGATCTCCCCGTCCTCAGCAGTCGAGCTTAACACGACTAGCGCGTTAGCCAACTACTCCACCGAGGCGGGTAACTTAAAATATAGCATACGATTGTCTTTAAGAAGGTTTGTCAGTTAGTTTGTTAGTTGTTTGGTTGGTAAGGTTGGTTTATTATGCATTGACATATTCAACTCGGTCGGATTTTCACCAAATTAATTTAGTTGGTTGAACATAGTCTGAAGTAGCAACGATTATTTATCAGGGTTCATCCAATATTAATTAGTGTCACTAAATGAAGGACTTCGGAAAGTAATATGCTATATCACAAAATAGTAACGTTTGAAATATATAGCTCTTAAGTTTGAATAATTCAAGTTTTGCCTTAATTTTATAAATACTTTGAAATTCCGTAGATTCACACAAACATGTTTTAAGCCCTATTTAAGTGGGTAAAGGAACACAATTAAATATGAAATATCACTGTCGTAATAATTAGTCGTGGCATAGCACATTATTTTACCAAGTCCTTCCTCAAGTCGGAACACTATGAGAAGAACCTTTTAAAAAATATATTGAATGTAACCCACATGAATAAAGGTCTGGTTTGCCTTTGACAAGGGTATCGGACTTTCAATACAGACCTGATATTATACTTAAGCGGCTTTTGGTGGGTTTTTTTTCTCCCGACAATTCGGGGATACACTTTCTCTAAATTATACCTTTTTCATCCATTGCTTGGACCAGTAATGAGACGCAGGTAGTAGTAAAAAATGTTAGGTAGTCTGATGATTGATAGTAAAAAAATCTTATGTCTGTCACTGGTAAAAAGTGACATCTGTAGAACCAATGGTAAATCATATTAACAAAAAAATTATTTAACTTGGTAACGTTTTGAAGTAGGCCTATTAAATAAGATTCTTGCTTGGATTTTCCCAACTTTTAATTATCTATCTAGTTGGATACACGCTTACACAAAATAATTATCAAATTATGATAAGCTCTCCCTAGAATAGGAACTAGGACCTAGCTTGTAGTCGGCGTCTCTGAAATATTTCACTATGGTGACATGCAATTTGAAAAAAGCATTCGTTTTTTTAAACGCTATCAAATAAAACTATTAATATTAGATTATTTCCTTAACTAGTTATTTAAGAAAGTTTTAAAATTTGTTAAGAAAACTTTCTGTTCCTAAATTGTTTGTGGTGTTATTATGATAATGTTTAATGGATTGTGAGAACTTTTATCAGGTGTGGTGGTAATGGGGATAATTTGTAAACTTTGGTTTTCGTAATGAGGGGATGAACATTTTTAAAAGATTTTTTATTGTCTAATTCAATGTTTGTTAATTGTTCGTAATTGAGTTTAAATTTGCACATTTTATCTTGGCCACATTTTGTAGGTAATTGAAAACAAATACCAACGTTTTTAACAAAAATGATTAACCCAATTTGATTAGGCTATAATTTTTTTAATAGCGAATCTTATTATCATTAAAAATATACGATTATATACTAATTACACTGTTTTAGGGATGAGAGGATGAATTTATAGGAGTTGTAACAGAATTTGCGTGTAGAAAGAGTTGGAAATCATTTAAGGGAAAACAAACCTCATTACACCCGAACGAGATTTGAACGACTATCTCCTCGTCATCGGCAATCTAGTCTATAGTGAGAGTATAGCACCTTAGACCATGCGGCCAACGAAGTGTGTGCTTTGAAATTACTTAGCCTTAACGTTGCTGTAAAAAATAATAAATTTGGATGAAAATTCCATCTAAGAGATGTCGCTTCAGAACAGATAATTTGTTTGAATATTTGAATTATGAATCTTTAAAAACGATTACTTGCTTTGTTATATTTTCTTGAATGTAAGACTTAAAAAAAATGACTGGTCAAATATGTAAAATAAATGTGCTAATTATAGTACACACATAGTTAAAATTTATTGGAATATCAAGTAAAGTTATTAATGTCATTCTTTGATAATTTCTTGTAATTATTTAGTATTGATGGAATCTCACCTCTAACCATTGGCAAGTGGTCTAGATCAGTGTTTCCCAATCTGGGTGGTGTCGTCGTGGTGTCGTCTACTCCCTCCTCTCCCCCAAGGGCGTTTTTTGTTTTCAAGATGGCGATAGGGGGACGCTTAGAGTTTTATTGATATGACAGCAGTAATTGTATATTAATATTATGTATTGTTTACCTGGAAACGGGCAGGGCAGAATTGTGAACAAATTTGTGACATTTGATTGGATGATAATAATTATTATATTTACTCCTGACCTTTTTTTTTAAAAACTGTGTGATTTAATTTTTAACTATTATTTATATTTTCTCCGAGTACTTATATTTTCACTGGTAAACCTTGATGGAAATTAATCAGAATTTATCAAATTTTCTTATACATATTCATAATAATTATTTAGTTGGAAATAGTTAAATGTGAATTTAAAAATAATGTAACATGAATTTAATGTGATTAAAGGCGATTTAAAAATTCTTCTTACATTTAACTTTGGGGCGTGGGGTTGTTGGGGGGGGGGGGGCGTGACTAGCATCCAATTTCAGAAGTGGGTGCTATACTAAATTATTATTATTATTATTCATCGCATCTTACTACCCGTTCTGGTTGTACACACTTACGCTAATGTATAATGGTAGGGTTATTGTGAGATGAAATGGAGAGGCTACAGTTTAACGTGGGATATTGGTGACCTGGTGGTCTAGGGGTAAGGTGTCAGTCAGACTTCTATGCTGGCGGCCGGGGTTCAATCCTCGGTCCCGGCAAAGATTTATCTGATTACCAAACTCTTCCTTCACCTCTGACAAGACATCTTGTGAATGTGGGGAATGCCAGGCCTCCACCGTGGTTCGGATTCCACGTTAAACTGTAGGTCCTTCATTTCACCTCACAATCACCCTACCATTACACATTAGCGTAAGTGCGTATAACCCGAACGGGTAGTAAGACGGGTGCATATATATAATAATAATATAATATTAAACGTGGGATCCAAACCACGATGGAGGCCTGACATTGCTATGCTGAAAAAAAAAGTTTCGGAACCACTAGTCTAAATGACAAGCTCATTTATTACAGTCTACTGGTGGGGATGATTCTGGGTATACCAAGTTTTTCCTATTTGAATTCCCACTCTCTCTTTCCTCAAATATGGATGCATTTGATATATATTTTAGCCCATTAGAGTAATGGTTATAGCCTTAACGACGTCAAAAAAAATCTACACTCGTCAAGTTGGATTCACACAGTGTCGTGCTGCAAACAATCTCGAACAGGTAATTGATATATGACTATGAGTTACCTTGTGAAAACCTTGTTTGATTCAGACTTACAGGATTACTAACCGACTGTGCTCGGACCGTGCTCTGACCGTGCTTCAAATTATAACTACATGGCACGACCGGCGTACAATTCTGTAAGTGTGAAGCAATTTTTATTAATTTCGATCCGTTTTGAATAAACCTTTATTATAGCATCCTAACATTTTTATTTGCTTTCGAATAAATATCTAATTAAATATTCAACATCCGTTGAATACCAACGTTACCATAATAGCTTAGCCTGACGTCTATGGTGTTGTCTCGCAATACACTGGATGATTGATGGCTATAAGGTCGTGTTTGGATCTGGGCTGGGGGACTTTCAGGATGGATTCTACTTTTTCACGCTAATATTGGTGCACATGCTTGAAGAAGTTTTCATCATCCTTACCCCTTAGACTAAGCTATTGATAACCAATTTGTCAGAGGAAATAAATATTTGAAATCTACATTCCCTAACTATCTACAAATTGTTTTGAGGTTAATGAGGTCAAAAGTTGTTGATAACAATAATTCAAAACCTTCGTTTTGGTGACAAAGATAAAATAACATTTTGGAATAATATTTCGAAGTTAAACGTGCCGCAAAAATAACCAGATCAATTTTTAATCCCATTAGTCAGTTTAAAAAAAATCGCTTTTTTTTTTGTGGAAAATACAAAACGTGTTAAAAATAATCATAGTAATTTCACAATCCCAAAAATGTATTTTAAGCTCATCAGCTAAAAAATCCATCATGAAATTATGTTTCATTACTTTAATGGAGAACTGAATATAGTAATGTGATTATGGTCAACACCATCAAAAAAAAAAGTGACCCTTTTTTAATAGCGTCTAATAGATGCACGCCCCCGGTTCGATAAACGGTCTGTACTTTACCGTGGCTTATCAATGAATAATCTATCATATCATGACGGGACACACCCATTAAATCGGAATAGTTAAGCATAATATAAACTCATCAACGATTTCTGTTGCTATGGTTGCGATGATTAATATTTCATCTATGATCACTCTTTAAGTTATTATGATATCTGGCAATGCCGTAGCCAGACAATTGCTGGAAGCTATAAAAATTAAAAATGATACAGTTCTAGATGCTCTCTGAAGTGGTTTTTTTTATGGTAAAATAACCCCCAAAATGCTGAAGCCTATGAAAATTTCTAAATTTTTAACACCTCTAGAAGCTCTCTGAAGTTTTTTTTTATAGTGACACAGCCCCCTAATCTGTATTTGTATCTTAATTTTGATATTGTTTGAACCATAAATAAAACCATATATATTTTATTCATAAATTTTCGCGGGAGGGGTTTGAATCCCCCTTAAAAAAGCTTGACTACGGGCCTTAATATCTGGGCTTGCAGTTTCAGTGGCGTTTTAAGATTTCACGCGTGCCGTAAGCCCTGTTGATATATATACTTATCAAATTTCCCGGAATAACATCGTCTACAAAGATGATCATTATTAATTTTACAATACAAAATGGGTTAATCTACCGGTCGTCGTGTCAGATTCCCCATGTGAATGTATTTACGTTCTATTCTGTGAGATTTAAAGATTTAACATTGGAAAAACCAATCTTATATAACTCTAAAAATAGTGTTACATTGTAATAAAATTATTTTCTTAATAATGGAGTAATTTTTTAACAGATTTTTAAGGCATTTTACAATTTAGACTTTTGAGTTTATTTACTAAAATGGCGTCTAGGAATATTCCTGCAAGCTTTTAGATAAAAAAAAAAAATCCGTGGAAGCATATATTTATCTAGAATAAGAAAAGAGGCAATTAGATGAGTGAGTGTATACTAGTCAGTGGAACAGGGGAAATGTTATCAGCAGGCAAATAAGATACCTTATTCAGTGTTAGCTACTCAGATTCTTCCCTATATTTATTTATATTTAGTTCATTTACGTCTAATAGTTTTAGTGCCTAGAAATTCAATTTAAGTTGAAATAGGTAAATTATCTTCTAATTCACCAAGTAGGCAACGTCGTTAAGTTATTTTTAGATTCTTATCTTTCACTCATTTTTTTAAGTAATTCTATTTCTTTTTAGGGAGGGTGTGAGTGTTAGGTTCAAAGTCTGTGTTGAAAAAATCTGTTCATCCAAGACAAACCTTATTTTTTGTCTTTATTATTTCAATAAAGAATCTTTTTAAATCACCTAACTTTAAAAAAATCAAAGATAGTATAATAAATAATATATTAAATAAGTTTCAGATGAAATAGATATATATTTATGTTTTATTATGCTAAGACACCCCAATAAATAATTTATATTTGCACAAGATTTTAAATTTTAAACACTACTGTCCATTTTATTCTCTAATTTTTTTAAAGTGTTATTTGAATAATCATTTTATATCATCATACGTCTTTTTTGAAAATAAATTTTAGCCATTTTAACTGTACACAACATTTGTTTTATAACAATTTATTCTAATTTTACAACTTTACTTATCATATTTATAGTTTGTTAATCATCTAAATTTCAATCTCAGTATTATTTATTGTATAAGAGACTAACGACTACCTAGTGTGATAGTAAACAACAGCTATACTATTCAACTTAGTCTTTCCTATAGGAAAACATATTTTTAGGTACCTAAAGTATTATTAAATATTGATTGGGCGAGTCAAAAACGCTCCCCTACTGAACTGACACCGCTAAAAGCAATGCAAAACGAATAGAAAGGAAGTGCCACTTGTAGGAATTTTATTATGTCATTGTTTACGTCACCCGTTTACAGAGGTTATATTAAACATGAATACAAGCATTTTATTATGTCATTGCTTACGTCACCCAGTTTACAGAGGTTATATTAAACATGAATACAAGCATTTTATTATGTCATTGCTTACGTCACCCAGTTTACAGAGGTTATATTAAACATGAATACAAGCATATTTTTAAAATTAGTAGATTAATGACACTAAATTGGACATTGGTGTATATTTTAAAGATTTATTTAATATTTAAAGTTCCAAACTGTGACCTGATTTCTATCAACTGAATTTGTCTTCCACATAACTTTGTGTACGTAACACGCTGGCTTGTATACTGACACTTTATTTTTGTGGCCAACATTTATAACATTTTATAAAATAATTAATATTAATTTTTGTTGTTGATAATAACTATCAAGTGTGACAGATACATGTCACGTAAGCTCTAGTAAATTTTCTAGACCCGTTTCAGTGACCGAATGGTCTAAGGCGTGGGGAGATGAGAATTCAAATCTCGTCCGGGTGTACTAAGGGTGGTTTTCCACTACCTCTCCACGCAAATACAGGTACAATTTATCTAAATTCAACACCTCTCATCTATAACACATTAGCTTAGTTTGCATAAACGTATAACCTGAAAGAGTAATAAGATGTGCAGCAAATAAAAACTTTTCTAGATTTCAATAAAACTCTTCCTATGAAAATTGGCCTGTACGTCTTGTCAGAACAACCGTATTTCTAAATTATCCGGGCGATACACCGTTCTACCGCCCCAGGACACATCTGGTGTGCCAGAAAAAGGGTCCATATTTGATTGAAACTGAGTGTCCTTCGTGACATGTTTCCAAATGAAACACTCGTGCATGCCAGCGCCACTCGGTAATCCCCAAAAGAGAACGGGGAACACCCGCGATCCCCTCCATTCCCCAGGGCTCTCTTCCCTCCAGTTCGACTGTCAATCGTACTGTCGCCGAGTTTACACGACAGTCCGACAGATAATTTCGTCGACAGCATCACACGTGTTATATAGAGCGAAGGATGTACGTGTCAAAGACTTTTAAAATAAAAAGTTTCAAAAATTTTACGGGTGCTGAACATAGTTATTTTTAGTTGTAGGACAAGCTTAGTATTAGTAGTTCTGTGAACAGTAGACCTCACTCTCTCCATGTTATTATCGTTACTACAGTCTTACTAGTAGTTCTGTTAACAGTAGACCTCACTCCCTTCATGTTATTATTGTTACTACAGTCTTACTAGTAGTTCTGTGAACAGTAGACCTCACTCTCTCCATGTTATTATTGTTACTACAGTCTTACTAGTAGTTCTGTGAACAGTAGACCTCGCTCCCTCCATGTTATTATCGTTACTACAGTCTTACTAGTAGTTCTGTGAACAGTAGACCTCACTCTCTCCATGTTATTATTGTTACTACAGTCTTACTAGTAGTTCTGTGAACAGTAGACCTCCCTCCATGTTATTATCGTTACTACAGTCTTACTAGTAGTTCTGTTAACAGTAGACCTCGCTCCCCCATGTTATTATCGTTACTACAGTCTTACTAGTAGTTTTGTGAACAGTAGACCTCACTCTCTCCATGTTATTATTGTTACTACAGTCTTACTAGTAATTCTGTGAACAGTAGACCTCACTCTCTCCATGTTATTATCGTTACTACAGTCTTGCTAGTAGTTCTGTGAACAGTAGACCTCACTCTCTCCATGTTATTATTGTTACTACAGTCTTACTAGTAGTTCTGTGAACAGTAGACCTCACTCTCTCCATGTTATTATTGTTACTACAGTCTTACTAGTAGTTCTGTGAACAGTAGACCTCACTCTCTCCATGTTATTATTGTTACTACAGTCTTACTAGTAGTTCTGTGAACAGTAGACCTCGCTCCCTCCATGTTATTATCGTTACTACATTCTTACTAGTAGTTCTGTGAACAGTAGACCTCACTCCCTTCATGTTATTATTGTTACTACAGTCTTACTAGTAGTTCTGTGAACAGTAGACCTCACTCCCTCCATGTTATTATCATTACTACAGTCTTACTAGTAGTTCTGTGAACAGTAGACCTCCCTCCATGTTATTATCGTTACTACAGTCTTACTAGTAGTTCTGTGAACAGTAGACCTCTCTCCCTCCATGTTAATATCGTTACTACAGTCTTACTAGTAGTTCTGTGAACAGTAGACCTCGCTCCCTCCATGTTAGTATCGTTACTACAGTCTTACTAGTAGTTCTGTGAACAGTAGACCTCGCTCCCTCCATGTTATTATCGTTACTACAGTCTTACTAGTAGTTCTGTGAACAGTAGACCTCGCTCCCTCCATGTTATTATCGTTACTACAGTCTTACTAGTAGTTCTGTTAACAGTAGACCTCGCTCCCCCATGTTATTATCGTTACTACAGTCTTACTAGTAGTTCTGTGAACAGTAGACCTCACTCTCTCCATGTTATTATCGTTACTACAGTCTTACTAGTAGTTCTGTGAACAGTAGACCTCACTCCCTCCATGTTATTATGTTACTACAGTCTTACTAGTAGTTCTGTGAACAGTAGACCTCACTCTCTCCATGTTATTATTGTTACTACAGTCTTACTAGTAGTTCTGTGAACAGTAGACCTCACTCCCTCCATGTTATTATTTACTATCGTTACTACAGTCTTACTAGTAGCTCTGTGAACAGTAGACCTCTCTCCCTCCATGTTATTATCGTTACTACAGTCTTACTAGTAGTTCTGTGAACAGTAGACCTCGCTCCCCCATGTTATTATCGTTACTACAGTCTTACTAGTAGTTCTGTGAACAGTAGACCTCGCTCCCTCCATATTCTTATCATTACTACAGTTTGAGTCTACAGTGATAGTAATAAAAAGGAAGTTCGGTATTCGAAACTATTCTTTACGGTTTACGTATATAAAAAAATTGTGGAAACTTTGTCGATTCTTGTGAAAATGTTATTCCGATCTATTTTTTTTTATCACCACCAAGGATATATTTTTTCCGCCCGTGATTCACCTGGATTGAAGGGGATAAAGCGGTGGTCCCATCGCGAGCCTACGGGCTTGAAACTTTAACAACGGCTGGAGATGAAAAAAAAAAAAAAAAATAGGAAGGTAGATGATAGAAAATGACGTTCATCCATCTTCACGTTCTGATGTGTGATTCGTCCTTCACCTCTTCTGAGAGTCCTCGATCATTCTACTACCTGGGACAGATTCTCTCTGGTGGAGTACCCGAATCAATGATCATACCAACTTGAGAACAAAAACAAGCATATTAAGGAGGAAAAAAAAACTAGCGACTGTGAAGTTTCACTGAAAATATGTTTGAACGATTAATTTTTAAAATTTTTATGTGCATCCCATCTAACAATCCAACAACAAATTTACAATAATTGTTTTGGGGTGAGCGAGCTAAGTGCCTGCGCAAATAACAGTATAAATATGTATCTTATATTTTTGTATTTAAGTCTTACTACCCACTCAGACTAAACACGTTTAATCACAGTTTGAGTAGGAGTGAGGAAGGTAGAATTTAGAAGAGATTTACCCACATTTTCTGGGAAGGAGATTGAGAAAACTTTCAGGAAAGATTAATCTCAGTAAATTTGATATATGTATATTCGAGCCCTTACCTTCCTTTTACCATCAAACCAGAGTATATGTTCTTGACGTTTAGTCCGCTTTCACACCGGTGTGGGTGTGGTCCGATATTATGACCAAGTTCTTCAATCTACCAAACAGGAAGGTGAATTTTCGAGTAAAGATGGACTCAGACCGCAGCGCGGCGGAACTGCACGGTTTATTCTCACCGCTGAATACATACCAAGGTTTTTTTTTTATAGTGCCGCCCTCCGGTGGTAGTGATGTTTAAATAACCGTAGTGCCGGGGTCAGCAACTAGTATGACGTGATCGACTGGTTGATCTCGCAGCAATTTATAGTCGATCACGTCAAAAAACGAGTTATCATTAGAATTAAATCTTTTGAGTGTGACCAAAACTACATTGATTGGTCATAATCGATACTGTGTTCTTTTGAAAAATTAAACAGTTTAATTTGAGAATATTAGTGTCATTGATTCTTTTTTTTTTCTATAAAGGTGGGGACACAATTATTTGTGAAAAATAATTAATTTAAGGAAGGTATAGATCGGATATTCAAACGTAGATTGGAGAAACGTTGGGTGTTCAAGAGACCTTTGATAAATTTATAAATCGATCGCGGCCCAAAGAAGATTACCGACCACTGACATAAAGAATAAAACGTTCGTTGGTTCGCAGAGGTTCACGGCCACCTTAATAGATTAATTCAAGAAAATGTGTATTAGAGTTCAAGTAGGAAACACCTTTTAAAAAAATACACTGATATATTTATTTTGCTATAAAATATTGAAAACAATTACCCATGAAACCCCACTAACTAAATAGTTGTTTGAATTAAATAACCAAATTGGAGGTTTCAGATAACATGACTACGTTTAAATATACGAAATTTATCTTAGTAACGTTTAACGCAACTAATAGGCTCCTTCCTATCTAAATCGGACTGTCCATGTATTGTAACATAAGTGTTTTACTAGCTCAGTATAAATACAGTCCAATTTTCATATGAATAAACTTATTTGACCGCATGATACAAGGCGTCACTCTCGCAATAGACTAGACTGATTACAACAGGGATATCGAGGATCGAATCCCTTTTAAGTGTACTTAAGGTAGTTTTCTTTAAATGTTTTTCACTCTCCCCCTAACCAAATTCTGGTGCACTTCCTCTAAATTCAACTTTCCTCATCCTTAACTAATCAGCGTAACTATACGTACAGCCTGAAAAAATAGTAAGACGTGGTGCAAAAAAAAAAAAAGCCTAATCTGACATATACAAAAAGTTACTAGTTTTAGGCCTATATATACAGGGTGGGGTGGAAACATTTAGATGATATAAGCTGAGGAAAGTGATGGACAACGTACTGAGGTTTGCCTGACGTCCAGTGGAGGGTGGTCTCCTGATTTCGAACAGTCCTTATTGAGAACATGGGATTTTTTTCATACATGGAAGGAGTCCATTTTGTTGACACGCCGTGTTGCTATTCCATCACGCCCCTAATACCAATAGACCCATAAATTGTTGTCACCCGCTTTGGCGGCTCCGTGGTCTAAGGCGCTACTCTCGTAACAGACTAGACTGCCGATGATGGGGAGCTTGTGGTTCGATCCCGGGCTGGTCTACTGAGAGTTTTTTATTTAATGGTTTCCCCACACTCTTATTGCGTGAATGCTGAGACACTTCATCTGTATTAAACCTTACTCATATCTAGCCAAAAGCGTAATTAGTTCATATGCGTACAATTTGAATGGGAAGAAAGACGCAACGCCAAAAAAATATACATATTAATTAAGGTTTCACTAGCTATATGTAAAACATTTCCCAAATTAAATTGTTAAAGGCATTTTCAAAAAAAAAATCTCTATTAGATAAATTAAAACACACTATCCTGTTTAGTCAATTTATTATTAATTGTAGAAAAAAACTATAAGGCTTCATCCCGCAATCGAGCAATACCGACCGAGTGGTCGTTGTCTGTTGGTGAAGATAGTGGCAATTTCTGTGGATGGAGGGTGTCGTGTGGCGTTAATCTCGGTTCTCTAAACTGGAGTGGCTATTTTTCATTCAAGCAGCTACTCATTTCTCCAAATGAGGCTTGAGTTGACCTCTTTCCAGAACCACTGTTTAACAAAACATATATAGGGGTAAGGTGTGAGACTTCTGTGCTTATGTCCGGGGTTCAATCCTCGGTCCCGGCACAGATTTATCTGATTACCTAACTCTTCCTTCACCTCTGACAAGACATCTTGTGAATGTGGGGAATGCCAGGCTTCCACCGTGGTTTGGATCCCACGTTACACTGTAGGTCCTTCATTTCATCTCACAATCACCCTACCATCACACATTAGCGTAAATGCGTATAACCCGAACGGGTCGTAAGACGCAGTGCTAATAATAATAATAATAATAATAATAAAACACATGGAAGCGCCGGGGAATGAACTACGAGACTTCTGGGTCTGTATCCACACACTCTAACCACTAAACCATAGAGGCGGTATATATAATAATTGTGAAAGAAAGTGATAATTAATATTCTGGCCATGTCCTGGTTCTATCTCGGCAGTGGACATGATATAGTGAGCCCGACTGGTGCAGTCTATGATAATTCATTGGTTCCTATGCGTGACGACTGTAACAGATGTTTTGGGTCATAACAGGTTGCGGAAAATGGATGGGTGAGAACGGGCTAAAGGGGGCTTGTGAGGGGGGGCGGGGGGGGAGAAGGACACGCAGAGGCTGAAAGTAAATCTAGAATCTCCAAATACTAACCAAGCTCGGATTTAACCTTAACCGTTCCGGCGGCCGCACGTTATAATGCGTTACTCTCGCAATATACTGGACCGCTGATACCCGAGAGATCTGAAGTATAATTCTGGTTGTGTATATTGAAGGTGTTTCTAAATGGTTTTACAAGCTCTTTATCACCGAAAATGCTGATACACCTCCCCAAAATGCAACCTTATTCATACCTAACACATAAGCGTAAATAGTACATAAGCGACCACCAAACCGGGCGAGAGATACCCTATATTTAAGGCGATGGACCCTTTTTATCTGGCGTGGAAATGCAAAGGCATGGGAACAAACTGTTTTCTTCAAGTAATTTTTATTGTTTTGCAATTTTCTTTTCAGAAAGGGTTTGTTCAAGAATAGAAGCATGTTGATTAAGTTATACTTTTTATATACACACACAACTCCTCTATAATTTTAACAGTGATCAAATATAAATAATTTTATCATTTTTCAATAGTAAACTGCTGACTGCTTAACAAAAAATAAGAAAATGTAACACCTAATAAACATTAATACATTATCTTAGAAGAGGTGTAGAAAATATTACTATAAAAATTTCACTCGTTCTCGAGAAAACTGATATTTCCAAACGTATGATTTTTCCGCTAGACCTGTTAGATAGCTAGCGCCATCTACGGTTTCCATGATCCATCTGTTCTTGTTGGCGCGGAAGGATACTTTGGTTGGTTATGAAGCCACGTCACACCTTTCACCTATCCGCCCACCATCCCACAAAATAGATTTTAGACTTGCACTCGGCAGGGCCAAGGGCCTTAAGGAGTAATCCGTAAACCACGTAACGCTTTTTTTTCTTACATTTTTCTACCCTCTCTCCCCATGTAACACCAATTAGACATTTAGTTGTCTCCAAATTGTGCTTCTTAACTATTCAAATAAAGAATAAATGTCATTATTTCATAGGGAAGTTTTGGTGAAACTAAAAAAAGAGACCTAACTTCCTATTCTGAGTAGTATTAAATTTGTCTAAGTATATTTACTAACGGTGAAAATATATACATTAATATATTTTCAACATAATTACACAACTGGCCCCCTGGTGTTGTGGTCAGTGCACGTTGCTATGAGCCTAGGTGTCTCAGGTTCGATTAACGGTAGGTACCTTAGGTATTTCTCTCTAAAGAGGAATTACCCCAACACCCACCAGGGTTTAGTTAACTAGGTTTAAGTGTTTCCACACTCTCTTATTCACTACCACCCTCGGCTCATCTCATCGGGACATGTAAAGCGCCTCCACGGAAAGGATGTACGAATAGCATATTTGGGTTTCCCCTGAGCAACGGTACAATAGTACTGGCTAATATTTCCACAAACTAGGCTATGAGTGCTCTAGTCTAGACGCGCAATAAATATTATAATATAATATTTATTGCGTGATGTACCAACCTTCCCCAACATGCAATGCTATGCAGACATAATAGATGCCCCCCTTATCAACAGCGTAACCTGGTTTTTGAATGATCCTCCTAACCTTTTTCACTTTATCAGTATGTAAAAATACTAATTTGGACCCCTCTAATATATTTAAAAAGTCATAGATTAAGTGCATATTCCTTTAAAGTATCGTGTGTAAAATATCCTTTCAATACTTCATTCATAGAGAATCACGCGCTTTTCAGCAATAATGTCGAAGGATTGCACCATTTAAACTTTTTTTTTCTTTTAAAAATCAACTCCGCAGTATTTACCAAAAAAGCAAGTGACGCTAGCTCGCTCTACCCAATATGAAGCTAACCTTCACAACACCTGTCACCAGGACGCTTTCGATTAGTTGGTTTTGACAATGGTCGCGAGAGGTCCAAGGGGCAAGGGGTAAGTAATCTATAAGATGCTTGTGCGTATGAACACACACAATGCCACTAACTAACTATCCATAGAGTACACAGAAAATGTTACAGAGAAATAATCTGTAGCTCAACGAGAATTGTATCATTTTACATAATATCTTCATAATGAAGATTAAATCACTTTAATAAATCGTGTGCAAGATACAAAGGTCTTATTTATTCAATTAAAATATCACAATAGATACCGTATCATAATAATTGGCATTCGATCATGGGGCTATAAAAAACAATTATTTCATCCAACAAACCCGTATCTTTATAATTGGCTCCCAATCGCGGGGCAATTATATAATATAAAAACCGTATCGCTTTAGTTAGTGCTCGATCACGGGGCAGTTATCAGCAAATTAAACGGTATAACTTCAATCGGCGCACATCGCCAACACGCACGTTTTAATTGCCGCCCAACGCGGATCGATTAATTCTATAACGCTTTAAATAGAGATATTAAAAATGGGAATTATGCTTCTCTTTTTACTGTGAAATCCTTTATTTGTGAGTACGTGGATTAAATTAAAAGCTCATCAAGTTCGGATGACTGGTGATGAAAGGGTCGGGATTCGAATACCAATAAGGTGTTCTTAGGGTGTTCCCTTCCCCCCTCCCTCCACTAGAGGTGTTCTCAAATTTTCTTCCTCTCACATTTCCTCTCTCTTGCCTCTACTTACCTCATCCCTAAACCATGTGTAATTAAATATCAATAGTACCCGCTTCAGTGGCCGGATAGCTTCAGACGTCACTCATATTAAACTGGCCTCCTCAAGACGGGGAGATCATGGCTCGAATCCCTATTGGGTGTAAAGAGGTTGACTTTTCCTAAACGGTTTCCCACTCTCCTTCCACTTAAATGTAGATAGACTACCTCTAAAATGCTTCTTTCCTCATCTATACCCCATTAGAGTAATCATCATATATTCGTATAGCTTGAACAGTTAGTATGACGTGACTATAAAAAGGTCATATTGTTTTTACTAGTTTTACAATTTATTTGATTATTTTCTAGACCTTATCTCACACAATATGCAAATAAGTTTTGTCACAAAATTTATTTTTCATACTACAACCAGATATATTTCATTTAATTATAATCTTGGCTAAATCAACCTCTCCGCATTGCAGTCGCTATCACTCGAGTAAAATAATTTTATTTCTGTTTTTAAAATGGCACAACAAACATTGCTTGTACTTTAAATAAGGGATTAGCTCTGACCGCTTGTTTGTACTCTGGAAAACTGACCATTAGACGAAAATAAATCTTATAAAATTGTGTATAGCAACCCATTTTAAAAAATATATAGGAGGACTAACTATGGTCTAATAGGACCGAGTAGTTTTAATAAATAAAATGTCAAGGATTAATTTTTAATTTTCTGAATCATTCTATTTGGCTGTGACTTTATAATTGATTGTATTCCATATTTCAGGTAGATTTACTTTCTGTAAATAACTTATATCATAAGTTTAAGAATACCAGATTTTTAAGTAATATATCAGTAACTTACAGTTTTTTATTTTTGACACGTTTAAGTTTAAGATTATTATCGACTTGTTTTAGATGTTAATGAAATTTAAAGGCTTACTTATAGGAAATACCCCCGCATTAGCGTGGAGAAAGTATGGGGAAACCATAGCGCTAAATTATATGTGGAAGACTTCTCCCCCTCCCCTAATATGCCCCCTCCCAAAATTATATGCTCAATCTTCCGATCACAAACAATTCCATCTCTTCCTCTAGACTTACCGAGACCCGCTTCAGTGGCCGCATGGTCTAAGGCGTCACTCTTTTGATAGACTAAACTAGACTGGACTTCTGATGACGGGGATGTAGGAGTTTGATCCCGGTCGTGTGTACCGAGAGTGGTATTTAACACATGGTTTCCCACGCTCCCTTCATGCTAATGCAGGTACACCTATCAATTTAATCTTCCTAATCCATAACACATTAGAGTAACTAATACATAATTGTATAAACTGAACTGGTGGTAAGACGTGGTGCGTGGATAAAAACTTGTTTAACGGCGGTGCAAGTGGATATTTTTGTATTTTTTTTGTTTGGTTTCTAAAGGAGATTTAGTACCCATCCGGCTATACGCATACATTTAGTTACAGTGAAGAGCAGGAATAAAAAGGTATACTTTACCAAAAATGCACTTGTATTTGCATGAAGTGAGAGTGAGAAACCATTTAGGGAAAAAAACACCCTTAGTACGTCCCGACCTGGTTTCGAACTCCACCTCCCCATAATCGGCAACCCAGCCTCTTATGAGAGGGAAGCATTAGAACAAGCTAGCATCGATGCGGGACATATAATTGATAATTTATTTATAACTAGCAGAAGTACCCGGCATTGCCCGTGTACTGCATGGTTACCCCTTTTAACTCTCTTTAATTGCTTTAAACAGACAGAAAAAAATATTTGTTGACCCAATTTTTAATTAATTTAAAAAATCTAATCCAAATGTTAAAATTCCATCTTCTAGGCACAAATGTTAGTGCACAGGTGCTACTAATTATTAAATTTCAGGAATTTCCGTGCGGTAGATATCGTTCAATGCTCATGACAGACACGAATACACATATACAAAACTCTTCATTTTATTTATATAGATATATTCGTTTCAAAATTGGCCCACAATCCTTTAGAAAGACCAAACAAAAAAAGTTTTTCTTACACCAATAAGCATGCAGCTTGAAAAGCCAAATATTGATCAAGAACACGATTTTTTTTACATAAACCCGACGATACACCAGATCCACATCTGTATATGGTAATGAATTAGTGGATCTAGGAAGTATATCTACGTTCGTGCATCTCCGGAAACGTTCGTTCTCGGTAGAGGAGAAGAAGAAGAAGAAGAAGAAGAGATCTTGTTTCTTGTATCGGATATCTAGCTCTCTATGTAAACTTTGCGCCGAGACGCTTCCGTTGATTACGCATGAAGTTGGAGCTCATTAGTGATTCTTCGCTAATGATCCACTTAGAAGCATTAAAAGTAATGAGAGCAAGCGGAGAGGAATAATTATTCAGTTCCCAGGAGAAGGCTTGTGTTTCGACCACATAGGGTGCGCTGTTCGTCTCTGGGTCTTGGTTGAGCGGGCGTCATAAGGGTAGCTTGCCCTCCACCCTCATCCCCCTTTATTCTTACCGGTGGTATGAGGGTATTTGGGGAAAGGGGGGGGTGAAGTAAAATAGATAAAAGGAGTGAGGAGGTAAATTTGAAGAGCGGTGAGAATGAGATATTTATAGACCTCAAAACATTTTCACCTTGAAAGGGACTGAAGAATATACTCTGGCCCGTCGATCGATGGTCTCGTCGTCTTTTGTTTGTGTGAGGACTGTGAGGTTTGAACGAGGAGAAGAAAAAAAATGATGAAATCTGGAATAAGAGAGACGTAAAAAATATTCAAACACACCCTAATGTCATTATGATACAATTGATTTGTTCTTTTGTAATTTGTTTAATTTAAATGAATCATATGCCTTTTTAAGGTCTGTGTGTAATTGATAAATTTAACGTCATGCTGTGTTCCCACTTTTTTTTGGGGGGGGGGGGGTATTATTTGCCCAATTGTATATGGCTGATATGTTGTCTTTCTATTTCGTCGAAATCAAAATTGACGATCCCCAATTATGTTCCTTTGAAAATGGAGCCAATATCATTAAAATTATGTTAGATATAATTTGGCAGCATGGGGGTAAAGATGAGATAGTTCTATTGCCATTCCTCTGTTTTACATCTCTTTGAAAATGGGTATTTAATATCTTCCTTCCATTCTTGTGGAAATACCTCAATGTTGGTTATGGAACATAGCAGTGTATGAATTTCTATTACTAACATTTCCCCACCTCCATTTGTTAACTCTGCTGGAATAGTATATTTACAATAGTAAATTATATTCAAGGAAAAAGAGTTTTTTTTTGCACCGAGTCTTAATACCCTTTCAGGTTTTACATACTAATAATAGTTCTTCACTCGGCTTAAGACGTCAGTCTCACAAGATATGTAAAAAATAAAGCCTTCAATATTCAATCGAATGCTTAGAATTATTAATATAAAATCACTTGAGATGATTTATTATAGGGAAAACCTTTTTGAGTGTTCAC
The DNA here is from genome assembly GCA_039000515.1 of Timema cristinae. Taxonomy (NCBI): domain Eukaryota; kingdom Metazoa; phylum Arthropoda; class Insecta; order Phasmatodea; family Timematidae; genus Timema; species Timema cristinae. The sequence continues at coordinate 37,780,636 of JBCFYV010000100.1, forward strand.
CATATTGAAACGGATAACTAAATTGAAAAGAATTGTACTTACCTATAGTAGCCCCATGGCTTCTTTGGTGCTGACTGACTTCTGACAGTCAACATTTAGGTCTATACCTTAATTATGACCGTCAGAAGTGACAGCTGTTAAACACATGTTTTTGCAGATCATATGGTTCGGCGTAGGGATACATAATTTGGTCTGGTAACTTTTCAAAGCGGTCAGCTGTGAGCTGTCAGTCAGCACCTAAGAATCCATGGGGTTACTGTAGTTCGGGGTTAAGTTCAAAGCATGTATCTGTCTAATTTTGTTAGCATTTTGTTAACATTGGGCAGTTATCACCGAACAATGATCCGAACAAACATACGAAATTCCAAATGATCAAGTTAAAATCAAGCCTCGCTACTCTCGAACACTTATTAAAACAAAGAGTAGTCTATTATTTTTAACTAAATATATAAGGATATATATAAATGTATATTCAGACATATTTCAAATAAATTGCTAGTCATGTCAGTTCATTTTATCATAACCGACTGGCTTCTAACACACAATTCTTCTTTAGCCATTGTGAAAACATACTTGAAATCCAATATCCCTTATAAAAAGGAAAAGAAATGAGAGGCTGGAATGAAAATGGAATTTGTGTTTCGTAGTTTACTTTTTTTTTAAACTGGATTTATTCACTTAATTGTTTTTCTTCTTTCGTCTTCTGGCGCTTTTAATTCGTGAATGTTACTTGATATAACGGTTCTGCAAACCAACCCGAGATGAGAATTTAAACAATGGAATAGAGATCATTACTCAGCTGTCATGGAGAACGCGTTCCTACCTTCAAACAATGAAAACGGATGTATATGTGGCCTTACATACAAAAGCACTTCAGGCATTCTTTTTGAAGTTTCATTTATGGGGTAGGTTGTAAACATCTTTTTTCCCCTCAGAATAAGAAGTGGCGCTTTGTGTCTCAAATGATTTTTTTTTAATCAATGAAAGTCAAAATGGTGGAAGCATGCCTCTTTGTTCTGATATCTTATTGGAACGGAAATTGGAAAGGAAAATTAATTAACACGATTATATTTTAATCTAAAATGTTTATAGTCTACTATTATTAGATTAATTCAAGGCGATTAGTGTCGACTTTATTCGAGTTTTTCAAGAATGGAGAAAGCTTAACTGTACATGAATAGTAAAAATTGGGGATTGAAATGGTTTATAGTTACAAATATAGCCACATCTATTATCATATTCGTAAATTTTGAAAAATCTAACCTAGACACTTGTTCTGGGTTCGAATCTTATGTCTAGGTATCGATAATAAAACTTACAATTGTGTTTCAAAAGTTTTTGAATTATATTTAATATTATATGTGTTGTTTGGGAAATCATTTCGAGATCTCAGAAATAATATAATTTTTGTATAAAAAAAAATTTGGTTTACTAACTTTTTTAAATTATTTAATTGTTGTAAGGTACATAGGCAAACACGTTTTTATAGCAATAATAATGTTTAATATTACGCATTATAAAAGAATAAACATGTGTAAATCCATGGATGAAAATGGTTTCCATAAAAATTATTCATAACTGGGTTGAACTTTCTTAATCAAAGTCAATTTTTAACCTATTTTATGGACATAAGGTGTTGTGAATAGATTTTTTTAAACAAAGAATTAAGGTTTAGATAAGTGTAGCGACAAGGAGTGACTGCAAACAATCCGGAAAGGGGGGGGGGGGGGTATCTTTGCCCTTACAATGGTAATGGGACCAGCCTCTCCTTTAGCGTTCGGCAAGACATTAAGGCTGGCGTCACAATCCAGCACCCAAATAGGGTGAACTCTTGCCTTGGAGCATAGACTATACTCCATTCATGGTAGGAATTACTCTCTGAAAGGTCTTTTTTCCTACCAATATCCTACTATATAATAGATTTCTGGTAGGGGAAAAAGTCCTTTCAGAAAACACTTCCTACGCTGAACAGACTTTAGTATGGTTTTGTATGCCTTGTATGGGAATGTAGAATAAAGCAGTGTTACATTGGCAAATAAATATGTTATAATTATTATTAAATACTGGAGTAAAACAATGAACTTAGCTAAACTATGAATTCTAGAAATGTACCTTCTGAAAAAGATTAAATAATGTAATAAAACATTTCTACATTTCTGAATAGCACACGTTTGTTTTCACCAAACTCCTTTGATCTTCCAATGTTTCCAGTGTAGTTTACTTGTTGAATTGTGTTTAAATTTTCATTCTCCCACATTTTAATAGTCTCTTATATAAAGGTAGTTATTTACCTTAACATACTTTTCAAATATTTAATTAGTACTCAGGAAAGAAATATTTTAATTTGCATTTATTTTTAATACATGGGTATAACTAATATTATTAATTATATAAAGATATTTAATTAATATTTTTCAATTTTTTTTACAAGTCGTTGGATAATATTTCCATATTAATTTTGGTATTTGCATGTCTGTGTTTCGTTTTATCAATTTTGAACTAAAAGGTAATTTAAACTAAACTTGATAAATATCCCTTTGATCATGTTTAGCGAACAAAAAAAAAAGAGCATATAATTGACTTTTCAACTTCACATGACACAAAATTACATTAATCTTCCCCTTAAACTATGGACACACACAAAAAAAAGTAAAACACTTTATAGTTTGCACTCTACAAATTATTAATTTTAAAATTATGCTGGTGCTTTTTTTGGAATATAAATGTGTTGCCATAAAAATCTTAATGTCTAGTTAATAAGTAGATATTTTTTTACTATCCTGACATAATATCGGGTCATTAATAATTTGAAATTATATTAAATAATTATTTTATTTATATGAAACTCTCATATACACTTGTATACATTATTATAATTATATATTTGTATACTTTATTTTCTATACACTTTAATTTTCTTATATATATATATATATATATATATATATATATATATATATATATATATATATATATATATACACAGACACATACACACACACAGGATGTTCGGAAACACAAAACCCAAACTGCACATATAATTTGTTTGAAACAAAAGTAATACAAAATCCCCTTACACTTACATTCTGCCAACTATGCTGATACCGTTAAATTGTGTTCAAGGTTTCAGCGTACAGCGCCTGGCGAGCAAAGCTGTGCAAGCATGTGTGTAAAACAAGTTGCATAGGAGTTAGGCGCGCGGCACTGCACACCTCGACGTATTGGAGAACGCCAGCAGAACATACCACAATTCATAGTAACCAGCACACCAGTCCATCTAGAAATGGGGAATACATTCTGAGGGTCATCAATAACAGTCATATATGACAGCAAGTGCTTGCTATTATTACATGTGCAGTGCGCGCGCCTAACTACTATGCAACTTGTTTTACACACATGCTTGCACAGCTTTGCTCGCCAGGCGCTGTACGCTGAAACCTTGAACACAATTTAACGGTATCAGCATTGTTGGCAGAATGTAAGTGTAAGGGGATTTTGTATTACTTTTGTTTCAAACAAATTATATGTGCAGTTTGGGTTTTGAGTTTCTGAGCTACTTGTATGTTTGGGTTACTGCCCATTCAGTGAACTGGTATTTACTTCTGCCCATTCCATGATCTGGCCTTTCTTCCTGCCCATTCCGTGATCTGGCCTTTCCTCGACCATTAAGTGAACTGGCCTTTCCTCCTGCCCATTTCGTGATCTGGCCTTTCCTCGACCATTAAGTGAACTGGCCTTTCCTCCTGCCCATTTCGTGATCTGGCCTTTCCTAGACCATTCAGTGAACTGGCCTTTCCTCGACCATTCAGTGAACTGGCCTTTCCTCCTGCCCATTTCGTGATCTGGCCTTTCCTAGACCATTCAGTGATCTGGCCATTCCTCCTGCCCATTCGTGATCTGGCCTTTCCTCGACCATTCAGTGAACTGGCCTTTCCTCCTGCCCATTTCGTGATCTGGCCTTTCCTCAACCATTAAGTGAACTGGCCTTTCCTCGACCATTCAGTGAACTGGCCTTTCCTCCTGCCCATTTCGTGATCTGGCCTTTCCTAGACCATTCAGTGATCTGGCCTTTCCTCGACCATTCAGTGAACTGGCCTTTCCTCCTGCCCATTCCGTGATCTGGTTTTTTCTCGACCATTCCGTGATCTGGCCTTTCTTTCCTCCTGCCCATTCCGTGAACTGCCCTTTCCTCCTGACCATTTGATTAGATAGCCGAAAATAGTCCATTTCACGAATTGTGCAGCACTTGTGCTTGAACTAGGAAGGTCCAGTCATCACCCAATAATTTATAGATTGGAATAGTTTTTTCCCGGGCCGGGAAATAAATGGACAAACGAAGGAAAGGTTTTGGTCTTTTAGTTAATTTTATTTTTTAATAAGTTTTAGAATGGAAAGTTAGGTTAAGTTAGGTTTGATTATTTTAATATGTCTTAAACAAAATTTAATTCAAACTTGTAGTAGATAATACAGCAAGTTCCAGTTTATAAAATGGGCAATAGTTAATATAATTTTTTCCTAGTTTGTGAAATGGTCAAGCGAAATAGCCAGTTCATGGAATGAACGGAAATTTACCCAATTCATGAAATTGTCAGTTTAACTATTAGGATGTATCGTATGTATGAATTTAAATATTAATATCGTAAATAAATATCTGATTATTTTTATTCCAGAGGTAGTTTTCTTCTTCTTTTTTTTTTAAGGAACCCCAGGTCTATTGGTTTCTGAGGCCACCGCGTGTTGCGCCACATGCACTACTCCACCGATTGGGGAGCTATCCTATCACCCCCCACCCCCCCCACCCCCTTCTCACCGTACCACCCATTTTCCTTCCGCGGCTTACTCCCGAGAGTGTCTGTTCTGATATTTTTCCACTCACGTGCCTCGCATGGATCGTTGTAATCCTCGTGGGCGGACCCCCCGACACAAGTGATTTGTACGTGGTCCGCGCTAAATGTAGATATGAGCACAGCCTCTCTCTCTCTTTTTTTTTCATTCATAAAACATAAATTCATATATTATTTCCGTCCCATTGCTCACCACGTTCTTCTACCCTTCTCTTTTTTTTTACCTCTCACAAAAAAACGCGCACATACAAAAAACAACAATACAAACGGATTTTTTTTATTTACTTTGAAAAACTAAAAATTCGTGTTTAAGTTTAAATAAAAACCAGAATGTAAATTAAAAAAATATTTACTTTATAACTCGCTTCGGTGGCCGCATGGTCTAATACTCTATTACTATAGTTGACCATACTGCCGATAACGGAGATATTGTGGTTCGAATCTCGGTTGTTTGTACCTTTTTTTTTTCAAAATGGTTTTCCACTTTATCTCCAAAAAAATACGGATACTCTTCCTTGAAATATAACCAACCTAATTCCTAAAACCATTGGCGTAACTAGTACATAAGTGTATAAGCCGAAAGGGTAGTAAGACGTGGTGATAAAATATAATTGATGAATAAATGTTTAATTTGAAGTTGTTGTATGTTCTGTTAACACTTGAGCTAAACGCAATGCAACCCCTCCCCCCCTCCTCTAAATAGTCCTTCTTTCTTCACCTCAGTCCCCTCTAAACCTCCCCACCCTCATAACCTTCGTCATTAAATTCACTTCAGTGCCTTTTATTCGACGCGATTATACAATTGTTATAATATAAATGCACAAAGGTTTACATTTTTTCCTCTCTCCCACCCCACCCTGCCTTCCTTTGGTTTTAAGAAATGCGGTTGAAAAATTCAAATTACCTTTTGTTAAAACAAGGAAAATTATTTAGATTAAGTCTTGCTTGCGCAAAAAATATATATATATTTAAAAAAGCACGTTAGTAATTAGACTGTATTTCACGTCGCTGCGGATATCTCTAGTGGTTAGGGCATATTACTGCTCAGTCTATGATGTATAAGGTGGGAGCATATAACGAGTGTTTATTTTATCAAATTGTTGTGCACTGGAGATGTGTCTAAAAAAATTCAAAGGGGAAATCATAGTTCCAGAAAATGAAAATTTCTTTCGACAACAATTTTTTTAGTTTTACCAAATCAATTTTTACATTTTTTTTTTATATTAACATTTACAAATTTTCAAATGTAAACCTTCAATTTAGGAAAGCAAGTTCCACATTTCTAGCGAACCTTTTAGAATCTTATCTTTTGAATGAATGCTTATAAATCGAATATGATTTTTGATAAATTATGATTAAGATTTTATTAATATCAAATTTATCTACTAACTCTCTGGCACATGACAAAGAGCTCGAAAATTCATTGACGTACCTACTAACGTAAATCACCAATCCCTATCTTGAGCTATTTATATCTAGCAAACCTCATTACACCCTATCACCATCTTGAGATAGTAATATCTAGCAAACCTCATTACACCCTATCACCATCTTGAGATAGTTATATCTAGCAAACCTCATTACACCCTATCACCATCTTGAGATAGTTATATCTAGCAAACCTCACTACAACCTATCACCATCTTGAGCTAGTTATATCTAGCAAACCTCATTACACCCTATCACCATCTTGAGCTAGTTATATCTAGCAAACCTCACTACAACCTATCACCATCTTGAGCTAGTTATATCTATCAAACCTCATTACACCCTATCACCATCTTGAGATAGTTATATCTAGCAAACCTCATTACACCTATCCCTATCTTGAGCTAGTTATATCTAGCAAACCTCATTACACCTATCCCTATCTTGAGCTAGTTATATCTAGCAAACCTCATTAGACCCTATCACCATCTTGAGCAAGTTATATCTAGCAAACCTCATTACACCCTATCACCATCTTGAGATAGTTATATCTAACAAACCTCATTACACCCTATCACCATCTTGAGATAGTTATATCTAGCAAACCTCATTACACCCTATCACCATCTTGAGATAGTTATATCTAGCAAACCTCATTATACCCTATACCTATCTTGAGCTAGTTATATCTAGCAAACCTCATTACACCCTATCCCTATCTTGAGCTAGTTATATCTAGCAAACCTCATTACACCCTATCACCATCTTGAGCTAGTTATATCTAGCAAACCTCATTACACCCTATCCCTATCTTGAGCTAGTTATATCTATCAAACCTCATTACACCCTATCACCATCTTGAGATAGTTATATCTAGCTAACCTCATTACACCCTATCACCATCTTGAGATAGTTATATCTAGCAAACCTCATTATACCCTATACCTATCTTGAGCTAGTTATATCTAGCAAATCTCATTACACCCTATCCCTATCTTGAGCTAGTTATATCTAGCAAACCTCATTACACCCTATCACCATCTTGAGATAGTTATATCTACTAAACCTCATTACACCCTATCACCATCTTGAGCTAGTTATATCTAGCAAACCTCATTACACCCTATCCCTATCTTGAGCTAGTTATATCTAGCAAACCTCATTACACCCTATCCCTATCTTGAGCTAGTTATATCTAGCAAACCTCATTACACCCTATCACCATCTTGAGATAGGGTGTAATGAGGTTTGCTAGATATAACTATCACCATCTTGAGATAGTTATATCTAGCAAACCTCATTACACCCTATCCCTATCTTGAGCTAGTTATATCTAGCAAACCTCATTACACCCTATCCCTATCTTGAACTAGTTATATCTAGCAAACCTCATTACACCCTATCACCATCTTGAGATAGGGTGTAATGAGGTTTGCTAGATATAACTATCACCATCTTGAGATAGTTATATCTAGCAAACCTCATTACACCCTATCCCTATCTTGAGCTAGTTATATCTAGCAAACCTCATTACACCCTATCCATATCTTGAGCTAGTTCTATCCAGTCCACTTCATTACACCCTATCCCTATCTTGAGATAGTTCTATCCAGTCCACTTAATTACACCCTATCCCTATCTTGAGATAGTTCTATCCAGCCCACTTCATTACACTCTATCCCTATCTTGTTATAGTTCTATCCAGTCCACCTCATTACACCCTATCCATATCTTGAGCTAGTTCTATCCAGTCCACTTCATTACACCCTATCCCTATCTGGTGCTAGTTCTATCCAGTTCACTTCATCACACTCTATCTCTATCTTGATCTATTTATATCCAGTTCCCATTATTACAGCCTATTCCTATCTTGAGATAGTTCTATCCAGTCAACCTCATTACACTATCTCTTTAAAGTACATTCTGATGTTGTCCTTCCAACTGCGTCTAGGTCTTTCCAATGGTCTCTTCTCATTGGTTTTCCAGCCAATACCCTGAACAAGGTTCTAGAATCTCCCATTTTCGTTGCATGTCCTGCCCACTGTAATCTACGAGACTTGATTATCCTAACAATATCGTGTGATGAGTACAGGATATGTAATTCATCATTATGTAACCTCCTCCATTGGCCTCATCCCTTTCTGGACCAAATACTTGCCTAAGCATCTGGTTCTCGAACAGCCTAAATTTGTTTTCGTAAGAGACAACATTTCACACCCATAGAGAACAACGGGTGAAATTATTGTTTTGTATATTCCTAGTTTTACATACCTAAATATCAGGTGATATGTCTCTTTACAATAATTGTATAGAGATGAAGAAGCTATAATGTAAAAGAAATACTCAAGAATTTGTTAGGAAAGAGAATTTGAAACTATTTAGTAAAAAAGTCCCAGGGATACCGAAAAGAGATTCGACCCCAAACTTCCCGTCACTGGTAGTCTATTCTATTGTGAGAGCTGCGCCTTTGATCAGGTGTCTGTATCCTTTTGGATATAATGGGCCATATAGGCTTAAAGTAAATTTTGGTAGGTTGGTTGGAGAAAAATATTGAGTTAAAATCTTCAACTTTATATTTATCCTAAATAAATTAGTTATAACTCTATTTCTATGAACAATTATTCTGTTTGATAAATATTTTACGGTCTATAAAAATCAGTAGGTGCCATAAACCACGTGACCATTGAAACAGTTTTTGAGTGCTTCCCTGCCCACTTTTCTTACCTGAGGCGTTTCGTCAGAGCATGCCCATGGATGAGTCTGCTAAGACTCAAAAGAAAATAGCCCACATTTACGTAAGGGCAAAGTTGAAAAACATTAAGGTAAAAGCATTTTAGGAGGTTACACTAATCTGTGATTCAAACCCTTTTCTCTCCCCGACACTGGTAAACCACAACAAACGTGCCTGATTCTGTTTCCGTGTAACCTACGATGTGGGTAGTATTAAAATGATCAGAGAGAGATTTAAAAAAATGTTGTTGGAATTGTTTTTTTTTACTCATCCTGTATATATGAAAATTCTCTGAATGACAAAGTTTTATTTAGAGTTGAACGACTACGATGACACATTTACCAAGGAAACTGAATGAGGTAATTTCATATTACATCGTCCCAATCCCACGTCGAGTCGTAATTTGACCGCCAGATGTTTGGTTGTAGATGTCACAGTAATTCAATAAAAAAATAAATGTTCAAAGGGTCGACTCAGCATTTTCTGAATGAAAAATATTCTCAATTTAGATTTCAATCTTGATAGTAGGAATGTTATCTGACATCTAAAAACTGTAGTTGATATATTTTGACGTATTCATCCTTCAAGTCATGTTATTCTAAGTTCTCATACTTTTGATATTTATTATCCATACCTATAAAATAACACTAACAATAATGTATAGTGATATGTCATCGATGTTGACCACAAAGAAATGTGTGTACTTTATAAAAACTTTGGACTGTGACAAGTGAATCAAGGTTTGTGAGAACAGTTTTTACTGTGTTTGTGTTGATTTGGTGTTTGATATTTAAATAAATAATATATATACCAACAATAATATTTAATAATATATTTTAAAGTCCTGATTTTTAATTTTTCTTTGATTTCTTGGGGGGTAGAGGGGTGTGAGGAGATGCTTTACGTTTTAGTGCTAGCCACAATGTAGAACCAATTCGAGTATAGAGGAGGAAAGTAGAATCTAGAGAAAGTGTATCCACATTTTCGGAAAATGGATTTTGTCTAAGAAGTATCGCCCCCCCCCCTTTTCAGTACTAATGGTATGGATTTAAACCCTAATCTCCCCGTCAATGGAATATTTGATACCATGGAAAGCTACTTGGACTCTAGCCCGAAAGGTTGAGGTTAGGTTTCAAATTAAGTTACTTTGGATATACATAGTTAGAATTAACGGTGAATGGACAGTTGTTATTTTTTGCGGTCAATATGGATATACTTTTACTATATTATTTGTACTATAATGATAATATATTATATCAAAATTGAAAGCCACAGAGCACATGTCTTAAGCTATAAATACGTTGAAGTATATCTATTAACTTTACTTAGCTGCCATGAGCATAGATGACTTTTAAAATGAAGATAAAAAGTTGTATTAAAATTCCAGAACACATTTGAAAGATATTCAAGAATTACTACTGTTGATATCACCATGTAAAGGAAAATTAAACTCTTATGTTTCTACTGGATAAATATATCTGATTTGATTTCTTTTGACCAAAAAAAAAAAGAAAAGTGTTTACATAAAAACTGCAAAAACACTTACCTTTTCTCGCGTCCCCTACATTGCCACTTTTAACGGCTGGGAACTGGATGTTGTGTCTGTTCTAATATAAGTTGGTTTATTAGTCATGCGCTGATATAATTGGTCGGTTCAAAAAAGTGCACGCTGAAGACTAATAATAAAAATAATAAATTGGATCATTTAAAATCGATTGAAAGGAATGTTATATTTAGTAATCCTTGAATTAAACATGTTGTAACTGACATAATCTGTACCTATTTAACTATGCTAGTTGTACAATTTAACTGTGGCTATTGACACGAAGGATACCGTCACATCACATAAATTACGCTACGAAATTTCCAGCTGCTCGTAAACAAGATATTGTGCTAATAACTGGGAGACTAAAATGTATCCTTGTATAATCAATTCAATTCATCCTATATGAAATATGGCAAACACCGTGTATGTTTACTACCACACACTTAACTAGGAACAGGTTAAATTAGTATAATAACACTCGTGTGTATGGGGGACACTTCAGGGTAATAGATTTATACCTCCTGCCTTTTCCTGCTCCCCGCATACAACGTTCGCCGAATCGTCGCTGTCGCAGACGAGAAGAACGTGTTTTTTTTGTAAACAGTTTCCGAAAACATGGGTTAATTTCCGAGCTAATCAAATTTAAATGGAGGGGGCGGGTGTGAGGTGAGGTTGGGCATCATGTTCGAAACTGACAACTGACGAGAATTTACTGTTCCCCTTCCACCTTTATGGCCTATAAAACGTCCAACCAAACCCATGGCGTCGGTCTGTTATCGCGCGGGATCAAGTGTGTAATTCGATTCCAAAGTACAGTTCGATATAGAAAGGAACTAACTTTCAATTTAAGAGTCAGAAACATTATACCAATATATCAAGCCAAATTATCTGAAACTATCAATTTTAATATACAATATAAATGCCTATTTAATAATATAATTTATTAAAACTTTATCAATTTTGACCGTAGAAACATATATTAATATTTTCTAAAAGCTCCTTTATATCAGAATCATGTTATGAAGAGGGATCGATCGGTTTATTTTATAGTAGGAGTTCTTTGCGATTTGTTTATTGTTTGTTGTTATGAACCCCCTTGGTGAAGCTTATTGACCCAGTATGGTAAGGTCTATTGACGCATCCTCATAATAATGTTTTTAAGTCCATAAAATAAAATGCATAGGGTTGGAAACAAAAAATTTACCTATATTTAAATATTTACTTTCTAAGGCATGGGATCTTCAAATCAATTATCTTATAAATAAAAAATGTAAAATCTAGAAGATACAATAAACTCCTGTTTTAAACTAAACGACAATTTGCTAACAAAACAGTAATGGCGAATTTTACAAAGACGTCACATTCCCTTTCTATGGAATTAACGTCCACGCATTCGTATTGCTCTGTGACGTCATTGCAAGTTGACGCTCCTAGCGATAGTTCCCCAAATTAGTTTATGGGAAACAATAGGCATACACCATGGTAAAGTGGTGGAAGAAAGATGATCTAGTAAAGGAAAGTTTCTATGAAAAGATCGAACAAACGTTTGACCAGTTCCCAACCTATCACATGTCATTTGTGATGAGTGACTTTGATGCAAATTTTTTTTAGGTTTACAATATGAAAAATAGGTTTACTTGATGTCAGCGATGATAATGGAATAAGGTTGAAAAATTCTGTCACATAAAATAACATTATTGTGAAAAGTACTTACTTAAGCATAAGAATATTCATAAATATACTTGTATCTCTCAAGATAGGATTACACATAAAATGGATCACTTGCTGATAGAAAAAATAAGGAATACAAGATTATTGAATGTCCGGTAATAGAAGGGTGCAGATTGCGATTTATTTGAGAAACAAAGCATAAATTTTAAGTGTCTGTAAATCTCTGCGTGAACTGCATTGGAGTGTGACATATTATTGTTGAAATAAAATGATTGTCTGGACTTGATAAGTGACAGTCTATATCGTTTCACGCTGTCTTCTGACCTTTTTTTTATGCATTCTGACATAAATCCGTGTTGTTAAATCGCCTTATCAAAATCAATGTTGATACCTCTTCTTTTTAAAAAAAAAAAGTATCGTGAATATGTCAGCATACGTCAGCTTCTTTTTCACTAACTTTATATATTTCCGACTTTCTTGAAAGAAAGAAATCCAATTATGAAATGCAATGAAGCTGAAATCATTAGTACTAAGATAGCTGATGGAGGGAAGCGACTCCTTAAAACTGTTTTTTTTTTTTTTTTTTCTAAAGCCGGGAGACGGAAAAAGTTTTACTGGAGAAAATTGCAACGTTTCGTAAAGTTGTAAGTTCTTAATGTCTGTTTGCCTTTTTTTTTAGTAAGGAGTGTCATAAAACGTTTAACCGCTTTAAAAAGTTTTTATTTATTAAAATGTTATTTATTGATATATGTTTTTATATCTTTGTATTATATAAACTTAATACATTAGTTGAAAACTTTTAGTTTTATTAACAAATTTATTTTTGTTTATTATACCCCTCCATAAAAAAATGGTTACTTTTCCAGTTTTCTTCAGGCAATTTTGGAGTTTGTATCCTATAAATAGAGGCCTGTTATATTTTTGAGAATTTAACTATGTATGTATTAGTAGTCAAATAATTTTATAAGTATAGTGGATTGTTGTAGAAAGCAATTTTAAACACTATTTACTGTGGTTAACATTGAACATTGATAGAATTTTACTTAATTAATAGTAGATTATAGGTATTAATTATTAGCCTCTGTGGTCTCGAAGTCATAATTTCTGCATACAGGTCCTGGGTTCGATACTGGGTGCTTCCAAAATTTGTCTGTGAATTGTAGGTTTGAAAAGGGGTCAGACTTGGCCTCGTGAGAACAAATGAGGAACTACTTGAATAAAGAAGTTGTAGCTGCGGTATAGAAAACTGGATTAACTGCCGAAGAACGCGTTGTGCTTACCAAGTGATGCCTTTTATCCGAAAATGCTGGTACTATTATCGCTAACGGCAGCGTCCACTCGGTTGGTATAACTCGCTTGTAGGCTGACGCCGTGGAGGGTTTTTATTTTAGTACTAGCCCCCTTCCCCTTAAAATATATTGTAAAGAATCCTGTAAAAAAAAGCTTCAAATCATCCATAATGTCAATATTAAAAACAAAACTTTTTTTTACTTATTTTTTTGAAAATACAGTCCTACCATCACTGTATAGCCCCCTCCCTCTTTTTATCCTCCCTCCTATTTTTATCTCATTCCTCTTTCCTCACCCCTACCCACCCACCCCCACCCACTTAACCAACCCCACTTTCCCTTACACAACTTATTTTTCCAATGACTATATAATATACTATCGACATTTTTATGAGGAATAAATTAAATTTTCAAAATAAAATATGGCCTATGTTACTCACTGATGAAGCTTTATATTGGTGAAAGAATTTTTTAAAATCGGTCTAGTAGTTTTTTGAGTTTATCCATTACAAACAAAAATCAAATATTTCCTCTGTATAATATTAGTATAGGATTTATGTATCGGTATCGATGAAAAGTGAAATTTTCCCATCACATGATTGTACGTATAATCTATGCAAATTTATTTAGTAACCTAATTAACTGTCAAAAATATTCCTTCCTATTTAAATCGGACTATAGAAAGGCTTGGGAAACTAACTATACATCGATCTATTACCTAAGAAATTGAGGTTCAGTCCTAGTTGGATCTACTAAAGTGGTTTTAATCCGCAAAGTGGTCTTAGAGCCTCGTTACTCTTCAAGTTAACTTACAATACGAGTATGTGAATTAACTTTAAATTCAACTTCCACTTCTAGTTTCCTTAAAAGAGATTTATTGAGACGCTGGTTGCAAACTCAAACTTGAGTATACGACTGATTAGATATTAAAATAATTTTAATTTGATAATTATATTATTAACAAGGGTGTGGAAATCTAATTTTTCTAGGGGATGTCTGCTATGAAATTTTACTATAACTTTAATCTATAAAAGATTGTATAGACCCCATATGGGAGGTATATTAAATTCCAGGGGGGTTCCGGACCCTAAATACCCCAGCCTTTCTACGACTTTGCTATTTATAGTATAAAACACTACCTATATATCATATTTTAACATAAACTTTAAACTCATTTTATTTTAAATATCTAAAAAAAATTCATATGTAAACTACATATAAATCAATTTTACTCCGAAAAACAAGCATATGTTGCCTTTTATCATGTAAGACCTCCTATGATATAGATTTTAAACAAAATCTAAAAAAAAAATCGAGAAGCATTTAATTTCCAAAAATTTGTTGTTGGTGAACTATTCTTAAGAGAATTTTCTCCCAGATAAACCCTTTTAACAAGATTGTTAAAGCAAGTTTCGAAACATTTCAAATATTTCAAAAATACTAATAAATTAACAACCCTTATTTAAAGGTTAAAATTTAATAAAACGAATCAATATCATGTTTTAACAAAATTCATCAAACCGGTTTCGGTTGTTGTAACGGGGACAGCCATATAAAATTTCCAGATATACTTTTTTGGGTTCAGCTGCACATTGGATGTCAATATTCATCATAATCTCTAGATCTAATTTTTTCACGATTACAATATTTTCTCTTTATATGAGAAAGTAAAAATAGTTATACTCAAAAAGAATATAATGTTTTGTAAACAAAATTATGCTATTGTCAAATAGTTATCTTAAAAGTTACACCCAAGGAAATATAATATTGTTTCTAAACAAATGTTAGCTTCGACTTCACTTCGAAAAGAATTTGGCTTCAAAAGCTATGAAGCTTCACTAATAAAAATATGAACAGCCAAAATAATAAAATTATGGTCGATTAATCCCATTCAGGTTTGTTAAGCCAATTATAAATTAATAATATAAGCGTATAGCTCGAGAGGATAGTAAGACGTGGTGCTAAATAAAATAAAAAATATATGTGGAGAAACTGAAGTATTTGACTTGTAAATTGTGATAATTTCTCAATTTGTCAGAATAAAACGAAATAATATAAATAATTGTGCAATAAAACAATTTCAACGATTTTATGCATAAATAACCAAAACATAATATTCGAACCTCGTTTCGTCTTCCAGAATATTTCACATTTTTGATTCGAGCTCGCTTCGAATTAAAAGGGTAGACTTTGAAAACCCCTAGAAGAAACCATATGTTCGAATGGATTTATAAATAAACTCTTTTTTTTTATAAAAAAATAAATAAAAACAGACTTTGTTATGTTCGTAAGTTTATATAATAAAAAAATATATCCGACAGTTTGATTAATGGTTACACATTAAATCCATTTACTTCCACAAGTTTAGTTTAATCGGACGCTCACTCAGCAAATAAAGTGGAGAGAGAAAGAGAGAGAGGGTGAATATGACTTTATCGATAGTAAGTCATAAACGCATGTTCTTTTAAGGAAAAGCTTATCTTGAAGTACAGTACAACATGAAGGTTGTAACTAATTTTTTTTGAACATTATTTCCTCCATGATGAATTAATGGTAAAAATACGACACACACACACACAACTCGATATTCTTGCCTTTGAGGGAAATCTAGTGTAAACATTTAACAGCTTGTCTCGTAAAGTGAAGACTGAACATATTTTTATGTGAAATATTACAACATCCATTTATTGCAAAGTAACCATCCCATACAAATCTTGTTAATATGGGGATGTAGAGGACGTTAGATAAAGGCAGGTTTTTTTTTAAATAGCAAAATGTGTTTTTGGCCGAAATAAATAAAATATTGCTTCAGTAGAAATACATAATTTAATTTTCTTCGCGTAGTGATATCAACAGTTGTTGAATCTCTGTAATGGGAATAGCAGTATTTCTGATCAGAAGGGTCTTTGGATAAATTGCTTGCTTCAGGGCCTGATTTTCATAGGTTCAAACCAGTCGGGGTTGACGGATTTTTATTGGGTCATAAAAATCCGTAGCACAACTTCCTTCGGAATTTATTTAAAGCCATCGATCCCATGTCTGATGTAGTATGTAACAGAATCCTGGAAGAAATGTGAAAGTACCTTTCCCGACAAAATGTGTAGATAAATTTTTGTGTGCTGGTATCAGTCAGTTCATAAAATGCACGTTAAATATCTCAAGTAAATAAACAGAAAACCATAGTGGCATTGTATGATAAACTTTTTAAATGAAAAGAAAAGTTTTCATTAAATTCCAGGACATCCATGACAGATATTTAACAACTGTTGATATCAACATGTGAAGAAAATTAAACTTTATGTTTGTACTCTAGCAATATTTTTTTATTTGGACCAATTTTAATGTTTTGCTCAAAAAACTTCCAAAACATTGCTCTTTTCTCACGTACTCAACATTAATCCCCACTTTAAGTTTGTCAAATTACTATATTATGTTTTTGTACACATCAAGACAAAGAACTAAACAGCTCTTTAATAAAACAAACATATATAATATGTATATATTATATATATATATATATTGTAATACCTATTTATTAGGACTATGTGAATCAGAATTTTCACTTCGAATCAATTTTGGATGATTTTTTTTTTCGTGTTTAGCTACTAGGTCCCTGTAATAGATCCATGCATGGACCATAAATAATTACAAATATAATGGGATTTTTTTAGAATTACATTTTATTGTTAAAAAAGTTATAATCACTCAAATTCGAATTTTGGAATAAATTTAATATAATTGTACTTTTAAAAAAATTTATACATAAATGAAATTTTGTGTGACTATTTGCTTTGAAATTATAAATTACAATTGAATAAAATTAATTAAAATAGGAAATTTTGAGGAAACGATCGAAAATTCCGAGCACTCGGATTTTTCGAGATTTGTAAAAATATTCGATTTGACTTTTCGAGCTGAGACTAAAACTCGACTCAAACTTAAATTTCATAGTATTAGCACACTCCTACTCTTAAGGGTTGTATGGGGTTGGAGTGTACTAAATCGAGATTTTTAAAACACTTGGGGTCTGGTCCAATACCGCGATTCTTATGATTATCATCCGGTACTAAGGGTTGGTTATGTTTAAAAAATGTTCCACTCCCCATCCACGTAATATTCTGTTTTCCACATCCCTTCCACACAAGAACTTTATGTATATATATACACATATATATACATATGAGTATGATCACCATACTCTCTCCAGTGATTACGATAAAGTGAAAGGTAGGTGTTACCACAAGAATGTTTGTCCGTATGTACCCGAAGCTACGGCCAAAATATTTTTCTGCATTTCGTTTATATTTTATCTTAATTTTATATGGTTGTATTATAGCTATAATAAGTTTACAAACGACTAATTTATGAAAATTAGAAATTTTTCAAAAATAATGCTTGTGATATTTTTAAAAAGTAATATACACACTAGAATTGTTTTACATGGTAAATAAATATTTGTACAGTAGAACCTTGATAATTCGAACTTGAAGGAACCAGAAAAAAACTCTAATTATAAATGAATTCTATTCAAATAAGTTTTTTTAAAAGGAGTTATCTTCTCCACTTCCTTTAACATCGCTACTTTTTCGGCCAAAGTTAATGATTTATAGAACTGTGGCTTGGACGGTGACATCACGATACACACACACCCCACACAAACACTAATCTACAGTATATACTCAACAAAACGAAAACTAAACAACAAAACAAAATAAACTTGCACGTCACAAGAATATCGATACGACCGAATCATTAAGAACAGCGCACGTAACCACTCGAGAGGCTCGACCTTTTCTAACGGAGTACAGAACTGTACGTGTAAACAAAGACGTATGAAGTTAGCGGGGGAGGAGGAGGGGTGTGAAGAAGGGTACTGACCGCATTCCAACGTCACCTCCCCTGTTTCCAAAAATAGAACAACACGGCACCACAACTAGAAGTAGGAAAACAATACTGCACAGTACATTACAACTTACGAAAAAGTTCAAATCAACCAAAACAAAATTCGAAATATTCATGATTTTTTAACATTGTCTTGATACAAAATTCACGGGACCAGGGAAAATATTCTAACTAAAGACGATTTCGAATTACGGAAGTTCGAATTAGTCAGGTTCCACTGTACCTGTTTTTCTGAAAAACTTTAATTTAATTAGTGAAGATGAATTTTTAAGGAATTTAAAATTAAAATTATATATAATTATGTAACAGACACACAGTCCATAAGATATGTGGAAAATAAGTGTCAAGACACAATCCTATTTACTTTCTCATATAGTCTATTGCAATTAGGAACTTTTAATTTCACTCAGATTTTTTTTAGTTTTATAATATATAATAGCAAGATATAAGTGTTAAAAAACTAAATTGTTAAACCGTTAGAGAATTCAAAAATTTTCAAAAACGAATTATCAAGTTAATTAACTACAGAAACTAGTTTTTATTTAGAAAAACCAAAATACTCTTTTATTTATCATATAAAACGCTCACTCGATACGCATTCCAAACAAAATCGTTACAGTAATTTTAAAAATATTTTAATTTGTTAAAAATACATCTTCAGCAAACTACTTTTTATATTAATGTTTATAAGAAAAATAGGTATATGTTATTTACCATGTAAAAAAATCTTTGTGAATATATTTTGATTAAAATCACTAGAGCCAGTTTTGAAAAATTTCAAAATTTCATAAATTAGTATTTAATAAGCTTCCCTTGAAATTATGGCTACAATACAACCATCTAAAATTAATATAAAGTATAAACGAAATGTGGGCAAACATTCTTGTTAGACCCTCTCACTTTATTGTGATCACTAAGAGAGAGTATGATGCTCATCAACAAATTTGAATTCGAGATTTTGTTAGAAATCGACGTTTGAAGGTGTTTTTGTAATGCCATATGTCTGTCGCCGAGACTATCTAACCGTTTAGGATTAAAATTTTGTTTCTAGAGTTTAAATAAGGTACTCGAGTTGTATTATTGGAAATTTTCCTATCCAACACTAAAATTTAGGGATGTTTAGAGAAAAAGTGTAAAATCTGCTTTAACTATTTTGATTAAAATGGGTACCCAGGCAATATTTAACATCACAAACAAAACGGTGCATTTCATTTTTCCATGAAAATTAATATGAGGTTGAGTTATATATGTGGAAATTTTCAATTTCGATAGCTCCTCAAAACATTGAGATACAACATAATCTATCATACAAAAAATGTAGTGCTCTTAAAAATAAACAACTTTTATTTGAAATAATATTTTATACTAGCAATATTTTCTGAGTTAAAGGCAAATTCATTTTTTAAATTAAACCTTAGGGAAATGGGGAGTTGAAAATGAAGAGAAAAAATAATATGTTTATATAATAATGTGTTTTATTTATTCCCTTTGGTGAAATGCAATATTATTTTTCCCTCTTATGTTTCTATAACAATGTGTATTATTTCGTTTCACATATCCTTCGAGCTATAAGAATATTCTAGAAAAAAAGCGAGAAAGTTTGTACTGTGCATATTACAATATTCTTTAGCCAAGAGACTCATAAAAAAATAAGATTCATCATTATCTTGAGTTAGAAAATTTTCACCGCTACAATATATTCTCTACATGAGATTCGGGTGTTTTTTTTAGCACATCACTATCCTTTCGGGTCACACGAATATGTTCTAATTACGCTAATATTTTTAAGGATTAGGAAGGTTATAATTAGAGGAAGTGTACCCGCATTTGCTTGGAGAGAGATTGGAAAACCATGTTGTAAAATCCTCCCTCAGTACATCCTATCGAGATTCGAACCTCGATCTCCCATCATTGGCAGTCTAGTCTATTGCAAAAGTGATGCCTTAGACTATTTTACCCTCGAAGTAGGTTGAAATTTAATATTATTAATTATTTACTTACTTACTCTATGGCATTAAGAACTCGAAATCTCATTGCCGCACTTACAAAAGTATGCCACCTATCTCTATTTTGAGCTACTTCTGCTTATATTCATTCCACCTCATTATGCCCTAACCCTATCTTGAGATGGTTCTTCCAGTCCACCTCATTACACCCTAAACCTATATTTAGAAAGTTATATCCAGTCCACTCCATTATACCGTTCCTATCTGAGCTATTTACCCATCACCTCATTACACCATATCCTACTTGATAAGCTATATTTATCTTCTCATTACACCTATTCCTATGTTGAGCTAGTTATACCATCCACCTCATTACACCATATCCCTATCTTGAGATAGCTATATTTAGTCTTTCTCGTTACACCCTATCCTTATTTTGAGCTAGCTCTAACCAGTCCCCTCACTACTCCTGTTCCTATCTTGAGCTAGCTAATTAGTCCACATCATTACACCCTGTCCCATCTTGAGCTAGTAGATTTAGTCCACTCATTACACCTGTTCCTATCTTGAGCCGCTAGATTAAGTCCACCTCATTACACCCTGTTCCTATCTTTGAGCGAGCTAGATTAAGTCCACCTCATTACACCTGTTCCTATCTTTTAGCGAGCTAGATTTAGTCCACCTCATTACACCTGTTCTTATCTTGAACTAGTAATATTCAGTCCCCTCATATCCCTTCCAACCGTTACCCCATTATGTTTATTGGACGCCTTGTATTGCCCCTCTTACTAAAGTAATCTTTGTTTGTTCCCCAGCAGGTACCCGTGAGAGCGGCGGCCTCAGCAGGTACCCCGTGATGGTGTTCGTCCACGGCGAGTCTTACGAGTGGAATTCTGGTAACCCTTACGACGGCAGCGTCCTGGCTAGCTACGGCGGGGTGGTTGTCGTCACCATCAACTACCGGCTCGGCGTACTAGGTGAGGAAAGCAGACACATGATTAATAAAAAGATAACACGGATATAAAGTTGGGACGGAAGGGAAAATGACGTGAAGTCCATTTTTGGTCAGTTTTTATGACAAAATATGTATACTGGATGAGGTATTTCAGTTGATATACCATAATCTCTCAAAAATGAGGCATTTTAGGAAAAGTTGTTTCGAACAAAAGTTTTTTTTTTTTTGTTTGAGGGCAAAAGAGAACATCATTATTTTTGGTTTGGTGGATGTATTCAAGGTTATTTCAAAGTAAACTTTATTTTTTTAATGAAAACCTATAAATTTTAAAACGATATTTTATTCTTCAAACAAAACATTTTTATTTGTATTTTACATAAATTTTCAAATATTTTAGTTTGTATTACATATGACAAATTTTATTAAAAATTTCTATTATATTGAAACTGTATCGATGTTAATAGTCATTATTTTGAGTATTTATTAAAGTAATTTTGTAAATAATATTGCATTTAACGTAATAAAGATTAACATGATGTAAGTTCTTAAAAAATTGTTATTAAAGAACAGTCCACATATTAAAATATCATAAAAATATGTTAAATATAAAGTTATTTAGGATTTTTTTTTGTGTGTAGAGTAAAATGCCGCTAAAAATCATAGGTTATCATTTAAAGAACAAATTTGACCTTGAAATAAATAACATTAAAATAGCCACCAAATCAATAATTAGTGCTGTTCTCGCTCCCCCTTAAAAATAAAAATAGTTTTTTATTACCATAAAGTCAAACTAGATAAACATTAAATTAATACCACGTTCTGACCAATACGTGTTTTATTTTAATATCTATTTGCTTATAATAATAATCGTTTTAATAAGATTATTCTTAATGCGATAATTACGCCAGTTCCTTATACTGTAGTGTTTATAATTATATATATATATATATATATATATATATATCATATCATCGACAATATGTTATATGGTAAAAATATTAATAATAAATATACATATATATATATATATTTGATAAGTTATATTCATGATACAGGGATATTATTACCTGTTATATCCCATACCTTTGTTGAAAGGTGAATTATGGCTCATTTTACACTGTTTGAGGTATTACAATCGATATGTATGTGAACGACTGGCAAAAATAAAGTATTTATAATCTAAATAAAGGTATAAACATTTTATAATCTACTAAATCACAGAACGTAACATAAAGATGCAGCACGTAACGTGTTTGTAAACAAATTTAATCCAGTAGGAAGCCGGCATTTATGTCGCTAAACAGCCGTATCAGTGAGGCAGCCGTAGTATACTCTGTGTGTAGACACAATTTAAAACAGTCGTATCAGTGAGGCAGCTCTAGTGTTACAACCCCACTCTGTGTCCTTTTATTTACGACCTTAAATAAGATAAAAGGTAGTGGGAGTAAGCTATGTGGCAAGGGAAATTATTAGCAATATTTAAAAGCAACAATATGAACTGTGTATTCAAAACAATAACAATAGAGCAGAAAACTTTACAAGGTCTCATTAATCAAACCGAGATATGTTGAAAACCAAACAAATTAATAATAACTTCATATCTTTAGAATGCGCAGATGATTTAAGAGAGAGTTATAAACTTGTAATATATCCTATATTCAAATGGGTCAGTCTTGAAGAGACAGAACAACATTACGGGTTTAATTTAGTACAATAAATCAAAATATAATATCCATCATGATAATACATAAAGACTAAATAAGGGCCTAATGGGCACCTTCAAAATATTAACAAAGTGTATTTTTCATATTAAGTAATAAAGACTTCAAAAACGTTAACTTTACATGTTAACTTTCTATAAGAGACTTTAACTTACGTGAGAGTTTGGCTAACAGATTTTAGTCAAACTCCCCCGGGACTATCTGATCCTGACACAATATTAGGAAATGAAAACAATAACCCTATTAGTAATTGATAATGAAAATATCATAAGAAGCAAACCATAAAAAAGATTAGAAAATATACTAAAATTAATTAATTTCATAATTAATCAAAATGAACAGAATATTACGTTACATTAAACTATATTTCAAAATGCAAACAAAAATAAGAAACGCTACCTTGAAGTTTACAAAATAATTACTATTATCCACAATATCAAAACAATTTACATTTAATTCGTTCAATTCCAAGTCAATTAACATCTATGGCTATATAAAGATTTAATACTTGAAAAGACTCTAGCACCAAAGTGGCAACAGACAATTTATAGAAACTGATTTCAAATTTAAAGATCAGGTAAAAATCAATATATTTAAATAAAAGAAAATTTACAATATTTAACATGGCTGACTTTAAGAGTTAAAATTAAATTAGTCCAATAAGTAAATCGCCATAACTACGATTCCGATGAAGATATATTATATAAATGTTTTATCGTGACATTGTCTAGGTCCAGGACAATGTTCCTCGGTCAATCGATGTAATCAAATAGTCATTTTAGCATACACACACATCACAATATATAGTGGGTTTCGTCGCAATAGAATCAAGGTGGGAGAACTGAACACACGCTCAATGACGTCAATGCGGCTTAGGAAGATCACGTAGGTCCTTTATGTTGACAAGGCTCCATCAGACTTCCTTACCATATCTTCAATCACCTGATGTTTTGAAAGTAGTTCATCTTTCTACCATCAGAGGGCAGGTGAATAGATGAATAGTCATTCTCTAGTCATGTCCAATATTGGCCGGACCATTACATGTTAGTAGACCAGGATGGAGTGGACTACATCTTATTGGAACATCGTAGCTCGCTCGGCCCACTCGTCAATTTAGGATGATAGGTGTAGGCCATTCTTGGTGGTTGCTAGTTTCAGAAGATTCAATCGGTAAGTACACGAACAGTTTTATTATGTTGAAATTGATTATGTAGAGAGAATATATTATGGTTCAGAATTGTTTTATTATGTCGTACCAACCTGCATGAACTACAATAGAGAATAGTACTACTGTAGGGATTATATTAGTGTCGGTATAATTGCAGCGGGTAGTATGAATTAGAGAGTTAAGCGTAAATATCAGCATGGGGTGGGTCCTATTGTAACATAATGCAATGTAATGTTACAGTAGTACACTCTGGTGTAGACACAATTTAAAACAGTCGTATCGCGAGGCAGCTGTAGTACACTCTGGTGTAGACACAATTTAAAACAGTCGTATCAGCGAGGCAGCTCTAGTATACTCTGGGTGTAGACAAATTTTAAAACCTTCATATTAACGAAGCGTTGGAAAGCGAATAGTCGCAAAGCGGGGTATGGTTGTAATTTATTTGAATTGCAACGTTTTTCTTTTCTTTTATAAGGTAGTTTTCTTAAAGGCAATTATATACAATATATGTGTTGTCAACCTTCTTTATTTTATTACAGACAACTATTTTAAGAAATAATTAGAATTGACCTTTGGCACTAAAACGGATTTCATTATAAATATAGAAATTAACCTTGGAAACGGTTAGTCTTCACTGGCTACTTATTTCAATTCAATTAATTTTATTTAAAAACATATAAATACTGCAATCAAACTGGGAACCTTCGGGTTAGCGCACCGATAATCTACCACTGAGATTGCTATCAAGATATATTTTTACCCCTTATAATTAAATTTGTTTCTTTCGCTATAGACGTTTGGACACGAGAGTATAGGACATGGTCTTGTTCATTTTATGAAATTATGTTATTTGTTACGTCTTAACTTTGATTTTAATATGTTCCATGTTGATTTTATGCTTAAGTTTCATGATTAATAACCTATTCAACTATTTTAACCTTTCTATCAATCATATTTTTCTGTCATTGGTTAAATATATCAAATATTACAGAACGTGTCTTGCTTGTCAACATATTTTCAAATTATTTATTTATTTTAATTATTTGAATTCCGGTCTGGTTTATTGAGAAATTTTTTCCTCCTCAATTGTTTCTAAATCTACTTTAATTCAATTTGAATACAATTCCTCTAAATTCCACCTTTTCGCCCTTATCTAATCGGTGTTAATATGCTGATAACCCGAACGGATATTAAGACGTTGATCACAACTTTTTTTGACCGTATTTTAAACATTTTTTAAGGGTAGAAATTGGAATGCTCTTACACTTTAATAAATGTTTATCACCCACTTCGGTGGCCGCGTGGTCTAACGCGCTACTCTCGTGTTAGACTAGACTGTCGAAGACGGGGAGACCGGGGTTTAATCCTGATCGGGTGTACTGGAAGTGTTTTTCCAAAATTGATTCCCCACTCTTCTTCTACGCAAATGCAGGTGCTCTTTCTTTCAATCAAACACTCCTAATCCATAAACCATTAGTGTAATTAGTACATAGGTGTACAACCCAAGCGGGTAGTAAGACGTGGCGATATATATATATATATATATTATATATATATTGACTTCCTTATGTAAAAATATATATATAAATATTGGCTTCCTTTTGTATATATATACACACACACACACACACACAAAAGGAATTCAATATTTTTTACACAAATCTTAAAGGGTTTTACAGTCATTTATTATTATTATTATTATTATTATTATTATTATTATTATTATTATTAGCACCGCGTCTTGCTACCCATTCGGGTTATACGCACTTACGCTAATGTGTAATGGTAGGGTGATTGTGAGATGAAATGAAGGACCTACAGTTTAACGTGGAATCCGAACCATGGTGGCGGCCTGGCATTCCCCACATTCACAAGATGTCTTGTCAGAGGTTAAGGAAGGGTTTGGAAATCAGATAAACCTGTGCCGGGACCGAGCATTGAACCCCGGCCGCCAAAACAGAAGTCTGACACCTTACCCCTAGACCACGAGGTCACCTACAGTTATATAAAACTGCCCATAAACATTTTAGCGCCACGTCTTACTACCCGCTCGGTTTGTACGCTTATGTACTAATTACACTAATGGTTTATGGATTAGGAGTGTTTTATTGAAAGAAGGTGCTACCGCATTTGCGTAAAAACCTCTTCCAGTGCACCGACCGGGTATATATAAGGGAGTTGAGAGAAAGATAAAATATTTCTAGTTATATATATAACTATAAAAAAGAGACAAGTGTATGCAAGTTCATTTAAAAGCAATCCCTGTGACAGAGAGACCATCAATCACTTTAGAATTACATCGTTTTTTCAGTTTTTCCGTTTTTTTCCCAATCATATTTCAAATAGTGTCAGCTGGTATTTTCGAATTCTTGTTAGATTCGTTGTCCTCAAGCTGACGCAGATTGTCAGCATATATCAGTCAGATGGATATAAAAAAGTAGGTGGTTTATATACAGTCCAATTTACAAGGGAAGAATATACTTTAAGAAATAAAAGATTTTTTGGAGCCAAAATCGATAGTGTTTTAGTATTTAATGGAGGTCATTTTTAATGTTTTTGATAATACCTGTCAATAATCAAGTCTTAAGATCAGATTTCTTGACGTATGAATACCTGAAAGTATGTCTAATGATTTATCTAGGTGTTATACAAAGCCCTTACTATGAAAATTTGGCTGTGCAAAAAATGATTATACAATGTTAGTACAAAGGGGAAATTTTTCATTTCATACAAGTGTCCTTATATCTGAATATTAAATTATATTGTCTAATTTGTTTCTAAAGGGAAATATAAATATCATTCAAGCTATTAATAAATTTTAAGAATTGTGCTAGTTATTAATATATTTAATGCATTTTTTTACTTGGGGAGGGGGGGTTGACCTGGTGGTCTAGGGGTAAGGTGTTGGACCTCTATGCTGGGGTCAGGGGCTCAATCCTCGGTCCCAGCACAGATTTAATTTGATTACCAAACCCTTCCTTTACCTCTGACAAGACATCTTGTGAATGTGGGGAATGCCAGGCCTCCACCGAGGTTCGGATTCCACGTTAAACTGTAGGTCCTCCATTTCATCTCACAATCACCCTACCATTACCCATTAGCGTAAGTGCGTATAAACCGAATTGGTAGTAAGACGCGGTGCTAATAATA
Source organism: Timema cristinae (assembly GCA_039000515.1). Lineage (NCBI taxonomy): Eukaryota > Metazoa > Arthropoda > Insecta > Phasmatodea > Timematidae > Timema > Timema cristinae. The sequence continues at coordinate 37,807,987 of JBCFYV010000100.1, forward strand.
ATAATAATAAATAATAATAATAGTTTACTTGTGGGTATTTAATATGCCCTGTTTAAAATAAGTTATTAGATAGTCTGGAAAATTACAAATTAAACTAACAATTTAACATTACCCTGGTTGTTAAAACTTCAATATGAAAGAAAATGGCTAATCTCATGAGATGCATTTTACGATTGTGCCAAAAATTGAACCCTACTCATTTATTACAATAGATAGATGCGCTGCCAACTGATCTGAGGTATTGGTCTAACAGTTTTAAAAAAAAGGCGTGAACAATTCAGAAAACAATAAGTAATTAATAAAGTCAAATTCTCTGTTTGGATGTAATCACAGACTAAAGCTATTTTAAAATCTAAAGGCCTGTATTATAAAATTATTCTACATTGTTTAATCTTTACTTTTAACAGTTTTTTATGGGGTAAAATAATATATTGACTACCCTCACTGGTGGACATGACGATAGAGGTTTCTCTCTCGTCTTGTCTGGTTTGACGTTGAATTAGAGGCCGGGGTTCAAAGATAGGCCTGGTTTACAGGAGGGGACTGAATTGTATCCACTCGGAATGGTAGCCATTCCGATAGTATTGTAATAAACTGCTTTTGCGAAAATCCTGAATTGTAGCAAACGAAATTATATCCACGAAAACTGGAATTGTATCCACTCTGAATGGTATCCATTCAGATAGTTTTGTAATAAACTGCTTTGGTGAAAATTCCGAATTGTATCCACTGGAATTATATCAACAAAAACTGGAATTGTACCCACTTGGAATGGTTTTCATTCAGACAGTTTTGACATATACACCTTTAAGAAAAATCCTGAATCTATCCACAAATGACCGACTTGGGTTTTAACAGAAGGAACGTTTAACGTAAAAACTTTGTCACAATTCTGGTAGAGGGCAGCAGGATGGAATCTTTTTAACTTACTACTTGTATACTAGAGTGCAGACAAATCCAATCAAATTATTTAAATAAGTTTAAGTAATTATTTGAAATTCGTAGACTCTATAAGGCTGCCAACATTACATAGTATATTAAATAGCATAGCGTTCTAAATTATTTCTGAAATCCAATTAATAGGATATTCGTGTGCTATATCAGCCAGTTCTGATCGATTATACAATTTAGACCAGGAGAATAGAAGTTAAACGTATGGAATTAAGAGCACCTTTTAAAAAATATAAACAAATTGTTTGCAATCAACATTGATACCATTTTACTCTATTTTACTGCTATTTATAAATAATACCTATCTTTGTATTAATATTATCACTGTTCACCTTAGTTTTTATTTTTCTCTTTGAAGATGCTTCAAAAATTATATTGTAATCAATTCGATACAGATGAATTTAAACCAAGTTTGTCATTAGTACTCTAATTCTATTTTCAAGTGGTCTGTAAAAGTATTTTCTTAAACATGAAATATTCATTCTTTAAAGGATTTCAGTCTATACTAGAAAATTAATTTGAAATCTTATTTAACTTGTAAGATTTTCTTCCAGATCAATATATTTTAGAGCATGTATCGACTTCTATAATTTTAAAGAGACAAATCAATGATTTTATTTGACAACAGACTTTAGCCACTATCATTAACTAAACACCTAGCATAAATCCAACACTACCACAGTTGATAGTGCGTGTGCCAACCAGGCTAGGCGTCCTGAGTTCCATTCCCGATATGGTCATAGATGTATTATTGATAAAATGTCGAATGGGGATTGAATATTGTTCTAAATCGTGCGCTGATAATAGTATGACTGAAAAATGAACTTATTGGGAAAAAAGATTTTGTATTAAAATAACACGTTAAACATGCCAACCAATATTGTGTATTATATCTTAAGATAAAAAAAGGGAGCAACTAGAAGAAGAACACGGCCCAACTATTTTTACTTCAGTATTTCTGGAATAATCGAGTACAGCCGATTACGATACACAAAATGTGTAGTCGAATACTTTTACTGGATTATTTCCATCAATACGTAATGCAAAACAGTGCTATCAATTCACATTAATAAAATTATTGCCAGAATTCATAAACAGTGTCTCGTTTCTCACTAGATTTGAATAAATTAAAGATAGATTTTCAATAATCATTTTTTAACATAGTGGCTAAAAGTCTGTTGTCAAATAAAATAATTGATTTATCTCTTTAAAATTATATAGTCGATACATGCCCTAAAATATATTGACCTGAACAAAATCTTACAAGTTAAATAAGGTTGCAAATTATATTTTCTAGTATGTACTGCAATCTTTAAAGAGAATGAATACTTGTTGTTTAACAAATATTTTGACAGCCCACTTGAAAAGAAAATTAGAGCATAACGACAAATTTAGTTTGAATTCACCTATATCGACTTTATTACAAAAGAATTTTTGAAGCATCTTCAAGAAAAAAAGAAAACTATGGTCAACAAAATACTCAATACCTATAAATAAGCAGTAAAATAGTGTAAAATGTTAATAATGTTGACTGCAAAAATTTGTTTATATTTTCTAAAATAATTTACAACGTTATGCTTTTTAATATTTTATGTAATGTTGGCAGCCTTATATGTGTCTACGAATTTCAAATAATTACTTAAACTTATTTAAATAATTTGATTGGATTTGTCTGCACTCTAGTATACAAGTAGTAAGTTAAAAAGATTCCATCCTGCTGCCCTCTACCAGAATGGTGACAAAGTTTTACGTTAAACGTTCCTTCTGTTAAAACCTCAAGTCGGCCATTTGTGGATATGATTCAGGTTTTTTCTTAAAGGTGTATATGATCAAAACTGTCTGAATGGAATACCATTCAAGTGGATACAATTCCAGTTTTTGTGGATACAATTAAGAATTTTCACAAAAGCAGTTTATTACAAAACTATCGGAATGGATACCATTCCGAGTGGATACAATTCAGCTCCCCCGTTTTGAGAGGTTGTGTTTTCTAAATTGTTTCCTCTCTCCCATCACCTACTCTAAGTTCTACCTGGCACATCCCTACACCATCACTGTAAACATGAAAATAGCCCGACAAGTACAGCTAGTGCAGGGAAACCCGGAAGTTAATGGGCCGTAAGACAGATCTGGACAAATTACGGTCTGTGGGCCTTATACAATTCATCACATATTTGTATGCTACTCACAAGCTATAACTATAAAAAATGTCCTAAAAATACCAGAATATAAATTATCTAATGAAAGAATATACAATTTCTATCAAACACACCTATGAAAATTTATAAGCGTTTTTAATAAACTCATCTACTAAATTTACAACTGATATTAAAGAAATGATTAAATTTATTAATAAATTGTATTCATATGATTAAGTTTTGTTTGATTGGAGAGTCACTCACTTTTAACATACCATCTTCTTTTTGTGTTGTATTTTTAATATAAATTTATAATAAATTGCATCTAACCAAAAATTGTATTTTACTTGGCGCCCAATTCTTATATTTAAATTCTCAATGTGGCACTTACGCCCAAAAATTTGCCCAGACTTGCCATAATACCTGGTAAGACACATAGGTCTACTGATGTTTTATTTAAAAAAAATCTCTGTGTGTTCCAGTTATAGGTTTACAGTGTAATTTTCATATGAAAGGCCTTTAAGGTAATACAAACACATTATTTTGTGGCCAACATTGTTATATATTATTAGTGTTATTTCATTACTACTGATATTATATTTCTAAATTGACAGCTGTAGATTACATGAATTGACGTATGAATATGTTAAAGTAGATCTAATATCTTTTCTAGAAGCGTTTGGGTGGGAGGGGGGGGCAAATTTTCCAATATGTCACTCTCGCAATAGATTGGACAACTGATGATGGAAAGATCGGGGTTTGAATCCCTATCAAGGGTACTGAAGTACTAGATGGCTTTTTAATCTCCTTACACGCAAATTCAAGTACACTTAATATAAACACAACCTTAATCATCCTTAGAACATCAGTTTTATTAGTGCCTGGATGGGTAGTAAGATGCGATGCAAAAAATAATAAGACGCAGTGTGGAAAAAAAAATGTCAACCTGATATATGAAATCCTTTTTATGGTAATGGGACTTTAAATCATTTTAGCACTGAAGAGATTAGGTATCATGCTGATAAAAATCCCTTTTTCCCCTCCCCCTTTTCCTCATGCTTCATAAGAAAAGCCCAACCCACCTGATCTCTTAAATCGGTTTGACATCAGACGCACGCACGCACGCAAAAAATATTTGTTCGAACCAAGGAGACATCCTTGGAGGCACAAAATTGTTTTTTTTAAACCAAGCCACAGCTGTTCCAATTCTGTCCCTGTTCGCAGCTTCTTATATAGTCGGGATGAGGAGACAGATGGTGGGTAAGGATTACGTCAAATGTAAAAAGATTCAAACTTAAGAAAACAGTTTTTTTATTACTAATTTGTGATTTTTACAAAATTAAAAATTATGTATTTTGTTTTTTACTTTCTCTTTACGCAACGGAGAGAGGAAATATTTTGTACCTAAAATAAAAGTATGTATTTTGATTTTACTTCCTATTTACACAGCGGAGAGAGGAAGTATTTTGTACCTAAAATAAAAATATAATTCAAGATATTTTCAAGGAGGGAGGGGGAGGGGCAGAGAATTCAACATGCACTTTCTGAACAAACTGATTATATCAGTACACGACTTATAAAATAACTTAAATCTGACACAACATCCAGCCACCAGTTGTTAATTCATCACTGTGAAAGGGGAAGAAACACATTTTCACCAATGATATTTTCGGCCATGCCGGAAATCGAAGTTGGAACCTTTAACTTACTAGCCCGACCCACCACCGACTAAGCTAAGGTGTATGACAATTCCAGATGTTGATGGATGTCGACATTTCGTGTACCCATGAACATTAAAAATTGATTTTCGTGATTTAGTTTGTTTGTCTATCTCGACCTAGAGCCTAAAAGATCTTAAATGGTGTCATAAGAATCCCGATGGATTTATTTTTTGAATTAGCTAAGAGTGAAACGTGAATATTTTTTTTCGAAATCCGTTGAATGATATTTATAAATATTTGTATCTGGAAACTTTTTCTTGATAGATCTTTAGCCTGTTCCGTTTCAATAGCTTGAAATACTGTTCTTCCATCTTCGTCTCGGTCTTTTCCTCCCTGGAGGTGTTTCGTCTCTTTGCTATTTTGACAATTCTCTCTTCTTGCGTCTTGTCAATATGTTGGTTCCATTCTCTCCTACGTGATGCGATTGATTTGACAAGATTCTGTCATGTTCTCATTTCTATCTCTGTATCTAGTAGCGATTTACTAGTGACTTTTCTCAATACTCGCGTTTCTGTGCAAGGCCAAGGTTTTTTTTTGGGTGTTCAAACTCCCCCTCCCCCCCTCGAATTTTATTAAAAAATATATATGGATTTATTTATGGTTCAAACAATAGAAAAATTAAGATACAAGTTCAAATTAGGAGGCTGTCTTACCATTAATAAAACCTTCAGAGAGCTTCTAGAGGTGTTTAGTGTTTGTTAATTTGTCCTAGCTTCAGGCAGTTAGGGGGCTCTGTAGGAATAAAAAAACACTTCAGATATCTTCTAGAAGTGTTTAATATTAATAATATTTCCTAGCCTTCGTAGTTAGGGGGTTATGTTGCAATAAAAAAAAAGACACTTCAGATAGCTTCTAGAACTGTTTATTTAGAATTTTTTTAACCTCCAGAAACTGTGGGATTTTCCCCCCCCTCCCTCACCCCCCCCCCCATTGAAATTATTGACTGTTTACAGACTTGTTTCTGTGACCTCCAGCTGTTGTAAGATTTGTTTAGTTTCACTTTATGTCCTCGCAGCATCTAGAAACCGATTCTCATTAACAAAAAAAAAATGGCGCACCTGCTTTTTTTTCCCCTGGAAAATTACTAGAATCTCAAATTTGGATAATATATATCTCTAATTCTTTGAAATATGACATAATTATTGTTTCAAAGTTGGAGGAATATTAAAAATAAAATTTTTATTTGAAATGATTTTTATGAAACTCAAAAGTTTCCGTGCTATAAGCAAATAAAAATTTAATGGAGGTATGAAGAATGGGGTGTTGGAGGCTGTAGAGCAATGTCCACCGTGGTTCGGATTCCACGTTAAACTGTAGGTCCTCCATTTCATCTCACAATCACCCTACCATTACACATTAGCGTAAGTGCGTATAACCCGAACGGGTAGTAAGAGGCGGTGCTAATAATAATAATAAATAATAATAATAATAATAATAATAATAATAATGTAGAGCAATGATTATTTTGTCTCAAGGCGAACAAACTAGCTCAGTCGGCAGCGTGTATGTTTACTGAGCTAAGGTTTCCATGTTCAATCCCCATCATGTTAGAAAAATTTATCATTGGTGGATATATAGATCTCCCCTTTCACAGTGACAGACTAGGTTTGGGTGTTGTTCCTGTCCTAGTCTCAAGTTGGATTATAATTCGTGTGCTGATATAATCAGTTGGTTCAGAAAGTGCGCGTTAAATACCGCAAGTAATTTTGTCTCAATGTGTTACTGTAACATTGTCTAGTAAATAATTTAATATCTTTTGTGGACTATGCTTCCCCTCACCCCCCTTATGTTTATGCAAAATTGTGTGTTATTTCATTTCACACAGAGTTTTTAGTTAATGAAAATTATTACGTAAAGGATTGTAAGAGTCTGTGTGGAGTAGAGTACAATTTATTTTAATATCTTATTTACTAGGAACTAGGCCTCAAGCGAAGACTATGCCTTGTTGCTTTGATCTATGTTTAGATTTCTCATCATAGGAGGTGGCGCAATTTATGTCCGTGCTCTGCCCAACTATCCTCAAGCATCTTGGTATTATTCTAACAGAATTATTTTATAAAGGTATATCCTTGCGGCAGGCTAGTAGAGGAGTTCAATCAAGATATCATTCATCCGCTTCGGTGGCCGCATGGTCCAACGCGTTACTCTCGCAGTAGACTAGACTGCCGATGACCATGAGCTTGAGGTTCAAATCTCGGTCAGTTGTACTGAGGGTGGTTTTAGTTCCATAATTGTTTTCCACTCGCCCTCTACACAAATGCGGGTACACTTCCTATAAATATAACCTCTATAATCCATAAAACTATTAGCGTAGCTAGTACATAAACGTGTAACCTGAACGGGTAGTAAGACGTGGTGGTAAAATAATAGATTATTAACTATAAAAAATGATCGATCTACTACATTTTTTGCAAATAAATGTTGGGTTCTTCTTTTATAAAGGCACTTTGACAATTACTTCGAGCTGCCTATACTTTATTGTCTGCGGTGCAGCGTAATTTTTAGCTTTGTCATGACTGAACACTGGAGTATGAAGGTAGACATCCGATCTGTGTTGAGGGTCTGACCCTGGGACTTAATGTCTTTGGAAGTTGCCAGTCGGATTGAGGACTGTTGCCAGCCACGTACAAAAGGCAGGTCTGGGGTCGGTGTTTTGAGAGGAAGCTTTGAGGGTGGCATATTGAATTAAATTTTGGCTCAACTTATCGATTGCAAAACGAGTTAGATTACACAATCCTTTTTTTCTAGTATTCAGATTTCGTATCGTAACAACATTGCTATTGCATCTGTTTTCAAACTTAGTTCACGTGTGTGCATACCTTCGGGAGAAAGAATGTTGAGGAACTCAACTGGATAGTTGCATATTTTCCTTTTTGTCATTACAATCGATTAAGAGTCCACGCTAGAGTAGCAAACAAAACTTCTTCTTCTCCCATAAGTAGTTTCAGAACTTCTTCGGCCACAGTATTGACATATTTGCAAATGTTAAATACATACCTAGTTTTAAGATAACTACTAAAGGTTTTCCTTAACTATAAGATTGTCTGACACTTAAGTGTTGTCATTTTACAGCCTAGCGTTATCGAGGATCTTTAGAAGACATGGACTTTGGTTCAGTTCTTGTGAACGTCAGCCTTGGCGACATAAATTCCAACCTCCAAATGTTATAGTCTATACTTGTTCGTACTAAAGTAGCTCCATGTGAATGAGTCAACAAGGGTAAGCATAGGCACCCATAAATGGGTAATAAGGGGGTCTCTAGCTCCCATTATTACTCTGCAATATTTACCTCTCTTATGTTAATTTTTATGAAAATATATTATTGTGTATTTTGTAATTTGATTGCAATTTTCTATTAACAACCTAGAATCGTAGAGTCAACAAAGATAAAAATGATAAAATATAGATTTCCTCACATCCCCTCTTCAACAGCTTTTTTTTATTTTGTTTTGTTCGTTAAAATTATGAAAACTTATTCTTTTCAAAGGGTTCAGCTACAACTAAAATTTATTTTTCTTCCATTTTTCAGATTTTTTTTTTTGCTAAAATTTCTCTTAAAACTTAAATAATTAATTCAGAATTATATTTATATATTCTTGAATTCCCTCCCACAAGGTTAAATTCCTGAAATTCTCTCTCATGGAGGGGGGCAGTTCCATACCCCGGCAGATGGGACTCAATAGGCATTGACGGAAAACTCAACAACAAAATTACTTAAAATGCCAAATGGGAGGTTATATTTTATCATACCTTTTAATAATTTATCCACCACAATGAATGAATTGGTGCCATGGTTATTTCATCCAAAATTATTCGTTTGGCCTACCTGATTGAAGCTGTATCGGCAGAAGTAATCCTTTTCCTGGGTCTTTACATTTCAAATAAGGAAACGGATAAAGTGTATTGAGAATAATATGGCCTCCCTATTTAAAAATTAGGAGCTAAATACAGTAAACCCAAATTATATCTAAAAAAAAATTACTAAATAAGGAATAACTAATCAAACTACTAATGATAAACACAGATTAAAAATCGTTACAAAAGAGTCTGTTAAATGATTTGATAGTCTAGAAACTGCATTTTTCTCAGGAGACAATTTAATACTATGAGAAAAAGTTTGAGGAACACCAACATAACTACTGTAAATGATACTTTACGAATTTGGATATAGCATAAAACTTTATTCTCTAAAACTTTATCACATCTTAGATAGATATAGATGATATAAAATCTATGGAACATTTATTACCACAACCGCAAGGCAAAACGAACCAATGATCGGTAATTTCAGTAGATTTTAATATTTATGACCACGGTCTAAGCACAATAATATATTAAGTAAAATGGAGTAATATAATATATTGTTACAGAAACATAATGAAATAAAAGCATCAATGTACAACAAAGCGCATACATGTAAAAAAAACATACATTGTTACGTAAACATAATACAAAATGAGCATCATTATTTTGCCAAGATCCTGACGGTTCAATTATCTATATCACCAGAAGGTGTTTATTTTAATAATGATTGTTCTGTGTTGCTCTCTCACTCCTAGGTAGTTACTAGTTTCTCCCTTGATTTTTATAGCAATGCATATTTTTTGTATTTTATACTCGTTTATTTTTAGGGGTATTTTGGTCTGTGATATCGGTAGATGGTTTAGAGTAGTTATTAATATAAAATACTGAAAATGTATGTTTTCTACCATAAAGAGAATTTCTTTTTTCTATTATTTATATACAAATCACACTCTATTTTTACGTTACGTACGCCATGTTGTATTTGGTAAAGTTTAGAATATTTCTCATAAGGATGGCTCTAGAGCAGCGATTCCCAATGTGGGGTAAGTGTACCCAAAGGGGTACGTGCCAGGACTTTTGAGGCTACGCAAACATATTCTTATAATTGCGGGAAAAGCCCCAAATATGTCAGCAATGTAAGACAAATTATCAGTTAAAAGTTGTTAAATTAATTCGACGCTATAGCGAGGGGTGGTACGGTTTTTCTTATATATTTGACCTGGAGAAAATTATTTCAATTTCAAAAATAAACAGTTGTTATAATTGTTTATGAGTAAGATATATACACTAAACATTTTACTAGTGTGGAGGGTACAATTTATGAAAATGAGCTGCCAAGGGGTGCTCAAGAGAAAAAATGTTGGGAACAGGGCAGGGGTCTCCAAACCTTTTGCTATGCGGGCCACATAATATATTTTACACATTTTTGCGGGCCATTAAGTAACGTCCACCTGTTCTTCAAGTAACATTATTTTTGACCCGAATGCCTTGACATGTGCAAATAAATAAATCAAATTTGTTTCAGTATGCAAATTTAAATTCAAGTCACAATGTGGCCAGTCACGTCTGTAAAAGAAAATTCCACTTTCTAAGGCCAGTCATTGTTTTATAAAAGTGATTGACGTTGATTATTTTCTGTGAGGAGTGAATCAATTTATATGTAATACATTATATTTATAATAATTATTAGTTAATACAATTACTTTTTTTAAATTAGGTAACATTTTTTGGAACTTTCCTTTTATAACCCTATGCCGGGAGACTTGGAAATACCTAAAAATCGTCACAGAAAAGCCATTCTGTCGTCAGTATAAGGAATGGCGCCTGCGACTGAAAGTCAGGGTTTGCAACTCCGACAGCACTCTAGCTTGGTGTCATGGGTGGAGGGGGGGGAAGCACTTTGCGGACAGAAACTGGACATGCCAAATAAACTGTGTGGTTAATCAATACCGAAGAGAAACGATTAATTTGTTTTTTGATAAAATCTTGGAACGGGCTGGATGTGGCCCGTGGGCCGTAGATTGGAGATCCCTGCTTTAGATTCTAAGTTATCGTTAAGTGGGAAAAATATCCCTGGAAGGATAAACGGATAACGCTTGGATTGTAACAGTGATTTTAACTTGAACATTTTATACACACAGATTTTATCAGCAAAATTACTTACAAAATCTACCTCTATTTGCGTGGAGAGAGAATAAGAAACCATTTAGTGAAAATCCACCTTAAGTAGACTACCCTTTGTAAGCCACATAAAAAATTATTTATATGTCCAAGAAAATATTGTTTTGATTTATTCTAGAGCTAGGAATTGTTCTACTAGAGAATAATTTTTTTTTTCCAACAAGTAAGAATGTTCAGATAATTCAATAGTAATAGGGGGAAGTTTTGAGTGATCTTTATAGTATGCACTCAAGGGCATTTTGATACGTCCAAAGTAGATCGTAAAGTCTAAAGTATTATGTCATCATTCGTTTTGACACGCACTGACATACACACACGAACATTACATTCACCTCTTATAAGATAAAGAGGGCTTACAAAAGGGATCCGTTTTAATTTATTGAACTGGATCGGATGTCCCCCCTTGCCGCCCCCCCCCCCCAAAAAAATCCTTCTGACAGTGAATAAGTAAATCTGTTCTTTTTATTGGTTTCCATTTGTTCAAAGTGAGGGAGGGAGAGAAGGGTGTGACAAAAACAAATATTTTCTATCACTAAATCTTCAACGTTTTTTTAATCCTATTTCTTTATCTTTACTTGAAACTTAACTCTCTCTCTCTCTTTTTCTTTGAACACATCCAACACCTCGACTTTGTAGTCAGTGGATAAGTTTAGTATTCCGACTATCGGTCTCCTACAAACTTTTATACAGCCTGACAAAACTATTTATAAGACATTTAACTTTCTCACACTGAGATAAAAGTGTTTATAAAGTTACTCTTACATTGTTAGACATTACTATGCATCTTAAGGTGGGGCTGTAGGAGATGTGAGAAAATTTCAGTGTGTTTGCAGGTTTGTTTTATATATGTAAAACATTTTTTTTGTCCAAACTAAATCAAATATTTCTCCAGTAGAAATATAGTTTAATTTTCTTCCCATGGTGATATCAACAGTTATTGAATATTTGACGTAAGCATAGTGGAATTAGATGAGAAACTTTTTAAATGAAGAGAAAAATTGGTAATTAAATTCTAGGATACCCTTCATATATATTCAACAACTGTTGATATCATCATGGCAAGACAATTATACCCCATGTTTCTACAGGAACAATATTTTAATTTATTTAGGCCAAAAGAATTTTGCTATAAAAATAGGGAGAACACTTACGTTTTATCGTGTGGCCTGCATTCACACCTTAATTACCTATTTACAAGTTGGGAGTTTTGTTTTGTTTGAATAACAGCGTTATTCTCTAAATTCTTGCGATAAAAACTTTATTCTTCAATTATAATTATTTGTTAAAGTACACATGTACTGATTTTATGTATTCATGATCGTAAAGTTTTATTTCTGGGAATTATAAACTAGGTAATTATAAGAACAAAGCTGTCTGAAAAAGTGATGTATTATTTTTTACAATATAAGTATTATGTTCTTTGAAGTAATGAAAGAGAAACCGATTTGATATCCATAAATTATAATCATTAATTATGTATAAATGTTTGTTAACTCAATTCGAAAGGAACTTCCTTTTACTTTAATTAATATTGGTATTTTTTTATTTTGCTAAGCTAATTACACAAATTCCGTAATTTATTAATTAAATGGAACATTTTTCATAAATAAACAATTGTCTTTTTTAAATATATGTTAATAATTAAACACACAATAGATATATAGTATATCCATAAATCAGGAATAATGTAATGTAGTATAACATTAAATTAAAGAAAATAAATTATAGACACAATCATACATTCTCTCCCATTTACTCTTTTATCATTTCTGACGAAATTTTTAAATCTCAATCATTAAAGAAATCGTCAAAACAAACATACTTTATATTTATCACGCAAAATACTTTCCAGATTCACATTTTCAATAAAATCATACATCCATTTTCAAAAAATTTTAAATTTTGAAAAATTATTCTTAAATAAACTACCCATAGATTAAGATATAAATTATAAATTACGAATTATTCTCGTGGTATGACAATATTATATCTAAATTTCAAGTTTGAATATAATCCATCGAACTATTTCGTCTGTAGCCTGAGTATAGACAGAGAGCAGGATATATAGTATACTAAGACCATTTTTTTAAAAAAATTCTAGTGCACAAAAAACGTCAAGATTCATCATAACCTCAAGGTTGAAATTTCACGATTACAATAGTTTATCTATATGAGCAATTTATAATTAATACGAGAATCTATAAATATAATCCAACCTGTAGTGTAACTAGGCTACTAGTTAATAGAGGCTTATTCTCATACAATTCTATAACAAGTACATCAACTACTCTAAAACATTAATTTATTACTTAATAAATGGAAATCTAAAGCGCACTTTACCTAAAATATATCCCACATCTAATGCCTTGTTATAATGCTAATTAGTCCTACAGATTAATTTTCTGCTTTGTTATTTGTGAATGTAACAAGCAGACCACATGTGGCTCATTCATGTGCTTATGTAAAAAAAATAAAAATTATACCAATCAAATTGCTAATGTAATTTCACAAACTTCATGGGGATATTTGCATGCAAATGGAAATAGATAAAGTTCTAGTGAATATGTAACTGAATTTAAGATTTTCTTTTGAGCAAGATTAAAAACCTTTCCACTATGTCTTGCTTTTAAAATAATACTATAATAATAGTGGCTGGCATCAGACTTTTTATCTCTCTAATTTAACAGGATGGAAATTAAAATACAATTTTGAAAAAAAAAAGTTACATTTATTTTAGAATAAACAAAAATAAATTGACAATGTTAAAAATTAGAATACATTAATAAAATAAATAGGTCAATTCACAGCTGGCACAGACTATTTCTTTCTTTTACATAAAAATGGATATATTCACTTAAAATTCGTAATATATGTGTAAGGAAAATATTGTTGCATAAAAATGGAAAAAGAGCATAATATTCCATCTAAGAGCATACATTAAATAATAAACACAGTTACAGAAACATTGCTAAAAAAATTAATATCTCGGTCCACCAAAAAGCATAACAATCGTATCCACATTTCTCAGACCTCTTTTTTGAAAAAAAAAATAGGTTTGCTTATAGTTCGAAAACTTTTGGTTTTATAAAGCAATATTTCAAATAAAAGATTTGTATTTTTAATAGTCCAACGATTTTTTTTAAATGATCAATAATTTCGTATTTCAAGGAGATGCGCTGATATGATCAAAATGGAAAAGACTCGCTTGTGTAAAGTACTTACGCTTTAAGTAAATCTCACGCTCCATTTTATTTGTAATGTTAAACAATGCCTGGATACAAATTTTAACTTAAAAAATCGTTGGAGCCATTTTTGAGAAAATTGATTTATTATCTCTTGGCCCTCAATTTAATTCTATAGTAAGATAACTAATTCTGAAAACTGAGTTAAGCGAACTTTAAAAACCATAGAAACAAAGTTTCAGCCTGATCGGTAAAAGTGTTTCGGCTTTAGGCCGATATACACACAAACAAAGAGAAGGCATCAAGGAGAAAAAATATTCGTTCGTTCAACCCCATGCTTATTAATGACTTAAGCTATAGTATATGGACTGGATAGAGTAATCTAGTGGAAATGCAACTGCATTAGCGTGAAGAGAGAATAGGAAAGCAACAGTGATACATCCCATATGGGAAATCACCTCTAGATCGCCAGGTCGATATTCAAACCTTGACGTCAACGTCCTCGCTGACTCAATATACAGGATGACGCAAAACTTTCTGTACAAACTTTAATGGAAAATATGAAACACTAAAACAAACCTTTTTCGTTGATGAATGTATGTCCGCAGACGTCACACTTAGGTGCTAGAGGGTGCTGTTTGTACAGAAATTACTGGAAGAAATTGTGAATAAATTGCAAGTTTTATTTACCGCAGTTTACATGTGATATCATGCATGTTTACATGGAATGTTTCAGTTTTACACAGTTGCCGATGAAAACTCTCAAATGTCGGGCGGCTCGTCACAGGTCTGTTAAGAAAACCGTTCACTGTACAATCTTACAGAGGATCTTCCATTTCCATTGGCAGCCACATGCATGTCAGCCATCTAAAAATCCATTAAATACTCAATGTTAACACCCGCGAAGACCGCGTTACGAATGACGCCGGCGAAAAATTACAATCTGACGCGCCGCGTGACTGCGCTCCCTAGCACCAAAGTGATAACATCTTCCGACATATATTTAAGAATGTAAAAGGTTTGTTTTAGTATTCCCTATCTTCAATTTAAATTTGTACAGAGATTATAATCATACTGTATTGCAAGCCAGACCAGACCGTCCTTGTACCGCTTAGCCGCCTTTTCCGTTAGAAATGCCATTCGTCACTGGTATGGAAACATCCATTTTCTGCCTGTTTCCAACATAAACTAAGCTAGTTTTGGAAAGAGTCTACAGTGTTTTACTATGACCCTTCTAAAAGTGGGCTTTTTTTTTTTTTTTTAAAAAAGCAGGATCATCGGTATGTAAGAAGTTTTACTAATTATCCCCTCGTGCGTGGCGAGGATTTAAAAGTTATTTTGTAGCGTATTTCCCCGTGACTAGACATTTCTGAACGTCTAGGATTTTAAATGGAGTTTAATGTGACCTGATTATTTTACATTAAGATGTAAAGAGAAACATTCGTATTCTATAATGTTAAAAGGATGCTTTTTTATTTGAAGTATGTTTTTGAATTATTTTTTTTCTTACAAATAGTGTTTTAGAGGAATTTTAACTTACTAATTATGACCGTGAGTGCAAACTAATTACTTTCACCTCACCACTCCCTTCTTCCTGACATGTATTACTTTATTGGCTTAGTGATGAGAAATATCTAACTTAGATAAAATCTCTTGGAATTTACGTGAGGGGGAGGGCCAAGGATTATTCATTAAAAACCGTCCTCATTGCACGCGGCTGAGATTCGAACCTCGGTCTTGTTTAGACAAGCTTGACGTTTGGTCCATTCATCCACCACTTAGTCCACGTGTCCACCAATACGGGTCACCTTATGATTATACTAAATAGCCACTCTAAGAATGTCATGGAATTACACAGCCTCCAATATTCTTTGCTTAATTATATAAAGCCTGTTTTATTTAAGATTTTTTTTTAGATCTTAAAATATTATATAGACTGTTTGTTAATTTAAATTATGATCAAACAAAATAATATATAATTATTTTAACTAATCAAATTGTTTTCACTGAATTTATAAATTAGTTTTTAATTGTCATCCAAAGGTATGTGAAAGAAGCTTTTTTTATTTTATTATAAAGTATCAAAAGTTTTTTCAAGTAAAATTTGTTTTCTAGAAAAAAAAAATGATCTTATCTTATTTTCAATGAAACTAAAGAAACTCTTATTAAAGTTAAAAAAAACATAGCTAACATGTTCTTTATTCTTACTTTAAGATTGAAATTGACTTATTACACTCAAGACTTGTTTCTTACTACATCTGTAGTAGTACAAAAGTTGTCGTAAAGAAAGTACCAAGAGCTACGACGGGAAGTGTATAAATCAATTTCGAGTTTAAAATTAGTTTCGTGTTCCCGTGAAAAATAAAAAATAAAGAAAGAAAAGGCGTTGATTTAACGAAATACCGCGTTCATCCAAGCTTACAATGGTCTTATCTTCTGTAACGTTGAAAATTGATAGCTTTCTAATTGGGCTTATATTTCTAGATCACTCTATTATGAATAGTAAGAAATAGATAATGGAATTCGCTTCGTTTGGAGAGATTCTCTTCCTTCGCACACGTCTTTGGATCTTTCTTCAAACGAAGGTCGCCGCCATAGTTATTAATGGCTTTAATCTAAAGGATAGGGATTAGGAAGCTTGTTTGGAGGAAGATCACATGGGCGTAGGACGTATGTTGAAATACTCCGGAAAAGCTACCCCTTTCGACCAATCTACATGAGACGTTTAGTGCAGCCATATTATGGTGGGAATGTAGGGTACTCGAGGAAAGGTCAATTGTTTTGCAGTTTTTATGGCAAAACTTTTTTTTTTTTCAAAATAAATCAAATAACTTTCTAGTAGAAATATAAAATTTATTTTCTTTTCACATGGTGACCTTAACTAACATCTTTTAAATATATGTCAAAGGTGTCCCGGAATTTAATGGCAACATTTTCTTTTCATTTAAAAAGTTTTGTCATCTATGCTCATGACAAATATTCAAAAAACTGTTACCACAATGTGAATAAAAAATAAACTTATCTTTTTTATTGAAGCTATAACTTATTATTTTGGTCAAAAAGGTTTTGTTATAAAAACTGAAAAACCACTGGTGTTCATTACACTTCCACCTTAATTGTGGTCATTATTGGCAGAACAAAAAAATATTTTAAAAATCGCCAGTTTATCTTTATACTTATCGTGTTTTTTCTAACAAAAAAAGGCAACACACAACCTTTTCTGAACCAATCCAATCCAAATTCGAGAAAACTTTTTTTTTCCCCCCCTTACTGCCTTGGGGGAAAAGAAATTCACCAGCACAGAAAACTGTTTCCAAAGTTCTTCAACGCACTACCCTTCTTCCCCATTTTCACCTCCTTGTATTTGATTACTTCTAGAGGGAATCACAGCGTTGCTTTAATCGGTTCTCAAAGTTTCCTCTGATATCATTGGTCAGCCTCTGACTTCCCCTCGAGAATACCTATACAACTGTTTCTTATTGGATACCCTACTTTTACAACTTCAAACGTATGATGCTACCAGTTTTTTTAAATTATAAATAAAATAATTAGTTAAATGAGTTGGATATATCTACCTCCCCTCCCAATATCTCTTTCGTATCAGATACTAAACCTACCCAGTTCGGTGGCCGCATGATCTAAGCCGTCACTCTCGCAGTAGAATAGACTGCCGATGACAGGGAGATTGAAGTTAGAATCTCGGTTGGGTGTACTGGGGGTGATTTTTTTTTTCTAAAATTATGTTTACACTCTACCTTAAAGCAAATGTGAGTACACTGCCTCTAAATATAACCGTCTTCGTCCCTAGAGTCATTAGATTGATTATTACATAAGCCTGGACAGGTATCAAGATGTGGTACCATAAAAAAAATTAGTAAGCATAAGTTGGTGGGTACATGGAACTATCAGGTCCATCTAGTTTAGATTGTCAGTGACTGGTAGGTCGGGGTTTTGATCAGGGTTGAATTACTAAGGGCGTTTTGTTTCTAAATGTTTCCCAACTCTTTCTCCACGCAAATGAATGTTTCCTGTCAATTTTTGTCTCTATAATCTCTATCTTATTAGTGTAATTGGTATGCGTATAACTCGAACGTGTGCGAAGATTTGGAGTGGACAAAAAACACTATTCGTGGTTGACCTCGTGGTCTTAGGGTAAAGTTCTCGCCTCAGCACCCAAGACTCGTGGGTTCAAACTCAGTTAGGGTCAACGGATTTTCCTTTATTGATAATAATCCGTAGAACAACTTCCTTTGAAGGGGAAATAAAGCCGTTGGTACCATGTCGATTTTGGAATGTAAAATAACCCTGGGAGGTATATGGAAAATACCTTTTCTGATAAAATTGGTTGGCCCTTTAGCTATCGCTAATAGAAATAGTCATGTGAGGATATAAATATACGGTTAAGAAAGTGCACGTTAAATACTTCCAATAAATAAAAAAATTTACAATATTATTCGTCAATTAAAAAAAAGACACCTGTTCTTAGGAATCGAACCCAGTACCAAGTGTAATTTTTCAAAATAAATGAATAATATATTTTTTCAGTAACTAAAGATCATTTCAATCACCCAAGCCTCACTAGTCATGTACAGTTTCTTTATTCATAAATTCATTAGTTCGGAAAATGTCAAATTTTATAGTTTTAATCTTAATAACACATTCAATACCAAGTTTACTAATAAATTAAACCAAGGGAGTAAGATTTGGGGTACTACGCAGAGGAAATGAGTCTGCATTCGAGTAAATAAGGGATGGGACATCCACCTCCAGTACACCCGGCTAGCATTCGAACTTTGACCTCCATCGTGGCTGATAGTTCAATAAACTGCAAGCTATCTTGACTCTTTGAATCGCATGACCAGTGGTTGTGGTAAATATTTTCTCTACTCTACTATTTCTTCAGGATATGCAATGTCGTAAGACTATACCGGTCTTATTAATAACTAGCAATCCTGCACGGCGTTGCCCGTGAACCACTGTGGTATATAAGAATTATATAGGCCCCCTTCCCCCTCACCGCCTATTTCCCCTCATCCCTTATCCCCCTCACCCCCCCCCAAACCCCCGTGGTGCCTGTATCTCTGAGACTTATTCTAAGCCAGATACAAAAAAGTTCATATTTAAAAAAAAAGCCTAGTTAAAAAACTAATTAAAATTTTAAAAATCCAGCTTCAAGGTACATTCAGCATCCCCTTCCATCCACCTATGTTAAAAATTTCAGAGCTTTGTGTACCGTAGATTTGGATGGGCGTCGGCGCGCGCGCCGCACACACACACACACACACACCACACACACCCACACAAACAAACAGGCAAACACATCCTGTTATTATCATAGAAGATAGGCATTACCTAAGAGAAGAGTTAATCCATAAGCCACGTAACGCTTTTGAGAGGGGGGTATGGATTATCTCTCATGTCATGGAGTTACATGGGAGAAGGGTTACGTAACAGATATCTTAAATTTGAACTTTAATGTTTGGTAAAATAATATTATTGTTCGATGTTAATGTTCTCGCCGTTAATAAACTATAACTATTAAAGGTAACCTACTTGCCTCGGTGGCGTGATTATCTAACGCGCTAGTTTTGTGTTGAGCTAGACTGCCGAGGATGGGGAGATCGAGGTTCGAATCTCGGTCGGGTGAACTGGAAGGTTTTTTCCTAAATGTTTTTTTCCACGCAAATGCGGGTTCACTTCATCTGTATTCAACCTTTCCAATTACTAAAACATTAGAGTAGTTAGTACTTAAGTGTATACGCCGAATGGGTGGTAATACGCGGTGCTAAGTATAATTAAAGATAACTTCCTATTCTGAATGTTATTAAATCTAAATCCCTCTTTTAGTGTTACAAATACTTCCTTATTAAATAATTACATTCACTCTTGATGTGAAAAGTTACGTAACACAATTGGGCTTAATTTTGACTTTGTGTTACATGGTAGTCGGGGGTAGGGGAAGAGTAAAAAAGATAAGTAAACATAGATACGTGAAATGTGTACATATATTTTAAAAAAACAAGCTTATAAATGAATAAACATTATTTCATAAACTATCTATTCAATATTTATAGGATTAATTTTAATATATTTTAAAAGTAAGCTTTGCTAAAATTGTAATAAGTGAAGTTTCCGATACAACCTCAAGGCTGTAATGTGTATCCTCACCAACTCCAGTGATCACGCGGACAAAGGCGACAGTCTCGTATTTTTGTGCAATCACTGACGGGGATATCTGTTTCCGAATCGTGTTTTGGTATTTATTTTTCCCTAAATTGTTTCTCTCCCTCCTTCCGTGAACAAAGGGTACACTTCATCCGCAACCATACCTTTCCTCCCTATCCCGTTAGGAGTAAATATTTGTTGATATCCAGGATGGATAGTAAGACTTGGTGGTCGTAGTGAAAACTTATTTTCTTTCATCTCTAAGCCAATTCCTATTCTTTTCCAACATCTTACCCCGCTCATACGAGTTCGACGTTTTTAATTCATGTCAAATTCACAAGCATTCGCTGTATTTGTTTTGGTGGACCTGTTTTATAGTCTGACGCTGCCCCTCCGACATTTTCTCGGGACAAGAGAGTGAATTCTACGAGCGATTGCGAGAGTTCTCTACCAATTTTACTGAAAAGGTACCTTAAAATACTTTCCAGGGCTCATTTACATGCCAAAATCGACATGGGATCAATGGTTTTACTTTCCCTTCGAAGGAAGTTCTACGAATTTTTGTCACTCAATAAAAATACGTCGACTTCTTCTTAGGGTTGAGCGCCCGAACATCGGGTACTGAGGCTAACATTTTAACCTAAGACCACCTAGGTCAAACCATACCTATGCGCATTAATGAGGTTCCGTAAATAAAAAAAAAAATACGCCATCGCACTTAACGACCACCCCCTCTGGCAGTAGTGATATTTATTGGTTTTACAAGGGATTACTGTAAAGGGGGAGAGAGAGTTGGCTGGCTATTAGCGCATTACAGAGCAACCACAGGCGACAACTAAATCACTTGAAAGCATTCGACCTCATTAGGTTTACTTAGGAGATTCGCACCGCCTCGCCGCGTGGTTGTGTTTATTATCCTATACACTTAATATTATATTTATAATATTTAGCGTCGCTTCTTACTACCCATTCGGGTTATACGCTTTAAGTACTGATTACGCTAATGGATTAGGAATTGGGAAGGTTGAATTAAAGGAAGTGAACCTTCATTTGCGTGGAAGGAGAGTGGAAAACAATTTCGGGAAAAACACCCCCAGTTCACCAACCGAGATTCGAACCTCGATCTCCCCATCCTCAGCAGTTGAGCTCAACACGACAAGTGCGTTAGCCAACTACGCCACCGAGGCGGGTTATATACACTTAAAATGTGAGCTTTACTAAAGGGGGCAGGTCTATATATTTATAGATATATTTATGTATTATGTTAGCTGTCACCAGGGAAATAATATTAGGAATGAAGTTATCCGTGAAATAATGGGATACAGGGAGTATATAAGATAGTAGAGGAAGCAATAATAAGATGGTATGGGCATGTAATGAGGATGTTGGAGTACATGAGCTAGTATAGGAAGCAAGACTGAGACGACATGGTCATGTAATGAGGATGGAAAATAGAGGATGTCAAAGAAAATGATGAAGTATGTAGGGAAAAGACAGCAAGAGAGGCCAAGAAAGAGATGAGAAACAGATTACAGAAATTGCCCAAGCTAGAGGATAAGAATGGTGGAAGGATAGAGAAGATAGAGCCATTTTACTCAAGTGACCCAGCTACAGGCTGGAAACGGTTGATGATGTGTATATTTCTATGTATATAAACAAATACATATGTACATTTTAAATATATATTTTGTAAATGTTATCGTTCTGTAATGCCCACATGGAATATTTAGGGGGTGGATAAATTACGATATGAAACGTGCGTTTGGTTTTTACAGAGTGTTTTATTTAAGTGAATGGTGGAAGTTACAATTGATGGGATGGGCGTTAGGTTACAGATAAGAAGGACAGGAGGTGTAGTGAGCTACGAGTGTCCTACTAGAGTCTAGACCACTGTTCTCCTACACCAGGGTGACGCCTCACAAAGTAGGGGTGATTTGTGATTATCAGGGGGTGATAATAAGCTGGTGTTCTGGGCGATAGTATTAAAGGACAAACTTAAAACAGTAATGTACGTGAATGGGTACTACTAGACTGCTGTCCCCTGCCGCGAAGTTAAACAGCACTCACCCATGACAGTGATTCGAGTTGTGTACTATAGCCGCGGCCCTATCACGTGGTCAACCCCTCACCCTCAATCCATCTAAACACATTGCCTATGGAACCACATCAACGTTGTCTTCAGTCGTTCACTTAGCCTTTGTGTGCCTCAACCACAATCTTTTGCGCATGTATTTCACTCCGTTTTTGTGCGTTTGTCTCGAAGTGATAGTTGATCACACAATGGATCAAAAAAGAGGTTGATCGTAAATACTTTATGAGTATTTAAATTCCTGCTTTTTTCCCGTTCACCAAATGCGTTACACAGTTGTTTTTTGTATTAATCATTCCCTCAGTAACTTGCTGAAACCCTTGAAATAAAAGTCATTTTCCAGAAACACCGTGAGTGTAAAGTAGTAATCCAACTTAATTATATTTTTAAAAACTCAAATTCTAGCTGTCCCATAAGTGTGTAGATTGAGTGTAAATATATTAAAAAACGAGCAACCGTGAGTTTACCGTTTAGCCACAAGAGACCTCCAAAAAAGGTCCGCACCGAACTTTAAAGTAGCGCCGCCATCTTATTTTTTTTCGGGGTTAAAACGCTTGGAATTTTCCCGTCGGTTACAGCTAAAGTTATGAGTTTGCCAAATCTCGAGTTTTTAGCTCATCTGGAAGTGGATAACATTGTCAGTGAGTGAGTAGTCAGTCGAGTGGCTTTATAGTATAGTAATGTGATAGTGATGATAAGTTAAGAATATGACATACATTGAAGCGCTATTCTACAAGACTAGGTTGAGACCCTTACAATTTATATAAATAGTAGTATCAAAGCATGTCCTTGCCAGGAAGCTTGTGCCCATTTGAAATAATAAAATAGCCTCATTAATTCAAGATAACTAAAAAATAATTAAATGAAATAATAGACTAAAATGAAGATCTATATGGAATAAATAGTATAATGGTTTCCCCGAACCGACCACGTGGTGTAGTGGTCAATGCACCGGCTACGAGATTATGGATCCCGGGTTCGATTCCCGGCTTGTACCTTGAGTATTTTTCCCTTAAGGGAATAATCCCAATGGTCACCAGGGTTTAGGGTTAATTAGGTTTAAGTTAGGTTAAGACTCACCCCAGCTCCACAAGATCATAATAGTTATGATCCATCGCCTCATCTCATTGTGGGTATGACATATATACAATCTATAGGTGTACCCTGGGTAACGTTCTGTGCCAACAGAGCGGCTAATAGTCTACATACAGGCGACCGTAACCTTGGACGTCAAAGTATTTCCCGGTCAAATATTCCATATGATAAAAAAAATGTTTCATAAAGAACAATATGATTTACAAAGTTATGACACCAGAATTTGTTTATTTTATTTATTACGTCGCTACTGTATAGGCGATAGTTTATCCTTCGATATTTAGGTATGTAATAGAAAACTATGGATCCCTTAAAGATAATCTGTGTTTTTTTATGTTTAGGTTTTTACATCTGCCTCTAAAAAAATTAATACTGAATATTATTTCATTTTTTTAGTTTTTTTTTCCACGCTGAAAGGTAAATTTTCTGATAATTTTTGAAAGATTTAATCTACTTCCCCTCCCTCCAACCAATTTTGTTTTCCACTTCCCATTTTGAAATTTTAAGACTTATTTGGTTATCTGATATGGCTCATTTACGCGCCTGCTTAATTTCAATTTTCAACCACTCCGATAAATGGTTAATCATTTTAGTTTACTAAATTTCCGGCCCGGATCATTTCTGGTACCGCCTTTTGAATTTAAATTCAATCTCTTCTGGTTAGTTGGGTTCGACACTTTATATTTAATATTTTTCATTTTTTACAATGCTTAGCAAATGCTTTTTACCTTTTAGTTTTGGTAAAAATATATGTTCCCTTGAGAAACAGTATTGGATATTAATTATTTAGGTTATTGGTTTAAATCTCAGCTGGGTGTGAGGAAATGTTTCTCACGTAATGGTTTCTTACCATCTCTCCAAGAGAATCTCTGTACACTTTAGCTAGATATTGATATTATTATTAGCACCGCGTCTTACTACCCGTTCGGGTTATACACAAGCTAATGTGTAATGAATGGTAGGGTGATTGTGAGATGAAATGGAGGACCTGCAGCTTAACTTGGGATCCGAACCACGGTGGATGCCTGCCATTCCCCACATTCACAAGATGTGATCAATACACGTCCTGCCAGAGGTGAAGGAAGGGTTCGGCAATAAGATAAATCTGTGCTGGGACCAAGGATTGAACCCCGGATGCCCAGAACAAAAGTCCGACACCTTGCCCCTAGACCTCCAGATCGCCATTTTTAGCTAGATAAAAACGTATTCATACCTAACCCATAAATCGAATTAATACGAATGTTTGGATATAATAGCTAAAAAGTAAGAATCTGATATTTAACTCAGTCGGTACTTTCGTCTGCCTATTGAGCTAAGGCCCCGGGTTCGACTCCCGGCATGTCCGAAAATTTATAATTGGTGAAATGTGGGTTTACCCTTTGATAGGGATAAATTAACGGCTTGGGACTGGATGTTGTGCCTGTCCTGTCTTAAGTTATATTATAAGGCATATGAAGCTACGACAGGCCTAGTTAGTCGGTAGTGGCCACAGGCTGGAAAAATTAGTGAGTGTAAATTAATGTTAGAAATTAAGATGCAAAACACACACAAAAAAAGCATTAATCAAGAATCTTTACCTTATTCAGCAAATATAAATCAACACCCATTTGTCTACGCCAAAAGACATGCATCTACATCCATTTGACTACTTCAAAAAACGTATATTGACACCAGCTTGACTCCTTCACCAGGATCATCTATTTACACTCATTTAACTATTACTTGAAAAGGCATTTATTTACACCTATTTTACCCCAACAGACCTGTATCTACATTCGTTTGATTACTTCAACAACCTGTATCAACACCCATTTGACTAGTTAAACAATCATGTGTTGATACCCATCTGACTACTTCAGCAGGTTTGTATCGAGACTTATTCGTGTACACCAACAGGCCTGTTTGATTCCAATTTGATTAATTAATAAGATATGTAAAGATCTCATTTTTTACGTCCAAGGTATTCGATGATATCCTCTTTGATAACACGACTCCGGCACGACCAGACATGTAACTGGCACGACAGCGTGACGGCGGTAGAGAGGAATAATCCCTCTTTCTCTCTCTCCTCTAAGCAGTCGCGGTGATGTTTCTGGCTCCGTGAACGGTTAATTTATTAATGACGTCAAGAATCTCGGGAACACTTCCAACTTCTCCCTTAAGGCTGGGAACCTCAGCTCCGAGAAATACTCACCCTTCCCTTCCATTCCCAACCACCCCAAGCTCAAGCACACAGAGAAAGAACGTGCTACGGTCACCCCCTCTTTTTTCAGCCCATTAGAGCTGGATAAGAAAACTTCCGTAAAAGCTTGAAGGAATGAAGGGGTAAGTTGGTGGAGAGGGTAAGAAAGGGGTGAGAGAAAAAAAAAGGGAGAGAAGGATTGCTGGTAGAAGGATTGCCATGTTGGATCTGAAGAAGAAGAGAGCCTTAGCAAGGATGCGCAATGAAGTATGAAGTTGTCTTCTGCAAGGTCCCGCAATAGTTTCCCAAAGAAATATATGTTTCTCCTTCGCGTGAAAAAAAAATAGTAAGGGGTGGTTCCGGTGGGTCTAGAACTCGAGGGTGAGGGGTGGATGTCGCTTGAAAGAACACGCAGACACATTCACGCGCAAATGGACGCATTGAGACCATCAACTTGGTTTTCGGTGCCATCGGTATCCGCGAGATTCCGGAAAGTTAATCTTGTGATGTTCGAGGTTCACGGAGAAGAACAATTCACTTTCTCAAGTGGAAGGCAAAATCACTCATTTGAAACGTTAGTTTGATAGTACGGATACTTTCTAAATGGCACGATGGCTTTCAAATAAACTGTGATTATGTCGAAGGTTACCTGCTATCCAACAATCTGTAAAGAAGGAGATTGATGATGTAAATAAATATATCTCTCTGGTGGACTTATTTTGCCAATATTATAAGGTTAAGTGAGCTCCACTTTTTTTTATTAAACGCAAATTGAAGCCAAATCAAGATTATGAAATACTTTTGCTGGTGTTTCCAATAATTGGTGACTGACGCATCAATGAGTTTTATTAATCGTAAATATATGCTTATGAGAGTAAGTTTTATAAACCAAAACGCATATTTTGACGTGAGTTAATGGACTTTTATGAGCCTCTATTTTCTGCCGCGGATTTGCACTATGCTTCGCCAGATAAGAGATATTTGTTTCTTCTTATTTATGAAAACCTGAAAGAGGTATGTTGTTAGGCCATGGCTCCTAAAAGGGGTACGCGACTTTTCACGAAATCTTAGGAAACATTGCTCTATACCGAATCGAGTATGTATTTACCTCAGAAGGAAATTTAAATCTACAAGTAAAAAATTATACAGGTTGTAAAGGTTTACAAGACAATTGCTTCCATGTAATGAACTTTTGGTCACCCCTTCGGTGGCTGCATGATCTAAGTTGCTACTCTCACAATATAATAGATTGCTCATGAATGATGATGTTATGTGTACTAAGGGTGATTTTTCCTAAATAGTTTCTAACTCTCTCTACACGTAAATTCGGGTACACTTCCTTTAAATATAGCCTTTCTCATCCCTAACCCATCAGCGTAATTAGTACATTAGCGTACAACCCGAATGGGGTTATAAGATGCGGTGCTAAACAATAACTTGTAGTTGCTGATGTAAATGGCGGCGTTACGAAAAGTCAATGCTGTAAGGACTGAAAACACCAACGGGGTCG
Source organism: Timema cristinae (assembly GCA_039000515.1). NCBI lineage: Eukaryota > Metazoa > Arthropoda > Insecta > Phasmatodea > Timematidae > Timema > Timema cristinae. The sequence goes on from JBCFYV010000100.1 coordinate 37,835,005, forward strand.
GAAACAAACACCCCCCCCCTTAACAGATAAAGGGAGTGTGGAGCACAGTGGCGGCTCGTGTATAGACACTGCGGAACTGTAGCACCCCCAATTTCCACTTGATACATCGATAACATTTAATATAATAAGTCATTTTTTTCTTTACATTTTTATTTATTTTTGAAATACAATATATATTCCTTAATATTAATGTCAGTACTTCAGTAGCCATCCCCAGTTTATGAAAAAGGTACACAAATCGTTTTATGAAACTGTGTGCTTCACAGTTCCAGCGACATGGTGTTTGACTGTTGCGCGCATGCGCACATATGAGGGGTGGGGGAAGGTGGGACTGCCAGGTTGATATAGCACTGTTTCTCTCGCAGTGCCAGCTCTGGCGTGATGGTGGAAGGAAGTTTTTTACTCGACGTGTGTTGTGCTTAAAAACCGTGTACCATATTCTTGAATGTGATAAAGTGTAGAAGAGTGTAGAATTAGATTATTATTCTGCTTCCAGCTATTTATTTGATTGATTTTTTTCGTTTCTTTTAATTTAACAGAAAGACTAAATGCGCTTGAAATACTTCCAATGGAGAAAAATTTCCTCAACTGTCATCCAGAGATCAAGGAGAAAATTATATAACTTTTTGCGCAAATTAAAACAAAAAAATGTATTTAATTTTTAAATGAATATATCAATCTTGAACTGTAACAATTTTAAGTTAAAGTAAGTAAAAAAGTGGTTTTTTTTGTTAAGATTTTATCAATTTCCTGTGTAAATTTTCATTTTTTACATGTTTTTTTTTTCCTTTAGAACAATTTTAAAACAAAAGTTAAACAGTTTCTGGAGCAGCACCCCTACTAATTTTAGCTACAAGCCGCCACTGGGGGCAAGTTATAATTAGTAACGAACAATAAATTGTCTGACAATAGGTAAACTATAATGAATTGCTGATTCTTTCAAAGATATTTCTGTTGACCCTGATGTCCCTCCGTGTTGACAGCCGACAGTGCAATGCCACGTTGGCACCATCGTGTGTATCGTGGGAGGGAGTGTTTGTTTGCATGGCAAGCTGCATTTGTTGCCTATACCTCAGGTGCATTCACCGCCAACTTTGATGCCGGTAGCACTGACATTTGGCTTAACTCGGGGGTCTTCAAACTTTTTGCTATGCGGGCCACATAATATATTTTACACATTTTTGCGGGCCAATTTAACTTTCACCTGTTCTTCGAGTAGCATTATTTTCGCCCTGAATGCCTTAACATGTACGAATATATCATAAATCAAATTTGTTTCAACATGCAAATTTAGATTCAAGACATAATATGGCCAGTCACGTCTATAAAAAAAAATCACTTTCCAAGAACATTCAGTGTTTGATTAAAGTTATTGACGTTGTTTCTTTTCTGTGAGAAATGAATCAATTTTTATGTAATAAATTATATTTATGATAATTAGTCAATGTAATTACTTTTTTAATTAGGTAACATATTTCGGAACTTTCCTTTGATAACCATCTACCGGGAGACTTGTAACTACCAAAAAGTCGTCACAGTCAAGCCGTTCTGTTCTCGGTATAAGGAATGGCACCTGCGACTGAAAATGAGGGTTTGCAATTCCGACAGAACTCTGGCTTGGTGTCATGGAGGGAATCACGCGTGCGGACAGAAACTGGTCTTGTCAAATAAACTGTGTGGTTAATAAATAACGATAAGAAACAATTAATTTGCTTTTTTATAAAATCTTGGAATGGGACGAATAAAATCTTGAAACGGGCTGGATGTGGCCCGCGGGCTGTAGTTTGGAGTCCCTTTTTTAACTGAACATAAGTTCAATGCGTATAAACACTTGTCTTAACCACGCCATACAACCTGTATATTTGTTAACTAGAAATTGTAATGACCTTGCATCGATATTTTCTACTTTCTTTGTAGCTGACCTGGCGGTCTAGGGGTGAGGTTTCAGTCTTCTGTGCTGGCGGCCGGGGTTCAATCCTCGGTCCCGGCACAGATTTATCTGATTACCAAACCCTTCCTACACCTCTGACAAGACATCTTGTGAATGTGGGGAATGCCAGGTCTCCACCATGGTTCGGATTCCACGTTAAACTGTAGGTCCTCCATTTCATCTCACAATCACCCTACCATCACACATTAGCGTAAGTGCGTATAGCCCGAACGGGTAGTAAGACGCGGTGCTAATAATAATACTAAGCTTTGACAGTAAAAATATTTGACAGCTAAAATACACTCATGTTTAATTTTTGTCGTTGTGTGCTGTTTTATACATTAGAAATGAACTTCCACATGAAATGATATTATCATCATCACCGTGTCTTACTACCCATTTGGGTTATACGCACTTACTCTAATGTGTAATGGTAATGTGATTGTGAGATGAAATGGAGGACCTACAGTTTAATGTGGAATCCGAACCACGGTGAAGGCCTGGCCTCTCACACATTCACAAGTTTTGATTAATACACGTCTTGCCAGAGGTGAAGCACAGGAATTAGTTTTTAAATTTATCCTATAAGAGTAGGATGAAATCTGTTAAATATGTTTGAAATAAAACATTTTGCATATATTATTTAGTTTCTAAAATTATATAAATAGTCACAATATACTCTTTTTTTTAATACTTAAACTTTTATTTGGTCTATGTAATTAAATATTTGATTCGGCATCCCCTCAAATCAAAAAAATGGACCTTATATCCTCCTATTATTAAGAACAACATTTATTTTATTTATTTTTTCTGAAATTTTATTTTCTAACTTTTATATTTAAAAAAAAATGAAATTATGTTGGTGGTTTTTTTTTTTTACTGATTTCAAAGCAAATGTACCAAACTATATTTAAGCTTTTTACTGAAATAAACCTAAAATCAAAATGCAAAATCTCTCATTAAGGAGCTGGATACATCCCTAACGGGGGTGGTGGGGGTAAGACAGACTTATCCCACGAGTATGTTAGGGGTTGGTGGGGGGGACAGTGGTGAGGGGGGTTCACTGTACCCTTCAGTCTGGGCCGTTTTTTTTTCGGGGGGGGGGGGGGGAGAATGAGAGGTGAGGGAGTATGAAACTGAACTCTTGGAGAATAGATGGAAGAGAAAAGGTCAGAGTAACCACTCCACCCAAAACAAAACAACCTAACCCCCTCCAACCCAACAAGTCCCAGGAAAGGTTAGAAGAATGGGTAGTAGGTAGCAGACATTTTACGAGTATGTGCATGAATCAGCCAAGCCTGACTCAACTCGACTGGGACCTCCCTTCTACTACCCCCTACCCCTACCCCCAACCCTTTCCCAACCAACCGCCCTTCCATTCTGTCCGCTAGCTACAGCCACCAGAGAAGGTGTTAATGAATTTTAATGAAATTCCACAACATAGTTAGGCAACCCACACGTCAACTCTCAGGAGAACTTACAACTAACTCCCCCCTCCCTCCCTTCAACCCTCTTCAGTTTCTCCCTTTTTCCCCTCCACCCATCCCTACCCCAGACCAACCCTCCATATTCCTCATCCAAACAGATGTATCCAGTAAAATTTAATGTTTTGCATCATCACTGGGTTCATTACTTAAATTTCCCGGGAGATAGTTTTAGTTTTATGAATGGAAGATTTGCAAGTCGATGCTAGGAACAGTTTAGAATCCGTGAATTAAAGGGAAAAGAGTAAAAGAAAAAAAAATGTAGTGGATACTACGTACTTGAGAATATGCAGCCAGAGAAGTCTGCCGAGTTTTTTTTTCAGCACCCTGTCTTACTACCCGTTATACTAATTACGTTAATGATTTTAGGGATTAAGAAGGTTATATTTATAGGTAATGTACCTGCGTTTGCGCGAAGGGAGAGTGGAAAGCCACTTTATAAAAACCACGCTCAGTACACCCGACCGGGATTTGATCGTTGATCTCCCAGTTATCGGCAGTCTATTCTACTGCAAGAGTAGCGTCTTAAGCCATGTGGCCACAGAGGGAACTACTACTTTAGTTGATGTTTTTTCATTTAAAATGATGAGTGCTCAACGCGATTATCTACTTGTTTAAAAAATGAATACGTTGAACACTAAGGTCTTAACAAATTTAATTCCTGATGTATAAAAGGGTTTTTAGATGGTTAAGAAGAAACGAACCCATATTAGCGTGGATAAAGTATAGGGAAAAGCAGAACGATACATCACACGAGGGGAAAATCCAACCCCATGTGTGTGGGGCTGATATTTGAACCTCAACCATTACGGTAATTGATATATTGTGAAACTGGCGTCTCAGGCTGTGTAACCATTGGTGCAGATATATTTTCAAGTTTTAGGTTCACCTATTTAACCAATTTATTAACAAGTCTTTATAAAATATACTTTTAAGGATAATTTTAAATAATAATTTGACCTTAAGGCCAATTTACATTAATTTTTTTTTCAAGGTTTTTTTTTAGTAAACATTCTATTTAATTACAAGTAATCCACTTTGTTGTCAGATTTATGCCTTAACGCGTAGTCAGCAATGAGTAATATTGTATAGTTGTTTATAGTTTATTTTAATTCGAAACCTCTTAAGGATTCAAACTATCTTTTCACGTGGATTTTATCGTAATGAAACTTTCGTTTTCAATCTTTTCAATAACAAATTTCTTGTAAATCTGCCCTTGATCATGTAGATATTCATGTTCCTTCTTGGACCTCTCGTAATCCAAAATTATTTTCTCTAACAATTCTTATAAGGTGCGCCCATGGCCGCCATATCCACAGGGCTAATTTCATATTTGTTGAATTCGACTTTTATCACAAAGTAAAAGCCAAATTCTGTGTTTTTGTAACTCCCTTATCAGTTATCATTAATTTATCCTCTAGTGGTTATAGCTAAATTATTTAAATTTAAATTAATCTGATTAATTTGTTTGCTTATTATTAATTATTTCTAAATACTTATGCTTTTACTACTCTTCACTTTTTATTATTATTATTTTTGTTATTATTCATTAGTGTTTAGCTACAGCTATTTATATTATTTTATCATGTTATTATACGTGGTTTTAAGGTATACCCTGATTTTGGTTGGAAGAACATTAGAGAAAATTCAAACATATTTATTTGCAGCCAACATTTATCTTACATTATTTGTGTTATTTGATAGGCATTGATCATATCTATCAAAAGTAACATTTGCAGATGATATGACTTTATGTATGAATATATTAACATTGTTTTAGTAACTTTAGTAACTAACTTCCACTGTTCTTCCTACCAAAACCATACTATAGTTTACGCTTGTGATTTTCAAAGCTGGCCTGTTATAATTCTCACGACTGTTGGCCAGCAATATGATAAAGGAAAATATTGAAAAATTGAAATAAATTCGTTTCTTGATTTGAGTATAAATCCTTCAATTATAACCTTAGAGATTTTATTATATTTTCACTGGTGTGAATGAGAGAAAGGGGGGGGGGGGTTAGGTGATTACTTAACTCTTCGCTGGAGCGACGCGACAAAGAAGTTAAAGCACTAGGGAGGGGGGGGGGCACTGGCTTTTTTTATCGTTATAATATACCAATTCCATTTCTTGTCAATTATTTATTCCTCCTACCACCATGCGTTTTCGATTGCCTTTGCTTCATGTCCCTTTTTATTTAGTTTTTGAATTTACATTTGTGCTTATGACGCTAATGGTCGCTTTATCGCCTCTTTAGATTAAAGCAGAAAACGATTTTTATTTATAAAATTATTCTCTAATAGTCAATCCAAACTGATTAACATTCGTACCCAGCTCAAAATCATCTTTACTCTACCTTCTTGCTTGTCCGAATCACAGGGCTTGTTAGTAGAGCTCAGCTCAAGTTGCAATGGTTTTTTTGTGTGCTAATTTTATTCTAGATATTTTGTTTTGGAGATCTCAACAACTTTTTTTTTTTTTTGTGAAAATGTGCTGTCACACTATTTATTGTTCATATATTCACCAACTAATGTGAATTATTTACATCTTTACAATTAAAAATGTATAAGCTTTTATATGATAATATTCTAAGAAACAGATTTTAAAATTAACTGTTTACTAGAACTTAAGTAATTATTGTATAGAAGGATTGTTGTTTTCTGAAATTGTGACTTCCTTCTTGAAGATTTCGACATTTGAAATATTTGAGCATATTCCCAGTTTATAAGCTTTTTTGAAAAAAAAATTCTGTTGGCCAGAACTATGGGGAAAATTCTCGAAAATAGTCGCTTTACCTTTTAAATATCATAAACTAGCAGAATTATCTCGCAATGGATTGCGTTTTTTACCACCAGGTAACGCTTTTCTTTGCTCCAAACAGGAATAAATCTCATTTTATTTATTCCGAACTAGTTTTTAATAGATGTAAAAAAATCAAAATTTTAAAATTCCTGCTTCTATGTGTTCAGAGGCTACTAAATTTTAAATGGTCCATACCTCTGATTGTGATTAATATCGCACAACGGTCATACATGACAGACAGTTACACAAACTCTTCATTTTATTGACTAATTTACCATCTGATTAGAGCGACTGTTTTTAGCTATTATGCATCCAAATAAACCAAATATTGGAGTCAAATTATTTAAACAGTTAAGTAGTGTGAACAACAGTTTTATTTATTTGTTGCCACTTTTATAAATAGGATAGTTAAGTTAACAATGTACTCACGTCTTTTTAAAATCTGGAAGTTTTGTTAAATTAAGAACCTACTTCCAAAACAAGTACTACTAATAATTTAATCCAACTGGTTAACATTAGGGAGACGGTTTGGAGGAAATAAATATACACACATTAACTCAAAGAAAAATATACAAAAAACCTTTGGGGATAATTTATTTTATTATTATTATTATTGAAATGAGCGCGCCCTTGTGTCCTTGCCACATTACATCTTTGGACGTTAATTGTGCTATAAAAAATTGAGTTCTTCTAGATGTGTCGGGACAGATGGAATTCCAAGTTTTATTGTTAAAGGCTGTGCCAGCATTTTTAGCCTTTGTTAGCCTATATCTTTAACATTAGCCTGTCAAATGAATCTTTTCCTCTTTCATGGAAACAATCTGTTGTCATACCTATTTATAAAAAAGGGGCAAAAACAAAAACTTGTAATTATAGACCAATTTACCTCTTAAACACTTTCTCCAAAGTATTCGAGAAAATCATACACACCACCTTTAAAAATAAATTCTCAGATAATAAACATGGCTTTATAAAAAATAAATCTACTGTCACTAATTTAGTACAATTTCTTGGGCATGTTGCCCCTCAAGTCTCTACCCAAGGTCAGGTTGATGCTATTTATTTTGACCAAAGTAAAGCATTTGACTTATGTCAGCATAGTATTATTCTCTCTAAACTTGGTAATTTCGGCCTTTCTCAATCATATGTAAATCGGTTCAGCAGTTAGTGCATGAAAGATAATTTACTATTAAGATTGATTCACACAACTCAAATATATTTTTAGCCCCAGTGGTATACCACAGGGTTCTAATCTAGGTCCTCTTCTCTTTAATGTGTTTATTGATGACATTGGTAAATATTTGAACTCTTCTAGTTATTTACTCTTTGCTGATGATGTAAAATTATTTAAAATTATCAAATCAATCGCAGATTGTATAGAGCTACAAAATGATGTAAATGGTATTATACAATGGTCTTTTGAAAATGAATGTCTATTAATAAATCTAAGACCAAATCTATAACATTTACAAGGAAAACTAATCCTTTCTTTTTTACCTATAAATTGGGCAATGAAAACATAGTTCGTACCTTTTATATTAATGATCTTGGTGTTCTTCTTGATAACATACTTTTTTTATACTATCATGTTGGCCATGTAATTTCTAATTCATTAAAATTACTTGGACTTATTAAATTTATTGCATCATTTAAAAAAAGTTGACTGGTTTTTTTTTATGTCTTACTACGCCCTGGTTAGATCTAAGTTATAATATGCTACTGTTGATTGGCATTTCATTACCTTAACTGACTCTCTTAGGTTAGAAAACGTTCAAAGAAAATTTGTCGCTGCGTGCTATGATAAATACTTAGTAACCGGATTTATTATGATTATGACAGAATTAGAAACATCTCAGTGCTCCAAACTCTCTTCTCGCGTAGACTTTATTGTCATGCCCTTTTTGTTTTTTAATATATTCAATAGCAAAATTTATTGCAAATTTGCCCTTGATCATATAGGCATTCATATCCCTTCTCGGGCTTCTCTTAATCCAAAATTATGTTTTTCTCAATAGCTCGTATAAGGTAAGCCCTATAAGTCGTTGTATCCATAGCGCCAATTCTAGATTTGTCAAATTTGACTTTCATCATAAAAGAAAAGCTAAACTCAGAGTTATTTAAGGAAATCCTTTATAAATAATTTATCACTAAGAGGTTCTGCCTATAATATCTAAATTTTACAATATTCTGATTTATTTTCAGCATATTGTTACTGCTTTTAACCACTCTTTAGTTTTTTGTTATTATTGCTATTTTTTATTATCATTATTAATTACTTTTTTTATAACTATTAATCATTATGTAACATTATTTAGCCATTTTTGTTTATCTTATTTTCTCGTGTAAATATATGTATTTGTAAGGTACTTATGTACTTTCAGTGCTGGCCTGTTATAGGTACTACGACTGTTGGCCAGCACTATAATATAGGAAAAGGAAATTTAAATTATAATAATAATAATAATAATTATTATTAATATTAATATTATTATTATTTATTATTATTATTATCATCACCGAGTTCGGGTTATAAGCACTTACGCTAATGTGTAATGGTAGGGTGATTGTGAGATTAAATGGAGGCACTACAGTTTAACGTGGGATCCGAACCACGGTGGAGGCCTGGCATTCCACATATTTAAAAGTTGTGATTAATACACGTCTTGTCAGAGGTGAAGGAAGGGTTTGGCAATCAGATAAATCTGTGCCGGGACTGAGGATTTAACCCTGAACCCGCAACACAGAATTCTGACACCTTACCCCTAAATGATCAGGTCATCCTAGAATCACTTTGAATTCAACCGACTGATATTATTCACTACGACATTCACGTCGACTGCGATAAGGGTCTAGCGCATTAAGCAGCATATCCACCTCTTATGTTAAGGAAGTGTTGTATATCTTAACACAAAATCAGAAATAGAATTTTAAAGGCTTTAGCAACTGTTGTTTGAATATAAATTGATGTTTTCGGACTTGAGCCGCGTTGAGAAAATAACAGCTTCAGACGTTTCGGCCGTGGCTATAACAGCCATCATCTGGAATGGATGATGAAACAAAAGTGTTTACAATAATTAAATTCAATTCTCAATTATTAGTCTTAATCTCTAATATAAAAACATTGTGTCCAGTAACCTGGAAAACAGGGAAAAGTTAGAGGATTTGTTTGGTCAGGGAAAATTCTTGGAAAATTCAGGGAATTTTATCAAATTTCTGGAATTTTCACATATTCACTAAAAAAAATGCAACTTTTATTTACAATAGTCAAAATAACATTATTCCTCCAGTTTTTTATACACTGCTAATCTTTTTTTCTAACAATTAGCCCTGTTGAGCTTACTAATATCAATTCTCCAAGTCAACAAGTGATTTTCATGTCGTCTTTCAACCTCTCTACTGCGCGTCTTTAGACAAAGTTTAAGTCATGGTTATGCGCATGCGCAAGAATTGGACAAATAGGACAAACAAACTAAATAATAATGTGTGTCGCAACAATTCCAAACAGTTCTGATGTTAGGTCATCTTTTGATTGCTCAATATAAATGATCTAACTGAAATTTAACTTATATCGCAACCAACGGCTGAAATCTTTGAATCTTTGTAAGACTTACACGATGTCAGAATGTGTATACATCTAAAATATTATTGAATAAAGTTACGATTTTAATAAAATAATGTTTGTAATATATTATAGTGAATGAAAAAATTTGAAATTATTTGTTGAAACACTGGCGAAGTCAAGGAATTTTTATTTCGGTTGTACACCCTGAAACACAAAAAAAAAGACATAGTATTTTGACTGTTTGATATTTTCTTCGCCACTCGTGTGTACGGCATTGTATTTGATAACATTTATAAACATGGAAGATTTTGCATGATCATATCTACACGTACAAATTCTGTCTTTCTACTACGCCATTCTGGATGCGTATTAACTAAACGAATCTTGTATTTTCACTGTGTTTATCCTTTACACACCACAGCGCTTCCAAGTCGTCGCTTGTTTTCCTTTTTCTGGAGATGTGGAGTTGGATGCGCGTTCCATATTATTCCCTCTAGGTGTTTCAACCTCAATGGGGTTAAACTTGATAATATGTTAATCCTGGAACATGTAAATATTCTTCCTCTTTCACTCACAGCCCTGAAGACATTGCCAGAAAAGAGACATGATCTACTTAACAAGTTTAAAAGGGACCCTAATGCGTAACAAGGGAGTTCATAGATTAGGGATTTAAGATAACCTGCAAAATCATGAACATTATATCAGGAGACGTCTCTGAAACTAGCTACGAGGAGATTTTTCGCCGAGTAACTCGATTAAAGAGAAAGTTTTACGTATTCAAATAATGCCTCAACTTAATGTCCACTTTTATTATTATTATTATTATTATTATTAGTAGTAGTAGTAGTAGTAGTAGTAGTAGTAGCACCGCGTCTTACTACCCGTTCGGGTTATACGCACTTACGCTAATGTATAATGGTAGGGTGATTCTGAGATGAAATGGAGGACTTACAGTTTAACGTGGGATCCGAACCACGTGGAGGACTGGCATTCCCCACATTCACAATATGTCTTGTCAGAGGTGAAGGAAGGGTTTGGTAATCAGATAAATTTGTGCCGGAACCGAGGATTGAACCCTGGACCCCAGCACAGAGGACTGACACCTTACCCTTGACCACCAGGTCACAATGTCCACTCTTGACTCGTATTCAAGAGTTAGTCGAGTGTGGTGCTAATGAGTGATTTTTTTCGTGTGTGTGCTTTTACTTTTGACACTTGTCCGAGATATCCACATGTTCACACTAACGGGATGAAGGGATGAGAGGACGGCAGTGTTTAAAGAAAATGTACCCGCGTTTGTGTGGAGTAAGGGTAGTAAACCACTCGGGAATAACTAATGTATTCTAAGGACGTCTCAACGATGTCTATAAAGGAGCAAGGGAATTCAGATAAGAAAATAGAATTCAATTAAATGTCATATACTTCAACATTTTGTCAACTTTCTTAAAAAAATTCAAGTTTTAATTTTTTTTTTCCTAATAATTCTTTGCAATTATATTACAAACTTTACTCCTCTAGTCAATCAATACTAATTTATCCATATAGTTTAATTTATGTTTAATTATATTTAATTATTTGTGTTTCTTGTCATAATTTTACTTGTTAACATAGTGTGACCTTGACTCACATTTTTTAATGTGTTATTTTAATTGTGATTTATATCCTAAATCATATTTGTATAATCAACAAACTATCCATTTAATTAATTTATATAGACATATCAGAGTAAAATTTTGTAATTTCACATAAATTCTTTCTCATTATACGTTTTTACACTAATTATTTCATATTGAATTCTATAAAGATAGATAATAACTAATTAAATACGCCCGACCTATATTAAAACTTTGATCTATCCTTCAGCGATAAACCAGACTATACGAGATTGACGCCTTGAAACCTTTGAATTAATGTGCAAATGATGTTACCACGTGATCACTCTGGATTGTCCAGTGCTCAGGGTATTTTGACACACACTCTTAGCTTAGTTGTTTCATTAGCACCACGCCTTACTACCCGTTTGGGTTGTACGCCTATATATTAATTACTCTAATGTGTTAGTGATTAGGAAGGTTTAATTTAGAGGAAGTGCACCTGCACTTGCGTGGAAGGAGAGTGGAAAACCATTCAGGAAAAAACTCATTACACCAGACCGGTATCGAACACCGATCTCCCCGTCTTCGGCAGTCTAGTCTACTGAGAGAAGTAGAGAAGGGGGTGTTAGATTAATAAATTATGTTTGACAGTAAGATTGTCTTGGCGGGAACACTAAAAAAAAACCGTATTTTAATTCCTGTGTCATTGATCATATTTCTAATTTTTGAATTATAATTTTTCATACACACAAAGATTCATTTTAATATAGGATTTATAATTTCATACCCTGTATTGAAGGTTCGTGGTAAGATGTTAGGCTTAGAGCATGTGTAAAAGAGATCTTTCTGCCAACTTTAATAATGTATCAGCTTACCTTTGGTCAAATAGTCTAAGGCGTCACGCTTGCAAAAGACTGGACTGCAGATTACTGTGAGATTGGGGTTCTGATCCTGCTACGGTGTGGTGAGGGTTATTTAGCTTGAACTTAACCTTCTTGATTCTTGGGGAACACATTAGCGGATTAAGTTTACATGCGTGTAACACTAAAAGGTTGTTCGACTGGGTGGCAAAAAAAAACTATTTTGATCGCTGTCGGATACCTCCCATCGTGTTGCAATAACACTCTACAGACATATCCCGACTTACGACGCCTCGTTCTTACGACGATTTTTAATTCCCTCCAATCCCTGAACTTGAAGCGCTAGCTTCGCATTTACGACACCTTAACAATACTAGGCGAGCGCTGGCATCTATCTCGAGTGATTTATAGGCTCAACCATTTTAGAAATATACAGTCTACAGTGTTTATTTTAATTACAATTGTTGTTTACGACCGTTAGATCCGTATATGACGATTGCAGTGCAGTAAATTCATCGATACATTATTTTTTTAATGCATTGCTTCCAGTTGCGACGATTTTCGAGTTACGATTAGGTGTGGTATGGAACCTAACCTGTCATGTGGCGAAATCCTGATTGACGCCTGTACTGTAAACAAATGCTTGCACAGCCGGCCGCACAAATTTATATCCAATGGCTCAAAGTACAGTCCAATTGAGATAGGAAGGAACATTTTTAACCGATAAAATAGTTAATAAAACCATTCTAATATATGTATATGAAAGTTAATGCGATCTTCAGTTGTTTCTTTTGATATGTATTAACAATACCTCTAAAATTATGCTAATAATATAGTAAAATGTTATCAATGTGGAACAAACAAACTCTTTTAGATTAAGGTTATATCTTCTTTTTTAATTCCCTTCTTATTTTATATAATTTTATTCTATGACGATGACATGTTTTGATGATTTTTCACCATCTTCAAGTCTGTGGAAAATCAATGTTATTTAAATTATTGTATAAAAATATGTTATAAAATTGTGAATTTAAAAAATTAAACATTAGAAATGTAAATAGTTAAGAGAAACCTTAATGTGATACACGAATTATTAAATAGATAATCACTAAAATTAACAAGCTTATAAATACCTTATTTGTATTAAAGATGCTTAATTTTACTTCATACTTTTGGAAAGTTTGTGAAAATTCTATCTACTGAGATGCTCAAGAGAAATAACATCATAAATTCACCTTCCTTAATTTATAAATAAAGTCACAATAATATATAGCTATAATTACTCATAATACAAATAGCATAATTATATTTCTTCATATTGGTAACTTTATACATAATATTGTTGATCATCACACTAGATAAAATTTTCACAAACTTACCAATATTGTGAAGTGAAATCGAGCATCTTTAATACAAATAAGGTATTTATAAACCTTTTAATTTAAATGATTATTTAATATCTCGTGTATCTCCTGTAACTATTTTAATTTCTTATGTTTAATTTTTTTAATTCACAATTTTTTAACATGTTTTTATACAATAATTTAAATAACATTGGTTTTCCTTAGACTTAAAGATGGTAAAAAAAATCAACGAAACATGTCGTCATCATAGAGTAAAATTATATAAAATAAGGAGAAGGGAATAAATAAGAATATATAACCTTAATATAAATTATTATTACTCCTTACCATATAAATATGAACACTTACCAAAAAATATGTTTGTATTTTCTAAAAGTTCCTTCATTCAAAAATCCTACTTGTTAGGAATTGAAATAAGTTTGAGGGACATGGAACTATTGAATGTATTAATAAATGTAGTTGATCAAGAGGGTTTTGAAGTTTAGCTTTTCTTGTTTTAGTGATGTTTATGCTCATAGTTGTTTTAGTCTCTGGTTTTTAATTATCTATGAATTATCATTAAAGTCAACACATTTAAGATTCGGTAAACGTTGTTTATGTTTTATTTCACTTCTTTTGAAGAATCACTGTGTGATAAAATATTCTTGGCGGGTAACTAAGTTTAACTTACACTACTAACGATTTCAAACTTCATATTCAACCTGAGGTCCGCTAATAGTCCTGTGGAGCTACGCAAAAAAAAAAAATCTTAAGATTTTTAAGTTATTTCTTATTTGTATTTTTACATCATATAAAAAATATTCGCTAATCTCAATTTGCTTGAATATCTGATTTGTTATATTTTCATTGCAACTACTTTTTCCTTTTATTAATATATTATTATTATTAACACCACGTCTTAATACCCGTTCGGGTTATACGCACTTACGCTAATGTGTAATGGTAGGGTGATTGTGAGATGAAATGGAGGACCTACAGTTTAACGTGGAATCCGAACCACGGTGGAGGCCTGGCATTCCACACATTCACAAGATGTCTTGTCAGAGGTGAAGGAAGGGTTTGGTAATCAGATAAATCTGTGCCGGGACCAAGGATTGAACCCCGGCCGCCAGCACAAAAGTCTGACACCTTATCCCTAGACCATCAGGTCACCATTTTATTAATATAAAATGGGTTACGTAGAATACTTTGCATGCGTATGTAAGTTTATATAATTCCCCCTCGCATGGACGGCGAGACAAGGGAGCTGTTCTGAGCATCATTATCGTAAAGGAGTCCGCGAGACGTAAAAGGTTGAAACCTTAGATTATTCGTTACTATAAACACAGGGATTAGAACTTAGTAGCTTAATAGTTGGAGCACAAACACTATGAACTTAAGGGTTCCATTCGCATATTTACGAGCCACTTTCCAACATATATTCCATTTGATATTTTTCGAATAATCCCATTATAAATTTGTCTTCACTATATATGTTTGCACCCTGTCTTACTACCCGTCAGGTAATAAGCTAATGTACTAATTACGCTAGTGGTTGTAGGGATTAGGAAGGTTATTTTAGAGGAAATGTACCTACATTTGCGTGGGGGGATAGTGGGGGGAAAAACACCTCAGTACACCCAACCTATAATCGAACCTGGATCTCTCCGTCATCAGCGGTCTTAGTCTACTGCGGGGTAGTGCGTTAGACCACGCGGCCACCAGAGTGGGTTGGATAGCTTCACTCTTATGTATAGGATGTGTATATAATCGTAAAGTAAACATGACATATACATGCCACACATGATAGATATATGTCTAAGAGCAAACACACACATTTCATCTTTCCGTTTTAAGATTCCGGGAAGGTTCCGATTTGATTGTCGCCTCGCCCCTTCTCATTCTTTCCCCCCACACCACCGGAATGAGGTGAGGTATGGAGTGTGGGGGTATTTTTTGAGGGTGAGAATAGAAGATAGAGTAGCGTCGTGTGTGTGTGTGTGTTGGAGGTAATGAAGACTTTACCCCTAACGGAAGGTAACAAGGTAGGATTGGAGCGCTAGGAAGAACGTGCCCAGTTTTCAGAAGAAAAATGGACCCCCAAAAAAAAGGGAGGGAGAAGGGAGGTGAAAGAAAGACACCGTTCCTCCCACCTTCGAGCTTAGAATCTCAAAATCTACGCCTACCTCTCAACCTCCATTTTCCGTCCTCCTATTTTCACTCTCACCTTCTCCGGCTTTTTTTTTTTCTTTTTTTTTTTTTTTTTTCCTGCTTGTTTTGTTCCTCTTGGTTCTTCCATGGATCCATCCGGGTATTCCCCTTGAGGGAAGTCTAAGGCATACCACGAGTATTCTTTCTTTCGTAACCTAGAGGGAATTGGAAGAAGGGTCCAACGGTGCTAGCCACTGCCGCAAACATAAGGAAAGAAGGAAACATAAGACAAAAAAAAAGTTTTAAAAAAATGTACCTCTTCTTCTGGATCTAAACTTGAAAATAACTGCAACCGGTTCCTTACGGGTTTCTTTATTTTACCCTTCTCTTTCAGTACATTTTTTTAAGGTGTGTGTGTTATCTACTACGTTGACTCTCTGTGAAAACGTTGTGTGTGTGTGGTTTTTTTTTTATATAGACGTGAATGGTATAGTAATACCGACACTGTGCCTTGGTCGCAACCGTTTTGCGAGAAACGAACAATATTCTATTCTAAGAGTAGTCAGGTATTGCGAACTTAAATAGTAGCACACTGACTTAAGGTGGAGTGCTAGTTAGCGTGAGTTTAGGACAAATTTTTTGCAGTTTTTATAGCACAAACATCTTTTGAACAAAATAAATCAAATATTTCTTCTATAGAATCATAGTTTTGTTTTCTGCACATGTTAATCTCAACAGTTGTTGAATATTTGTCATGAGCATGGTAGTATTTGGTGACAAACTTTTCTCTTTATTTAAAAAGTTTGTCACTAAATGCTGCCATGCTCATGACAGATATTCAACCACTGTTGAGATTAACATGTGCAGAAAACTAAACTCTATGATTCTATAGAAGAAATATTTGATTTATTTTGGCCAAAAAAGTTTTTGCTATAAAAACTGCAAAATTAATGTACTAAACTCACGCTCACTAGCACCCCGTCTTAATGAAGAAGTTGATGGAAAAGTCTTCTAGACGGGACAGAGATTAGGAGTCGCGTGCAAGATGAGATGTGTCTAAGCAGAAATATGAGGTAGAAGTGAGTTTCTTTATTATCTTTTGAGGTTTTTGCTGAAATGATAAAGAGGACGCATATTCAAGAATGCAGGAGGGGTTTGGGTGATCTGTACAATCTCTCCGCCCCAACTAGTCGATTAATTCTACATTTAATTAGAATTAAAACACACATTTTAAAGACGTTAAGTGAAAAATAAAAGATACCGATAACATTATTGAGTCTTATTTTTTTTTTACTATTAAGATTTATGTTACATATAACGTAAGTGGTCGTTGCAGTAATCTAAGATGTGAGTCGGTTGTAAATGGCTTTTTTCCTGGTCTATGATGTGACGACTCATGCAGAAATGAATTATAAATTTAATACAATGTTTGCATGAGTATAAAACATTCAGATATGATTGACCTGATCCCTCTTTCGTCTTCAATTAAGTAATTAGTTAATTGCTGATTATTATTGATAGTGTGATGTCCTAAACTATTTGGAGTTGTCACCAAAATATGGGACAAGGATATAATGATTCACAAGTTTTGAAATATTGAAAGATCATAGTATTTTAAAGGAGTTAAAGTTTATTAAGTCTTTCCCAAGGAATTTTTTGGTTTGTTTTTAATTAAGTTTATTCGCGCTTTTAAATAATTATGACTTTATTATAGTAAACATAGACTCACTTGTTTGTAAATTTTCATAGGCCTTTCATGTTAAGATTGAATTTCATATCCAGTAGTTTTTTAGAGATGTTATAGCTCCATTTGGGCTATGTGGATACATTCAAAACTATACAAGGCAGTGGTTCCAAACCTGTGATCCGCGAGTCAAAGTGCCCACCCAAAAACAAGAAAAATTTGAGATACAATTGGTCTATTTCGTGGATATTTTCTCCCGTTTTTATCACCTAAATTTGCAGCTACAGGGTTCTGGAAATGAAAATTTGGAAGGTGTTGCCAACATTTTTGTGTTTGAAGACAAACTTCGTGCATTTCTGTGAAAGTTGATCTGTGGATTGACTAAGTTCAAAAGAAAAACTATTCAGAATTTTCGACTTTGAAAGCCCTTGCTGACGATAAGAATTAAGCTACCCTCACATATGAGGTCCGACATGGCGTGTTCTCACTTACAAAAACAAAGGACGAATTTACACTTTATTTTCTAGAATATGACAAAAATGAAAGTGAATTCATTAAGAAATTAATTTGAAATACTTTCAGTGTCAAGCCCAAGGACCTTCCTGGTAAAATCTTAGAAGAGGGGATCGAAATTAAAACGATAGTAACTTCAAGGACTCGTTTGAATTTGTTGTAAATATGAAAGAGTTGTGGTGTAAGAAGGTGATATATTACCCAAATATTTGGCGAGCCGCCTTGTGGTCTGATGGTATTTTCGACAACCTTTTTTTGTGTGAACAGGATTCTCTACTTTACTTTTAATCAAAAACAAGCAAAGAAATCGGCTGGAAGCAAGCAATGATATGAGATTAGCTTTGAGAAAGAGTATAACCCCAAGAATTTTTCAATTTGTGAAACAAATTCAAGCTCAAAAATCACACTGAAAATCTTAAGAAACACACAGAGTTAATCTTACTTTTTATTTTATCTAACATTCTAACATGTTTTTCAATCATATTTTCTTATGCAAAAAGTATTGTAGAAACGTGTGATTTTTAGTAATACTAATATAATAGTAATATTTTAACTTAGTTTCCTGAAGTTCCTCGGCTAGGCGTGGGGGGGGGGGGGTGTTTAGGGGGGGGGGGAGGAGAGTGAACCGCGCTATCTTCCATTTTCGACTGAGTGTTCCGCGGCCACCTTAAGTTTGGGAACCACTGCTTTAAGGGAATGAGGATGAGGTTGGTAGAATTTTAAAGGAAATATACCCGAATTTACACAGATGAAGAATGAGGAATCATTAAAGGAAATCAAGTATCGGTACTCCCGTCTGGGATTCGAATCCCGATCTACCCGTCACTGAAAATTCAGTCACTCTCTGGACCTATGCGCTATACTACGTTACAGGATAATATTGTAGAGTAATTGTACCCGCATTTGCGTGGCGGTAAAATGAGGTACTATTTATGAAATAGACCCTCAGTACGTCAAACAGGAACTATAACCCCGTTTTTACGGTCAACGGTTAATCCAGGATAGCATGAAGAGTGACCTGTTAGATCATGTGGGCAACAAACTTATGTAATGCCCACAGCTTTGCCCACTAATATTAGATATTTAAATAAAACTTTCGAACTATGAAATTCTGATAAATTTATAGAATTAAAAATAAATTGCTTTTGACACTTTTTTTTATAATACCATATTTAAAAAAAATTATAATCCATTTGTACTTTTTTTGAATCTAGATTTGAATATCAAGTGAAGCTGTTCATCCCCTATTTTTTATTTCTCCTCTTCAATCGCGGAAGCTTTAGCTCTTTTTTTTAT
The DNA here is from genome assembly GCA_039000515.1 of Timema cristinae. Taxonomy (NCBI): domain Eukaryota; kingdom Metazoa; phylum Arthropoda; class Insecta; order Phasmatodea; family Timematidae; genus Timema; species Timema cristinae. Next base: position 37,854,225 of record JBCFYV010000100.1, read on the forward strand.
TGCTAAGCGGGTTGCATGGACTCGCTCGGTATAAATAATCCCGGACCTCCATTTCAAACAGAAAGTCACGTGGACGGAACCAATTAGAGCGTACAAATAGACTTTTCTTTTTCCATCAAAATAAACGCAACCCCGGTTTAAATAGAAGCTGAACGGGGTCTGGCCTGACACCCCCGGATCAGGTTTGATCCAAAGAAACTCGATTGGGAGATCTAAATTTGTTGAACCAGACAATATTTCAAAGATCTAAGTCTGAAAACGGAAATTCTTGAATTAAAGTTTATTTTAAAGTGACTGGATTGAATTTTGGGATTAAACGTTTAGAAAATATTTTAATTTTGTGTTAATGGATACCCTGCCTGTACACTGAAGGTTAGAAGTCTTACCTGGACCGATTACACTATGGTTCTAACTTAAAAGCCACACCTTGGTGGAATGAAACAAAACTAAAAAATATAGGCGTCTTACATTGACTGATTATACTATGGTTATAACTAGGGGGCGAATTTTTCCCTAAATGCCTTTTTTTTATTCCTATGCTTTGAAAAATAGACTTTTGATGTATAGTTTAATTTCGATGATTGCGAAGATAGTGTGATGACTTTTATAGTGCCTATAAATGCCTATTTCGGGGTTTAGTGCCCATTTTACAAATGGGAGCCTTGAAGCGCCTTTTTTCTATCCCTATCTTACTCACAGCCTCTTTTTTCTTTCTAAATACTTGCGGTCCCCCCCCCCCCCCTCCTTCACTCCTTAGGTCACACCACGTGGATACTCGTGATAGGTAGAAAAAACCCATGTGTCCAGTGGTCTGATAGGTTCAGACTGGTCAGACTGTCGACAAAGATTTTCTTTTAGGGCACAGCAGTGTCAGTCCATTCAGTGTGGTGTATATTACGCTGTTGTTAGATGTGCATATCGGTTCATTAATATTCTTTAACCGCCTCGGTGGCGTAGTTGGCTAACGCGCTTGTCGGTGGACCGACTGCTGAGGACGGGGAGATCGAGGTTCGTATCTCGGTCGGGTGAACTGGGGTGGTTTTTCCTAAATGGTTTTCCACTCTCCCTCCATGCAAATGCGGGTTCACTTCCTCTAATTCAACCTTCCCAATTCCTAATCCATTAGCGTAATTAGTACTTAAAGCGTATAACCCGAACGGGTAGTAAGACGCGGTGCTAAATATTATTATTATTAATATTTCTTTGTATTGGACTCAGTGTAAATTATTGAACTAAGTTGGTAGAAAATGCCCAAAGAGAAATTGTGTAAAAGTATGCTATTCAAATAGTAGATTGGTGGTGATAGAATTTCACATCGGATAGCCAAATAATTTTTTGTCAGGCATGTTCCAAAGAGGTAAGTTACCTTTTCAAAAAGGGAAAGAAAATTATTAATTTTTAAAATCAAGTTTTTTTAAAATATTTTGACTACAGTTTAAAATTAGACCACGATTATTTGCTATCGTTCAAACTAGGTTTCATTTATTATTGAAGGATTTCAACGACAAAGTGGAAATATTTATTAAAGCGTAGCATAACTATCTTACAAAAAAAAATCTTAGTTCTCTTGTTAGGTGATGCTTTGTGAATTTGTAAAATTCACATATATTATTGGATGAAAATTTCCACATATGATATTTAGGTAAAATACGAGAAGTATCACCTAGAACAACACAAAAATACTTCAATACATATGAAGAATTGCAGAAATAAAACATGATCAAAACTTTTTTTTCTAAAGTTAAGGATGCAGATAAAACCCAAGAGCAATTTTCTGCTGATTTCTGCTCTGCAATGGTAGCTGCAAGTATACCTTAGAAGAAGCTGGATAATCTAGATTTCAATGCTTTTCTCAACAAATATACCAACTTGAAGATACCAGATGAATAAACTCTGAGGAAACACTACTTGCATTCGAATTATTTATCCGTAAGTTTTTACAATAGCAGATTTATTTCTGATATTAAAAATATTAACTGAATTCTATTGATTTAAACTATTTACAATAAACATTCTTTTTATTTCGTTTAAGACAGTTGAGAAGATCCGATAAGATATTGGAGAATCATACTTTTGGGCTACTGTTGATGAAACAACTGGCAAATGTGAAAAACCATTTTGGAAATCTTCCTGGAGCAATCACAGTTTTAGAGGTGAGGAATTTGCCTCTTATGGAAGCTGTTAAGATGATGCGGGCAATCGAAGAAAACCTGAATCAGGCTTCTGGCTCAGTTGGCACAGCCATCGTCGACAAATTTAACAGAGTATTGCATCAAAACCCTGGGTGGAAATTGATGGCAAGTATTGCGGACATCTTGGAGGGACAAACTACATCACTCCCAGAAGTCAAGCTTAGCTCAGCTGAGATAGCTAGTCTGATGTTTTGCCCGATGACTTCATGTGAAGTCGAGAGAAGTTTCTCACACTATAAAAAACATTTTGTCAAACAACAGAACAAAATCTAAACTTGAAAATCTGGAAGTATTTGGTAATTAATTCTAATAGTAATTAATGTGTATTTATGGAAAGTGTATGCTGGATTTTAAGAATGAATAATAAAAAATTGAGTGTTTTGGTGCTTTTTTTTTGCATTACTATGCCTATTTATGTGCCTATTTTTTCTTGTTGATCCCTATTTACTGCAATTTTTACTTTATAATGTCTATTTATGTGCCTATTTTTGAAATTTTTAGTGCCTATTTGTTTGCCCTTTTTAAAAATTTTATTGCCTATAATCACCCCTAGCTATAACTTATAAGCCCACCGTGGTGGAATGAAGCAAAGATAAAAATATACGCATCTTACATTGACTGATTACACTATGATTCTAACTTACAAGCCACACCATGGTGGAATAAAGCAGAACTAAAAATATAGGCTTCTTGCACTGACCGATTATGAAATGGTTATCTTATATCTAAATTGATAAGCCGTTTGCGATTACAGAAATTACGAGGAAATGATTGATCATATTTTGACAAAAAATTTTAAAGATTAGGGGCCCAGGATTTCGAGAAAGTAAATCTAACTTTCCTAGAGAATTTTCAGCTTCTCATTCTTTATTTACATCACCATGGAAATACTGATTTGTGCATTAACGTGTAAATGAAATATGTATATCTGCTCACAAATAATACCAACTTGGCTCTTAATTTGGTGGTATGGTACAAAAAAATATAAATATTAAGGAAATTATTTGTAAAATTATCAAAAAACTAATGATATTAGTTTAGAAAAAATTATTTGCATTGTTAATTTTTCATCTTTATCTTCTTTGTTTTAAATTTTTTTTGTACTCTGTATAATGTTATAAGCCCTTTTACAGTGATTTAAATTGAGAGTAAATGTCAAAACTACGACATATTCTCATTTTTAAGGTTAGGGGGCTTTGAATGTCACCAAAAATATTAGTTTCCAAAGAAATCACTATTTCCCCCCAAAAAAAAACATATTTTCTATATTTGTCACATAGCTTTTTGAAACCCTGATTTGTGCATGTGTTAATATACCTTACTACCTATAAATAAAACATTTCTCCTTAGTTAAAATAATAATTTATTCTTTTAAACAAAATATTTCTCTTTGGTTAAAATAATAATTCGTTCTGTAAATTAAATATTTCTCTTTGGTTAAACATAACAACAGCTCAATCCTTATTTTATGTATTATATTGCAACAAATGGATGTAGACCTGGTAGAGGGGTCTCTTTAAAGTTATCATATTGGTGTGAAGGGGGGAAATATATATGTTTTGATTTAGTAAAATTAAAAAACCAAACCCTTAAAATGTATGCAGTGTTGATAGCCTTTGATGAGTAAACCTTTGACTAGAAAGATGAGTGAGGCCTCATTCTAGATAACCCCTTCCCAATAAAAAGTTTCTAATACATTTTAATACAAAGATTTGCAGCCATAGATGTAACGAGTAGTAACCTATGAGCCACATCATAGTGGAATAAAGCAAAACTAGATAGAATTAGGTCTTAACTTGACCGGATACTATATGGGTCTATTTTATAAACCACACAACTGTAGGGGAATAAAAAGAAATCTTAAAAATGCATCTTTTAAAAACATTAAATTAAAAATAATCTATAACACTCTATTATTAGGTCATAAATAATCTTAATATTTGTAGATTTTTTTTATTTTAATCCATGCTACATGCAAGATATGTGCTCATCTGGATCACATAGTATTCCAATATACTGTGTGTTGGCTTTAGCCGGCTATTTTTATATCTCATGGTGTCACGAATCATACAGCATATAATTATTAAGTACCTATTTAATAAATGCAATTCTGTGCTGGTGGCCGGGATTCAATCCTCGGTCCCGGCACAGATTTATCTGATTACTAAACCCTTCCTTCACCTCTGACAAGACATCTTGTGAATGTGGGGAATGCCAGCCCTCCACCGTGGTTCGGATTCCACGTTAAACTGTAGGTCCTCCATTTCATCTAACAATTCACCCTACCATTACACATTTAGCGTAAGTGCGTATAACCCGAATGGGTAGTAAGACGCGGTGCTAATAATAATAATGATAATAATAAATGCAAAATCACATTTTTACATCACACGGTGAGACTAGCAATTTTCAACGTAAACGGAGGGTACATAGGGGTAGAGGTTTACCTCCTAGCTTTTACACCGAGACAAGAGGTTCATCACCCACCCAGTGCACTCATTATTTTCCCGTTTGATTTTGTAATCACAGGTGCATTTAATTAAAACTACCCGCCTCAGTGGTCGAGGGGTTTAAAGCGTTACTCTCGCTATATCTGCCGATTATATGGAAATCAGACTATGAATTCCAGTTGGGTCAAATGAGTGTTTTTTTTTCCTCCCTACTCCACTCAAATGCGGGTATGCTTCCTCTAAATTCAAACTTACTCACCTCTTGACACATTAGAGTAATTAGTGTATATGCGTACAACTAGAAACGGAAGTGAGATACGAAGGAAAAGCTAAATTAAATTCACCCTCTTTATCATTTAAATTAATTAAGGAATGGACTAAGGCCATATTCTCGTCTCATCTTGTTTGTAGACAGAGGGAAAGTCATGGTTTAAATAATGTTTGAGTTGCTTTTAAATGGATTTCCCTTTCTCTCTCCAGTTAAATACACATACATTCTTTATACATGTATATCTTCTCTGTCCATAGCCCACTAGTGTAAATAAGTATACAGCCTAGATGGATAATTAAATGAATAGCAATACAAATACTTAGGATTTATAGAAACACCACAGCTATTAACAAACAAATCACCGGTAGATGATAAATATTAAGAAATTTACAGAATTTATACAAAGCTAGATAATTAGAGATAATTAGACTTTGTTCTAAGTGTCAGACTAAAAAAACCAGTTTAAATTTTACTAAAATATTTTAATATTTATAATATAATTGTCTAAATTGGGCCAAATTAAAAAAAAATCTGCATGTTTGTTATACAAAATTTATTTATTTAGTTTAATTATTTAGTTACTATGAGCCATGTCTATGGCCAGAAATGACCAACCATTTAAAAAAATACATAAATGCAAAATTGTTGAACAGGAAGTAAATAAATGTATTGGGCTTTGCTTATCAGGTCCTTTTTGTCAATGAACTTAGACCACCAATCTTCTGCCTCTTTCTTGACCTCCTGGAATTTTCTTATCTCCTTCAAGTCAGCCAATATTAGAATCACCCTTCCTCTTTCCCTCAAACCTTTCCTTCTACGACGTCTTTCAGAAGACAGTTCCTCCCAAGGATGTGTCCGATCCTGTTTGCTTTGTACCAAAGAATCACATCCAAAATGGTTCTCTTCTCACCCACCCTTTTTACGACTTCATTTATCACCCTGTCTGTCCACCTGATCTTCTTAAGTCTTCTCCGACACCAGATTTCAAAGATCTTCAAATATTTATTTTCCATCTTCTTGAGAGGTGAAGTTTCTGATCCATACAGCGTGATGTTTCGAATATAGCATTTCATCAGTTTCTACCTCAGTTCCAAACTTAACTTGCTGGTCAGCAATAACCTCTTCTTGAGAACATATTATAACATATAATTATCACGTTTGAACACAATTCATGAAAGCGTTTCAGGAAAGACCCAAAGACAGACAGAAATACATGCAGGCAGATATGAGGACAGATATAATTGTAAAAAACATTTTATGTGGGGTTCGGGGGCACATAAAACGAAAAGGATCATCATAAGTTCGGAGTAAAATATTTACAAGATCACTATAATTTTTCTTTATATGAGAGAATGAAATTTAATTTAAAAGGATTTTAACCTAGATAGCTTCCTTGATAAAATAAATACAACAAATGAATTCCTTTAAAATCATAAAGAACTAAGGTTACAATAATCGCGGTAAATACACCATGTTTGGGACTCGTTAATAACATAGACCATCGGGCTTATAACTTTACCAATATGTTTTACTTTATTTAATAACATTAATCAACACATCTTGAGTAATTAACGCTTAGTAACTTTATCTTACCTGAAATCAACTTCTATTTATCTTAACATTGTATGACCTTAATGTTTCATGATAAAACATTTTAGTAAAAGTTGTTAATATTTCACACTCAAACTACTTGTTTGAATATTAATGGACTATCTATCGTATTTTAAAGGTTTTTCAAAAGGCTGACTAAATTTTCATAGTAAGAACACTAGCGTTTAAATGTAATTATTCTCACTTTTAGTATTAATCGCGGGACATTTTGTTTGATCATGTTAATTTAAAGTAAACCTGCTTCGGTGGGTTTATGGTTTATTGCGCTACTCTCGTAGTGGACTAAATTGCCAATGGCGATAAATCGAGTTCAGAATCTGTCAGGTGTACTAAGGGTGGTTTTTCTGAAATGATGTTTACCTTTCTGTCCACGCAAGTGTCGGTACATTTCATATAAAATAAAACCTTCCTAATCCCTAAAACCATTAGCGATATAAGTAAATATGCGTGGAATCCAAACGGGTAGTAAGACGCGGTGATTAAAAAAACAAAAGATTAATCTAAAAACACATTTAATCGATTGTTCCTTGAGTTAGAAATAAGCATCGACCCCAAACTGTTTCACGAATATATCAACACTTATATATTATAGATAAACTCATTATCAAAAACAGGATAAATAATTCCCTCATAGAATATTTACTTTCTCACACCCCTCGGGTGGAAAAAGTTTGGTGATATTCAAATTTTAGAACTTGAGATTTGGATATATATCGACGTTTCATGACCACTTTAACTCTATATATATATATATATATTTTTTTTTTCAATTACGTCCGTCTATCTTACTGGAACTAGAGCGAAACCATTTTGCAGCTCAGGCTAAAACTTAGTATCCAGAATTTTAATAAGGTACTACAGATATGTTTTTGGGACTAATCAAGGGTAATTTACTTAAGGGTGAAAAGAGAAAAAAAAAATTGATCTTCTTAAAATATTCTCTAATGATTTTGATTAAGGTGCGGCAGAAGGGATCGCAAGTAATTTTACAGTTTTTAGAGCATTACATATTTTTAGCTAAAATAAATCAAATATCTCTCCATTAGCAACATAAGAGCTTAGTTTTCTGCACATGCTAATATCAACAGATCTTGAATATCCATCAAGGATGTCCTGGAATTGTATCAAAACTTTTTATCTTTATTTAAAATGTTTCTCATCTAATTCCGCTATGTTCATGACAGTTATTCAACAACTGTGGATGTCACCATGTGAAGAAAATTAAACTATACGTTTCTACAAGAGCAATATTTATTTACCTAACAAAAAAAAAGTTTTACTCTAAGAAGTGCATAAACACTTCTTGTCTTTTCTCGCGTTCCCTACGCTACAACCTTATAAGTTCACTGTGGAGACATAGCATGGTGAAATAGACCCTTTTTATTAATATATTATATAATGAATACAATATCAAAAGATAATCTTTTAGTGAGGATTTACTCGCATCTAGATATTGTATTTTGAAAATTGAAAAATGATGCCCGGAAATGGGAATCGAGCCCAGGACCAGATGCCATTTTTAGTTCTCAGAATTGATTTGATTAAATACTCACCAAAACAAATATATTAGCTCTGGCTATTTGATTCTAAAACATGTGATCCCTTACATTTATAATAATTGTAAAAATGGCAGCAATAAGCCAACTATCGAGTCGAAGGTGGCTGCGTTATCTGATAGCTCGTGATCTTAATAAAATCACACATTTGTAGCCGACGATTTCCGCACGTTCATCATAGACTTTGCCTTAAAATATGAGTGAAGAATGACCCTGGGCAAGGGAGGATTCCTGGATAGCTCAGTGGCTGGAGCATTGGCGTACTAAACCAAAATATCCCGTGTCCAGGTTTCATTTTTAAATTTTCAGAATATTGTATTATATTTGTAGCCAGTGTATTCACGGTGAAGTGGTAGTTTAGTGAAGGAGTAGTTCAGTGAAATGGTAGCTCGGTCAATAGTTAGCACCCTATATCAAACTTAATCTGTCTATTATAATTACTGTATCTTCATGTTACCTGTGTAACCAACCGTAAGTTGGTAATATATTCAACCCAGTAGCAATCATATCTCTTTGAAACGACACAGAGTTCTAATAAATGTGTGTGACATACGATGAAAAGGTTTTTTTTTTTTTTTGCGTGTTTATGTGTGCTTGCATCACAAATTTATGCTATCATTTCCTCTCTACCTCCACTACCGTTTACCCTAAAAAAAAGTCACGTGATCTCATGGCGTGTCGTTTATATCGGCAATAGGCTACGCTTGTGACAGAGGATAGAAGGAAGGCATATAACGAAAGAATGAATGGTCAGATCACAAAGTTTAAAGGTTACTAACCTCTCTCTCTCTTGTTTTCCTCTCGTCGCTTTACTCCTACTTTTTATCCTATCCACTCCTCCCCCGCTCCCTCCAACCCCACCGCGTGGAAACATATAGATAAACTACATTGACTAGGGTTATTTTTCAGAGGGGGATGAAATAAAGAGGTTGAAGAAAACGTCCGAAAGTAAACCTTATTATGTTTCCGGCCACAGTACGTATCTTTCGTAATGAGCTTTTCTAATCATGTAGAGAAGTATTAATTTATGACCCGCCTCGGTGGCGTAGTTGGCTAACGCGCTTGTCGTGTTTAGCTCGACTGCTGAGGACGGGGAGATCGAGGTTCGAATCTCGGTCAGGTGAACTAGGGGTGGTTTTTCCTAAATGGTTTTCCACTCTCCCTCCACGCAAATGCGGGTTCACTTCCTCTAATTCAACCTTCCCAATTCCCAATCCATTAGTGTAATTAGTACTTAAAGCGTATAACCCGAACGGGTAGTAAGATTCGTTGCTAAATACTATTATTATTATTATTAAGTTATGGAGGTGGGGGGGGAGGCTCTGAGGTGCTTGGATCCACCTTAAAAACAGATTTGGTTGGATAAAATATCCAATAAAGACAGAAAATGAGTGTAATCTTTACGAAATAAATGACATTTTACAACAAAAGATCCGCTTCGTTGGCCGCATGATCTAACGCGCTACTCTCGCAGTAGACCAGACTGACTATGACGGGAACATCAAGGGTTGAATCTGGGTGGGTTTTACTGAGGGTAACTTTCCTAAAATCCTTTTCCACTCTCCTTATAGACAAATTTGTATACATTCCCTTTAAATTGCCTTCCTAATCCTTCATCAAATAGTGAGTTTAATAATTTTGGTGTAACTCAAAGGGTAGTGAAAGGCAAAAAAAAGTTTGTATTTAAAATGAATCAGATAGCCGAAGCTATCATCTATGCATTTTAGTGAGGCTAGCACCACTTAGATATCATATTCTGGCGTACTAAGCCGAAGGTCCCGGGTTCGATTCCCGTGTCCAGGTGTCATTTTTCAATTTTCAGAATATATTTAAAATATTTGATGCTGTAGAATAAGAGTCCTTTAGAACTTATAACATTTAATTAATTATGTTAGACACCAAATGATTTTAAACGAATATTATTAAATATTCTCTATTAGTATAAGGGAACTATTTATTTCAATGGACTTACTCCCACACTACAGTATTTACTATCAACATTGCTGTTATGGAGCTTCTGAGGTTTTAGAACGCTTTTTTCTTCTGGGTGGTCCGTTACCTCCTAGACAAATGACCTTATCTTCTAGACACACAAAGTAGGCACTTTTACGACGTGGCCTTGAAATATATCCGATAACACGTTAGCGATTATGATGAAGTGTCGTCGGACAAGGTAGTCAAAACGCCTTTCCTCATCCCTTACCGACATAGATTGTCGAGTTTACTACGCGACGAAGCTGGCGTCATTCCTCTAGGGACTCTTCTTATATCCTTGCGCCAGATGCTGTTCGTCAGAGAAAAACGGCGCCGGTGTGCATAGTAAATTTGCGACTCTTCTCCTCTCTTTCTAACACTAACCTCCTCCTCTTTTTTTTTTTTGTTGGTAGCTCTATATATCCTGGTATCGCCTGCCATTTTCTACATCACTCGCTCTTCTTTGCTTGATTGCCTAGGGCGAAACACTCCGTATAAGAAGTGACTAACTCGCTGTTGAGATTAGACAAAATAATGTCACCGTCTTTGCCTTTCACCTTTTTGTAATTTATGTTATCAGTAGTGCAATTTATTACATAATTTTTTTATATCAATGACAAAAAAAAACTCTTATGTGCGCCGTATTTTCTACGGCCTCACGCTCACAATCTATTATACTGCCGATGACGCGGGTTCGATTCCGGCCTGGTGTACAGAGAGTGGGTTTCCCTAATGGTTTTCTACTCTTCCTCCACGAAAATGCGGGTATACTCTCTCTAAATTCATCCTTACTAACCGCTAAAACATTAGAGATTAATACAAAAGCAAATGCGATGCTAAAATAATATATCTTGATTATTATATTGTTACACAGATAAATGGTGACCTGGTGGTCTAGGGGTAAGGTGTCCAACTTCTGTTCTTGGGGCCGGGGTTCAATCCTCAGTCCCGGCACAGATTTATCTGATTACCAAACCCTTCCTTCACCTCTGACAAAACATCTTGTGAATGTGGGGAATGCCAGGCCTCCACCGTGGTTCGGATTCCACGTTAAACTGTAGGTCCTCCATTCTATCTCACAATCACCCTAACATTACACATTAGCGTAAGTGCGTGTAACCCGAATGGGTAGTAAGATGTAGTGCTAATAATAATAATAATAATAATACACAGAGAAATAAATAATCTTTTTCTAAACTAAATATTAACATATAATCATGCATTCAAAATCTCTTAAGAACTATAATTATAAATGTATAGTTACAAATAGACTACAATAAAGATTAAAAATTCGTTTTACTCAGAAAAATTTAGCAACTCTATGACGTTATTGATAATAGTTTTATTTAAATTTTAGGTAGTTGCGTTGCTATTAACTCTTAAAAACATTAAATTAATAATTATAAAGTTTTTGCTGCTATTTTTTTATTACTTTTGTAATTTAGTAGTTCACATTATTGTACCTTAAATAGGTTTATTCACAGACTTAAATAATGTTAATTTATATCCTACACGACACTTTCCTGCAAAAGCTATTTTTTTCTGTATTAATTTATTTATCAAATTTAATGTGTAATAATGTATTAAAAAATTCATTTACATTAAAACATGTTCAGGGGTCAAATGGCGCAATAGGACTTAAGGTGATGCCGAGGAGATTGATGTTCAAATTCTTGTTGGGTAACTGAATTAAGGTGTTTTAAATATATTATTTCCTACCATCCTCCATGAGAATACCGGTACATTTCCTCTACACCATATATAATTTATTAATTAGTAAATTATTATCTTAATCTATATAGTAATTAATATATTATAATTTCCCTTTATTATTTTGTCAAACATTTTTTAACAGTGCAGCTGTGTGTGATAATATGTTTATTAATCACTCTCAAGGTATTAATTTCTGAAACGTTCTCTGTGGTTACCCGTTATTGGGAAGCCCTAACTGAAATTCCCAAACGCACTCTAGAGAGAAATCTGCTAACCACCAAATAATAGCTGTCCAATATCGTGCAAAACGTGTTCTTCTTTACAATAGATCAATCGTTTATAAGTACTTTATTGGAAAACAAACCGATTTAAAATTGCTTATTGTTAATTGCAAGTGATAATTTTGTACTTTACTTTCATTTTCATTATATATATATATATATATATTAATATAATATATATATATATATATATATATATATATATATATATAATGATAAATGAAATTAACGTACAGTATATATATATATATATATATATATATATATATATATATATATTAATTTCCTTTCTGTTGTTTAGGCTGGGTTTTACTGAAATCACTTTATTTTGACTAGGGTAGACGGAATCCAAATCTGCATTTAGTTTGGTTTAATTATCTAAGTAAACTCCCTAATTTGGTTTAATTCTCTAGGTGAATTCCTTATCTCACTCCAAACGAATGCCGGTGGTATATTCTTTTTAGAAATTAATTAATTAATCTATATTTCTTAGAATATTAATTATATACCCATGGTGATATCAACAGTCGTTGAATATCTGTAATGACTGAGTATAGCAGCAATGGATGACAAACTTTTTAAATGAAGAGAAATGTGTTTTATTAAAATCTAGGACACCCTTGACAGTTATTCAAGAACTTTTGATATCACCTTGTGAATAAAATTAAACTCTTATGGTATTGTTAAAGCACTATTTGATTTATTTTGACCAAAAAAATATTTTATTATAAAAGGTGCAAAAAATACTGCCCTTTTCTTTCATCGCCAACTTAATAGCAATGAGTGTACCATGAACGTAAAGTAAGTATTATTACACATGCACAGATATAACTAATTTGTGTTCCTTAAATTTATTATCAAGCTAATAAAATTCCAAACAATTTAACTTTGTAGTCCAGACGATACTCTTGTCTTACCTAAAACAACTTGAAGATATTTGGACTTACTCAATGCACTTTATTTGGCAAGCAAATAACACGTCTTTTTTTTTTAACTTATCTTATAACGTGTAATTTTTTAACACTGCTTATAAACTAATAAACCCAGAAAATACACAACATATAGCCATGTGGTTGATAATTCATCACTTTGTAGAGGAAACTATCATTTCAGCATTATACATTTTTCGGACATACAGGTAATCGAACCCGTTTAATTATCTCAGTTGGTAAACAGGCTACCGACTGAACTAAGGTGTCTGACATAAAAAATAGTGGAAAAAAGACATAGTTTAGCGATTTCACTACTAATAAGGAGTTTTAAAAATAAAATAAATAGGAGCTAGTCAACATTTCTATTATACTTGGAAGATAGCGAACATAATGCTTGAGGTACGAATACAAGAAAAAACGATCAGGAAGAAAAGTTTTTTTTAGCACCGAGTCTTAGTACTGGGGGTGTTTTTTTTAAAAAAAATTGTTTTCTATTTTAACACCATCAAATGCGAGTACAGTGTTTATAAATTAAACTTTCCTCCTCTCTACCTCATTTTGGTAAATAATCATTTGACCGGGTGGGCAATAAAATGGACAACACACACAAAAAAAATTTAAGACTCCATAATGCCGATATTCCCTAACATTTATTTTTAACACCGCGTCTTACTACCCGTTTTGGATCATACGCCTCTTATGCCAACTACTCTAATGGGTTATGGATGAAGAAGTTTGAATTTACAGTGAGTGTGTCCGCATTTGCGTGGAGACAAGAGTGTGAAACCATTTAGGAAAAACCACCCCAGTAACCCAACCGGGATTCGAACTATGATCTCCCCGTCATCGGCAGTCTAGTCAATTGGAGAGTGGCGCCTTAGACCATGTGCCATCGAAGTGAGTCTCTTAATATTAAGTACTTACTATCCGTTCGGTTATTTCGCTTTAAGTACTAATTACGTAATGATTAGGAATTGGGAAGTAGAATTAGGAAATGAACCCGCATTTGCGTGGAGGAGAGTGGAAAACCATTTAGAAAACCATCCCAGTTCACCCTACCAGATATCGAACCTTGATCTCCCCGTCCCCGGCAGTCGAGCTCAACACGAAACTAGCGCGTTAGCCAACTACGCCACCGATGGCGGATCGAGGTGATGTCATAACTATTACTGTAAAAATGTTATATAAAGAGTTTATCGCAACTTGTGTGACACACTTCAGTGGTGGTCAGGAGACATAAAAAAATGTTAAAAAGTTAAAATATACATGTGTTCCATTTGACCTGGTTTCCGAGCTAGGACTGTGTTTGTACCCCAGTAATGTGGAGCTGCTTAACATTATAGAAAATTCTGAAAATTGAAAAATGACACCTGGACACGGGAATCGAACCCGGGACCTTCGGCTTAGTACGATTCGATTCCCGTGTCCAGGTGTCATTTTTCAATTTTCAGAATATGATATCGGAGAGGTGTTATCCTCACTAAAATGCATTAACAATAGTTCCGGCTATTGTTTCACTATTATAAAAAATGCTCAAAATGACCAGCTTTGGCCTGAATGCAAGCCAGTAGTCATCGTGTCGCAGAATGCCGCACTCTTTCTAAAATACCAGGTGTTTGAAATAACCAGGAACCCGCTTTGGTGATCACGCAGTCTAAAGCGCTACTCTCGCATTAGACCAGACTGCCGTGATGTGGAGATCGAGGATAGAATCTTGCTTGGATGAACTGAGAGTTTTTTCAAAATTGTTTTCCACTCTCCCTCCACGCAAATGCGACTACCCTGCCTATAAATATAACATCCCTAATCTCTAAAACAATTAGCGTAATTAGTACATAAGCGTATATCCCGAATGGTCGTAATATGAGGCGCTAAAAAAAATTATAGTGCTTAAAAAACAAACTAGTTATGTTTAAAACTGTGGTTCATAATCTTTTATTTATAGTGTTCATAATTTTCAACTTTTTTCGTAATATTTTCGAAATTTTTTACTTTAAAGTTCTCAGCGCTAATCTCTTTGTGTAAGAATACCAATCATTTTCCCACCCTGTCTAAGTACCTTTTTAAAATGTACGCATACATTAATTAATCTAACAGAACAGGGATGGGGAAGGTAGAATTTTAAATAAAAATGCAACTGCATTTGCGTGTAGGGAGATTATAAAAACCCTTCAGAGGGAAAGTTGACCTAACTGGGATTTGAACCCCGACATTATCGTCACCGGCAATCTATTCCAACATGAGAGTGGCGCGTTATACCGCGTGACCCAACGCCGCGGCTGAAAGACAAATTAATGAGAGTGACGTACTAGACTTACCCATGGAGCGGTGGCATTTATCCGGTACGGTTTAACCCCTTCTCCCCCCCCCCTTCACCCCTCTCATTCCGCGTCAAGGAGTACACACGCAGTGCGCTGTGATGTAGTGAGGAATGAAAGGGAAAAGACAGGAAAAGCACTGAGAAATGTAGCTACGAGAGCTGTTTCTTCTTTGCAAAGTACCCACTTAGGTTTGCCTACAAGAGAATGCGACCATAAATCTGGCGTGTCGGAATACTAGAGAAGAAACGGGCAAGACTATATCCCTTTCCCTAAAGTCCTCCCCCCCCACCCTTCCTCCCTACCCCCCCCCCCCCCCCCCCCGCTCTTTTTTTTTATGGTCTTGGTACTAAAACAACATTGAAATGGTCGGTGGAAGAAACATCGTCAATAATTAAACTTGGAGAGGGAATACATCTTAGTTAATTTAGGGGGAGAAAGGTGAGGGGGGGGGGAGGTCCCGCTAAAAATGTGAACAGGTTGGATATAAGATAATAAAATTTCCTATGCTCTGACGTAGTAGAGATTTTTTACCGTAATTGATTATTAACCATTCAGGTTATACGCATTTATATAAACTAAATTATGACAGGCTTAGGGATTAAGGTTTAATTTAGAGGAAGTGTACCGGCATTCGCATGAATAAAGTGGGTAAACCAATTAAGGAAACCTACCTTTAGTACACGCAACTGGGACCGAACCTCGATCTTACCGTCATCATAGTTGTGATACCGTGAGGTTCACCGATGCGGGTTTGAGGTAAATACAAATAAACTACTACCTAATTAATGACAAACAAACATGATGACTATTAGAAAAAAAAAGCGTTATCGGTAAAACTTGAACATAGATTGATAGTCGCGTTTGCCCTAGTTTTCAGGGATTTTTAGTTAGATACACGCGCAGTGGAGACAGGAGTTGTCCTATACATTCACAATCCAGACGGTGAGTTTCATATTTCGAACAATAATCAAAATAAATACTATAGTTTCGAAAATTAATTTAATTAATGGAATTATGATTAAATGTATGTAATTGAAATATTCAGAGTTTTATAAATAATACACTGGTTTGCTTATACATATATATTACGCTTTAAATATTCAAATAAACAATCCATTCTCTTAAAGTAATTTTATTTTTTTGTTCGTACGTAACATTAGCTATTCACAAAAACAAGTATTATAACTGTAATCATGTGAATGGACGTAGTATATCATAAAGTAGCTAATATCTGGCTATTTCATTACTCTTACCATCGATATTTCATTACAATTTAATATATTGAATTAATTACGAAAATATCACTTGTGTGCCTGTAAAATGAAAAGAACCGCTCACTATTGCATTTGTATAGTGTTTTGATATATAAAAAGATAAAGTTGTTACACCCCCTCCCTCCCCCGCCTTCTGTATAGTTCTGGGTACGATGAGAAGAGGGACTCACGATTGGTCGTTTTGTTTTTAGGTTTTGGGGTTGGCGTCGGGATGGTGGAGACCTTGAAAGGGGGGCGCAGTCTTGAATTAGGTTGTCCTGTTCTTCTATGCAGTGGAGTTCCTTTCAGCGTTGGCCAGTCGCAGTCGCATAACAGCATACTCTGATGTACCCTGAAGGGGATCACGAGAGCAAATTTCAACACATACCGACCAATTGGTCACACCGTGTGATTTCGGATCCTAAAACAGACGGATTGTCGCATTTCACGAAGGTTCTGAAACAAGGGAAAAAATATATAATTAATATTGGTGGTATGTGGGGGGGGGGGGGGGGATTATATTGGTAAGCCGAACAATGGTTTATAGAGTTACGTGTGGAAACACTACTCTATGGGGGGCTGGGTGAGAGCTTCCCAAACCAATGTTTGACACATCTCGCTTATCCAAACAGGGCTTGGGACGTCATAGCACCAACCAGGCTCGATGACGTAGTTCCCAAGCTCCTGGATAAGAGGATTGGTGGCACCGGGAAGTCTGTCGTAGAAGGACTGCGCCAGCTTTTGGAAGTGATCCTTGATGGTAGGCATATCCAGGTTGCGATGCAGAGTCACATTCCGGACATACCAAGGTGAGTCCACAATGACACTTGGACACACGCCTGGAACTTCTGATCCTCCTCATATACGTGTCCGCCAGGTGGCCCCAAGTGGGACACGTATAGTCGAGGATCGGTCTGAGCAACTGCTTGTAAGGTGTCAGAGGTTCCTTGTAGACAGGGCGCTACGCCTGTTAGCAATGGACCTAGGATTCCTAGCCTTTGCCTCGCCTTGTTAAGTCTCTCGTTACAGTGTTGTCTTCAGGTCAGGTTGGTGTCCAGCGTAAGTCCTAGGTACTTAGCACTGTTCGCCATCTGATCTGCTTTCCAAACAGCCGGAGTGGGGCCGCTGTATAAATTTCTTTTACATGTACAGCAGTGCTCTTCTCTACGTTAATACTTGTCCTCCAGGTGGTCAGCCACCCCTCCAACTGTGTCAGGTGCGTCTGGAGTCGCCTCTCAAACAGCTGCCCTCGCCACGACTCCTCTACTAGAGCCCCGCATACAGTGCCAACTTACTGTTTGGGGATTTTGGAATGTTGTTCACATACAGATAAAGAGCACCGGGCCCACCATGGAACCCTGCGGCACTCCAGTCCGGATGCTTCTGACTTGGGAGTGGCGTTCCAGTAGTGGAGAAGCGTGGTGGATAGATAAGATTTTACAACCTTAACTAGGTAGAAGGGCAGGTTCAGGGAGAGGAGTTTGAAAAGGACACCTTCGTGCCAAACATGGTTGAAGGCCTTTGCCACGTCAAGAAAGACAGCACCAGTCAGCCTGTTGATGTTGAAGTTCCACGTGACCTGTTCCACGAGCTGGACGAGTGGGTGAGACGTAGCGTGTCCCGCCCAAAAGCTGAACTGCTCGTCCACTAAGATACCCACCTCGCGAACATGTCGGGTCAGTCTCGTCAGTATTAGTCTCTCGAACAAATTGCCCAGGCAGTCGAGCAAGCTGATCGGTTGGTAGGACGAGGCTATGGCGGGTCCTTACCCGGCTTATGAAAACAGAGGACGTTGGCGTGCTTCCAGAGCTCGGGAAAGTGACTCAGTAACAGGACGAAGTTGATTAACTCCACGAGGAAGTTAATCGCCTCCAAGGGCAATTTCGAGGACCACGTTATTGATACCATTCGGGGGCCTTGTTTAGTCTTATAGAGGCTATCGCCCGCGAAATTTCTGTCACCTCCGTGGGTTCAGGTTCATCCAAGGGTCTGTACGACACCGCACCGATGACCTAAACCACGTGCGCAACGTGCACCGGGTCTGACGGGTTGTCATTCGGTACAAATTGCGCCTCTAAGTGCTCAGTTGGCCACACCGTTACGCTCACAATTTTGTCGTCCCAGACACTGTTCCAGTATTCTTGGACCATCTCGCGAACCGCATGGACTTTGCGGCTCTAGTTGGCCTTGTCTACCGGATCCCTCGAGATTTGCCAAGTCTTCCTCAGTCGATTTTTCTCTCGGACGTGTCTGAGGATAAAATCGGGCAAAGAAGGCTGTGGTGCCCTCTTAGGATGGTTCCTTGGCGTCGAAGCTTCAAGCGAGCCTTTGATGGGGAAGTTATGAACTATGATCTATTTATGCTGCTGATCGAAAGGTAGGGGTGGGTCTCAACCTCTCTCTGCACTAATACCAGACACAGACACAGACAGAAGGCATGCTCTGATGCTTCCTGAAGGGGAGCACGAGAACAAGTTCCAACACGTACCGACCAATTGGTCACACCGTGTGGTTCGCAAAAATTAAAGACGGGTTGTCACGTTTCGCGAAGTTCTGAAACAATTTCCACACTAATACCGCCAATTTCTTTGACTTATAAACTATTTACATATGAATAACACCGATTGGTGTGGGTCTGGTGACCAATGGGAGAAGTCTTATCCATCCCACTATCCAATCAGTTGTGAACTGCTTTACCATTGGCGGAGTGGACGAATCTTCACGGGTGATGAGTATGTTGAGGGGGGACATAAATGCGGCTGCAACAAGAGGGCGAGCCTTATTTGATTGATACACCAAACAGATATCGAAACTAAATCAAGATGTTCCTTGGTTCAGTCCACAGTTTTAAGGCCAACATTTTTATGGAATCGGCCCTTTCGAGGGCTAACATTTTTATGAAATTGGGCTTTTGAGGCTAACACTTTTATGAAATCGGCCCTTATGAGGGCTGATAGTTTTATGAAATCAGCCCTCTTTAGGGCCAACATTTCTATGAATTAAGAGAAGAGGTCGCCTCCTCTGGACTTGACCTTTCCCGATGCTGCTTAACTTTTACTGCACAAGATTATTAAATCTATACGAAAACAAGACAATATAGATAATACTCATTTTAGGGGTAAGTGCAAGAGAGTTGTCTCTACCAAGAGGGCAGGTTAGCTGGGGACAATAAAGTTCCATAGAGAAGTAAAATTGTTTCAAACTATCTTTGAACTTAGATGTTAATTTTGCTATTAGTTCCTTCATTTTTGTTTGCCATTTGTTTGAATTAAATAATTCTTAAGGTTGTAACTTGAAACATTAATACACAGTTAGTATCGGACTCATGCTAGAGCCTGATTGGCCAACGGATAAATAGGTCAAGGAGTAAACATCCTCAGGCAGGATTAAAATTGACCAATATAAGTAATATTTCTATTAGAAATTGCTTTCCCTTTCTCATTTCAATTCCACCATACTTTTTGCCTACTCTAGTCCAGAATATTCTCATATTTACACTAATGGAAAACATTTAAGGAATGAACAAAACTTCTCATTTCACCCACCCATGATTCGAACCCATTAAATCAGACAAAACGAGGCTGACACCTTTTTTACGCTTGTCGCTGGTTCGGGACTTGTCGGTACCAAGATAGGCATACAGGGGACGCAGCAAAGTTATGTGATTTTGCAATTTTTATATCAACACTTTTTTGTGCCAAAATAAATAAAATATTGCTCCAGTAGCAGCATAAAAGTTTCATTTTTTTTAATATGGTGGCCTTAACAGTTGTTGAACATTTGTCAAGAGTGTTTTGGAATTAAATTTCAACTTTTCTCTTTGTTTAAAAAGTTGGTCATCTAATGCCACTAAGCTCAATTTAATAAATAATAACTGTTGATATCATCATGTGAAGAAAATTAAGCTCTTTGCTTCTACTGGAGAAATATTTTATTAATTTTGGCACAAGAAAAAGTTTTACTATAAAAACTGAAAAAATACTCCCCTAAATTAACGCATGTTCCCTACATTTCCACTTCAAGCTGATCCTCACGCAATATTTTCGATGTTCAATAAAGACTTTGTTTTATTTTTTTAACATTTTTATACTTTTGGTAAGGAGAATATGAATAAGTAAAACATCGATAAGAAATTAATATGAAAATTTATACAAAACCTATAGCTAGTTTATTTGCAATATATATTGAGCTGCATAAAGCAATCAATGATGTTACATGAAGGTAAAACTCCCCCTCTCCCTTCCTACAATATTTATAAGTTCATGAATATGAATTTGATGATGTGTACCAAAACTAGTTAATTCAGTTGGCCACCTCAAATGAAAAGAGGATTTACACTTAGTTAAATAAATATATATTTCATAACACATTTTTTTTCCAGTCTACATAAACTTTAATTTGTTTTATCTAATTTATATTTGCACCCTCAGATAAAAAATGATTTACTATAGATTTATTATTTAGAAAAATCATTGTATTTTTTTTAATATTCATTCTCATTTTATTCTACTTTACTTCTATCCATTCGTTTTTAAGTATATTTGTACAAAAAATAGTAATACATTTTTATTTTTAATACAATGTATTAATTTACCATTTCATAAATATTAATATTGATAAGTGACAGCTAGATGAGACTCAATCCATATTTGATGCTACACTATATAAATAATATATTCATTTTTATTTCTTACCACAGTATCAAAACGTGTCTCGGTTATGATTACGTAATCCTACTCATATGGTTTGGATATGTGTCACACGTGTCATTTATTATTCACCCGTTGCCAGTTGAGAGAGTGGGGAATCACTAACCCATGTTTTCAGAACTTGTTTATTTTTAACTCTATACCTCCATAATATTAGATCTTGGAAATTATATAAGTTTTTGAATATATTTTAGATTTTTTTTCTCATTGTATATTGAGGGTTTTCATTAAATTATTCATGCAAATATTGAGAGTTAATAAACAACAAAATTATCCCAAATAAAGATGTTGCCCTCAAAAAACTCAACTTATTATTATTATCACCACGTCTTACTACCCATTCGGGTTATACGTACTTACGCTAATGTGTAATGGTAGGGTGATTGTGAGATGAATGGAGGACTTACAGTTTTGACGTGGAATCCGAACCACGGTGGAGGCCTGGCATTCCCCACATTCACAAGATGTCTTGTCAGAGGTGAAGGAAGGGTTTGGTAATCAGATAAATCTGTGCCGGGACGAGGATTGAACCCCAACCCAGCACAGAAGTACGACACCTACCCCTAGAACGCCAGGTACACCAACTAAAACTTACTGTCAAATATAAGTAATTTTTCTTGTGCAGTGTGAATCTCTAGACGAAAAGTCTTAATCTTTTTAAGCAACGCATCTTACAATAGTTTCGCGTTATATATACGTTTATGCAATAATCACGCTAAGGACTTTAGGGATTAGGGAGGTTATATTATAAGAAGCGTACCCACATTTGCATGGAGGGAGAGTAGAAAACCATTTTGTAAAAAATCATCCTTAGTACAGCCGACCGAGGTTTGAACCTTTGATCTCCCCGACAATGGAAGTTTTATTTACTCTGAGAGTATCACGTTAGATTACGCAGCCACCGAAGTGGGTTACTTTTAAATTAAATAAAGTCTTTTGTTTCGTAATTAACATCCTAAAGTACTTTAATCCAAATTTTGAGTCAAATCTATTCCGAATCGATGGATGCGGGCCTGATAATCAGCTGACTATTCAAGTGTTTCCTGCAACGCATGATAATAAAACAAACTACTTACACATTAAATAACACAGTGCTTTGCTTTCGCAACTGCTTAGATAACCGTTGGTCACAGACAAGTTATACACAGACACTCAAGTCTGACGAGAGTTTCACAGCGCTTCTTGTGACACGTTGAGTCCTTGAGCACTGGGGAGTGCTAGTTTTGTAGTGAGATCAGCACTTCCAAATGAAACGACTTGCTTTCATTTCCGTTGTAAATAGCCCCTATTTATGGTAGAGTACACCTCACTGCATCATAACACATCTGTATTAGAGATTGCCTATTGCTTCTATCTCGCGGCGATTTAATGTACTAACTATGGTTTCTCATTGGACTGAATAGCCTTAGCTATTATATTGTATACTTCACTGCATAACTTTTGTGTATTATCTATTGCTTATAATTTCTATCTCACGGCGTTTATGTATCTACTAAAATCTTAACTTAGATGAATAACCCCTAGTTTTGATAGTATATACTGCTCTGCATAGCAATGTGTATCAAATATTGCCAATATTTCTATCTCACGGCGTTTTAATAAACCAACTAAAATTTCACATTAGAATAAATGAATAGCCCCTAGTTTTGATAGTATAGACAGCACTGCATAGCATATATGTATTAAATTTTGTCTACTCTTTCTATCTCACGGCGCTTTTATGTACCAACTAAATATTTCACATTAGAATAGATGAACAGCCCCTAGTTTTGATAGTATATACAGCACTGCAAAACATTTATGTATTAAATATTGTCTAACCTTTCTATCTCACGGCGCTTTAATGTTCCAACTAAATATTTCACATTAGAATAGATGAACAGCCCCTAGTTTTGATAGTATATACAGCACTGCAAAACATTTATGTATTAAATATTGTCTACCCTTTCTATCTCACGGCGCTTTAATGTTCCAACTAAATATTTCACATTAGAATAGATGAATAGTTCCAAGTTCAGGTATTGTGTGCTCCTCACTTCATGACAGCTCTGAATTATACGATAAATTATATTGTACCTATCAGATTTTTTTATATTCAAGTGGCATTGGAAATGTAATTTTTTTAATATCTTTTTTTTATGTTAATAGGGTCATTTAGTTTCCCCACCTATTTTGTTTTTTAATAAAAAAAATGTTATGCCCATGGATTCACTTGTATAGCTTTAAAGGCCTCCACCGTGGTTCGGATTCCACGTTAAACTGTAGGTCCTTCATTTCATCTCACAATCACCCTACCATTACACATTAGCGTAAGTGCGTATAACCCGAACGGGTAGTAAGACGCGGTGTTAATAATAATAATAGTAATAATAATAATATAGCTTTAAAATGCTAACTGGTTTTGTCAGCTTTATAATAGTTCTTTAAACCTCGCAAGAACTTTTTAATGTCGATAGTGTCAAGATAGTGTTTTGCTTTAAAACTATCTCGAAAAACTTTGTAATGATTGATGTGCTTACTTGAATCTCACCAAACAAGGCTCTGTATTTTCAGTTGGTAAATTATGTTCAGGTCATATGTTCACTATGTATGGTAAATTTTGTTATAGAAAGTTTAAAACTATTACGAGCTTTTAAACTGAACACTAAATAATTCTTGTTTTAAACCTTATATTTTATGGCGTAAAGTACTGAAGTTATTTGATGAAAAATAAGGGTTTTTACCCTCTCTTTAACTAGCTCAGCTCCAAGGTTATAAACATTAAACTACAAACTACGTGGTTAAACTTACTAAAAAAAAGTACACATTAGTTTTATCTATTAGAATTTTTCCATAATTGAGTTTTGATTAATTTATATAAGATTAACCCTCCTCATACTATATCCTTATACTAGTTAGATTAATATTCTGACAGCTTGTATGGTAAGTTTAATGAGTACCCCTAATAAATAAAAATTGTCAGTTCTTATCTTTGTTAAATATACATTCATATTATAATACAACTTTCTGTGGTGTTTCTAAATTGCTAGATTTGTTTTCCTAGGATCATCGGTTTAAAAATATTATGAAAAAAAACTCTAACCACGTCACACACAAAAAAAACTCCTAATGCTTTAAGGGAGGTTGGAAGAGAGTAAAAGAGAATATACGTGATATAGCGAACAGTGATGGACAAAGATACGTGAGCATGACTAGATAAAAAAAAAACGGGCTCGTTAGACCTAGACCAACATATGGCACCCTTCCTTTCTTCAAACTGCCTGGAGGTCAGAACCGGTACGCTCTGTTTAGTGTTAAAATGTTTCGTGGAAATACCGTGCATTATATACATGCACACACAAACCATTCTAAACCTGGCAACTTTTATCAAAAAAATACTATGTTAAGTTTTTTTTCACCTTATCACCCTTTCAGTTCAATTTTTGTACATAATTTGATAAGGCCATTTAAAGTTTTTAAAATTATGAGAAAACGGCTTAATCGATTTTGACAAACTAATAATCATTTTAAAAGTTAAGGGTAAAGAATTTCGAAAAACATATTTTACTAACGAATTTACATATTTTATTCCGTGTGAATGGTGACTTATCAATATAATCAATCTTCGTTTAAGTCATCATGGAAACTCTGATTTGTATATGATCGTATGGATCGTAAATTCATTACTGCAACGACCAACGAGTATACATTAATTGTGATAGTGTGTTTAGAATGAGAAATGTAGAGTATAGATATGATGTATTACCATTTGCGTTGAGGGAAAGTGGAAAATAAATGGATAAAACACCATAGGAATACCGATTAGGGATTCGAACAGCGATCCTCTGTCAACGGCAGGCAAATCTATGACGGGATTGACCTCTTATACTCTCAGGTGACCGACGCTGGTGTGTTTTGTGTTGAAGGTGTTAAAAGTAACCCAAATTAATATTTACACATGGAAAAAGAATATTTGTGAAACTAGTTTCATTTAAAACACAATATAGTCTGAGAGGATAGTCGATATATTTAAAAAAAAATACCTTTTAAGAAAATATATTTTATTATCGCTAGTAATAATATTTATAATTAATTTAATGAATATATTTACAAAAATAACACACTGTATGAAACTCTTAGACGAAGACAATTGGAATGTATACAAACAATGTTTAGTAATAATTTTTAACTAAGCAATTAAACATTTAATTAAATAAATAGCAAAGGAATAAGATGGTAAGTTCAGTATTGAACCTCAAAATCTATGTATAAGATAAAGTACTCCATTCGTTAGTATTTATATCAGTCATATATATTATGTTAGCTATCTATTTTATAGAAATAAATTGAAATACCATGGGAAAATAATTATCCTTGAGACTTAAATTATAAATAGCTAGCTCTAAAAATAGCTATTCATGAATCGATCAATTTTCTTATAATAGAGTTATATTATAAACTAAACAAACTTGGAAGATAAACATGAAACATTATTAATTATATCATAAAGAATGATTGTCAAATAATCTTTTATCATAAGTGCCTCTGTACCAATAAGGAAAATCATATTAAAATTAGCATAAAATACATTTAAAATTATCAGGTCCGTGAACAGTGGAGGATTATATTGTTATTAATAGATATTTTTATATTATTCACTTAATATCTTAATAAACTTACAATTGATGATGATGTTTATTAATTAAAGCAAAATGAATAAAGAAATTTTGTGTTAGAAAAGATTTACAAATTGCTGAAAATTGAATTGATTAATAAAAGTAAAAATGTTGAAGCATACAAATTAATGATTCTTAGTAGTAATTCCATTTCTCCTTGTGTTGCAATGCAACGTAAGAAGCCACTATTTGACGATTAGTTTCGACGAGCCTAGTAGTTTTAAATATATGTCTTCATTTTAATATGTTTTGTTTTATTGGTATAAAAAATCTTTATGAATTTTTTGACAATAATTCTTTGTGGTGACCTGGTGGTCTAGGGGTAAGGTGTCAGACTTTTATGCTGACGGCCGGGGTTCGATCCCCGGTCCCGGCACAGATTTATCTGATTACCAAACCCTTCCTTCACCTCTAACAAGACATCTTGTGAATGTGGGGAATGCCAGGCCTCCCCGTGGTTCGGATTCCACGTTAAACTGTAGGTCCTTCATTTCATCTCACAATCACCCTACCCATTACACATTAGCGTAAGAGCGTATAACCCGAACGGGTAGTAAGACGCGGTGCTAATAATAAAAATAATAAAATAATAATTCTTTGTGATATAATTAACAATGTTGTATGTGCATCATCCAGGTTTGTTTAATTTTTAATACAACTCTTTAATACCTGTTAAAATTTTATATATTTCCATAAAACATTGATTGATTCATATCTCCCTACTAAACTTTAAAATGTTTTTCAAAAATCCAATAATAGTACTAGTAAAAGTATACTAGTCTCAGAGATAAGTTAATAATAGTGTAGGTAGGTCTTCTAAAATTCTTGGTCAAACAAACAGAATAAATATGTTTTGAAAAGGATTTTGCTTTAATTTTTCGAACTTCTTCCGAACATCTTGCACTTTACAAGATAATTTAAAACACAAAATAAATCTTTTTCAATAAACCTTAAGTTAATATTTACTAAATATATCAGGAGATATTGTTTCTATTTCCATATGGTATAAACAATAATAAAACATTTTTGTATATTTGTTTTATTTCATAAATATTAAATTGCCTAATTTTAGTGCTGGTTGTCCTAAGTAAAGTCTGTTTGAAGGTCAAATGCTGAAAATAAAATTAGTCCCTTAAAAAGTGCACGTGTAATACACAAAACACAGTTAAAAATCATATTACATTTGTATATAATTAAGTGAATCGTACCAAGTAATTTCGATTGGATAAATTATTAAAATTATTTTATATAAGAAAACTTTAGAATATTTAGGATAAATAGAGAAAACACCTTTATAAAGTTTTAAAAGGCAGGAAATATATTAAAATTAGTTCTCAAAGATAACGATACAATAATATAAATCTAACTAAAAATTATGTTTTTTCTTAGTTCAAAATATAAATCAAGTGATTTATAATAATTGTCATTAAATATCATACTTCGTTGAATAAACAATTTAAAACCCGAGGGAAAAAAGTCATATAGAGTATTTTATAATCTTTTGGACTAAAAGTCTAAAACCTGCGTATGAAATAAAAGTTGTTAAATTTATTTAACAACTTTTTAACCTAAAAGTTTAAAACCTGCGTGTAAAATAAAAGTTGTAAAATAATATTTAATAAACTTTTTTCTACATAACTAAGTTAACGAAATAATTTAAGTTATTGTTAGAAACGGAAAGTCAACATATTATTCAAATTAGTTATATTTCTATCTTATAAACTAGTTCAATTTTTATTTGAAAAAGCTCTACAGGCCAATATTAATTTTTAGCTGCAAGCTAAATTGTTAAGAATGAATAAACTCTAGTTAAGAAATTTTTTGGCCAAAATAAATATTAGTTCAGGCAATGTTCTAGTTTTATTTTATTTATTAGTGGGCACTTTCTCAACAGACTGATTACATCAGAACACGAGAATTTTCAATGATCAAGCTCAAAAAGCTCTACCAATTTTTCCGGGAAGTATTTTCACATATTATGGCTTTCCATAATTCTTTTACATGCCACCATCAATATGGAATCTACGGCTCTACTTTTCCTCCGAAGGAAGTTTTGCTATTTAGTTTTATCTCTCAATAAAAATACGTCTACCCATACTGGGTTTGAACCCACGAACATCGGGTCCAGAGGCTAGCACTTTACTCCAAGACCACCCAGATAGACTATGCCCTAGTGATAGAACTCTATACTTTCAAATGTATACCAAATATAAACTTGTATTTGGTGTGTAAAATGTGTGTTTCTGATTACTTTTATATTAATCATCAGAACTAAATAAATGATTTATGCACATAAGCACACAGGTTTATTTTCAGATATTCCTTCGGCATATAAGTTTGGGCCCAGAGCTGTTACACTATTTTTAAATAAATTACTTCGGCTTGTCTGAAGGTCCTTTCGCTATCGCTCATATAAATTGTCGTGTGTTGATACATTCAGTTGGTTCAGAAAGTGAAATTTAAGTACCTCAAGTAAATAACTGATACAATTAATTAGTTATAAGCATACCAATTTACTTAGATATATGAGCATGCTTATCTTGACAAAATAAATCTAGTATCGACTTGATATTGTGTAGCAAAATTCTTATGGAAACTTCCACTTCGTTTAGTCGAGAAGGGTATTTCCTTTTTTTCATTACCACTAATGTTGAAAATGTAAAGTCACAAATATGTTGTTGCAAATGGTTTATCAATATTTTGTTGAGATCCCCAGTATCTTTTCAGTCACTCCTCAAGGTGTCACGAACCACAGTTTAAGAACCTGTGGTTAAAAGTTTCACTTTAGTATTAGAATGAACTGCCAGTAACCGAGACATAAGGGTTTGAATCCCGGTTGCCGGTTGAAGGTCAGTTATGCATTCCTTATCTCTCTTCAATTAAACTTATCATTGAAGGCGTATAACCCGAACGAGTATTGAAACAAGGCAAGAGAAAAAAAGAATATATTTTTCAGTATTTTTAAAGTCAATTTCTTTTCCATATGATTTGTGCTATTTTCTTAAAAACTACTCTCTCTCAATTCTTACACTCTTAGATTAAGTAGTTGTATTAGAATGTTTCTAGGAAGAAGCGTTTGTAAAATACAAACAATTTTTTTTACTGTCAGCAATGATAACATTTACTATATTTTTAGTAACATTTTAGAAATTATTCTAAAAATATATAGTATTGTACAACTTATCATATAATGTTTTCGAACTAGTTCTACAAAATAAACCATTCACACTTCATTGTATGTGGCCACATGTGTTATAATGTGACTTCCATACTCACATGTTTTATCAAGGTAGATAGTATTCGAGCACTGTATGTATTTATCCCTGTATTAGAATGTGACTTGTAGGCCTACATGTTTAATCGTGGCGTGAACTACCCGGTACCCTGTGTTTGTGCATCCCTGTATTAGAATGTGACTTGTAGGCCTACATGTTTTATCACGACGTGAACAACCCAGTACCCTGTGTTTGTGCATCCCTGTATTAGAATGTGACTTGTAGGCCTACATGTTTTATCACGACGTGAACAACCCAGTACCCTATGTTTGTGCATCCCTGTACTAGAATGTGACTTGTAGGCCTACGTGTTTAATCGTGGCGTGAACAACCCGGTACTGTGTTTGTGCACCCCTGTATTGAAAAGTGACCTATGCATGTTGTTCCCTGTACCTCCTGTAACAACTCCGGAGCCATGTACGACTTGTTACTGTCGGACACACGGCGGTATCACATGTACCGACCATTTTCACGGCAACATTTCTATTCTAGTGAAGCCTGAGGGTACACTTGTTGTCCCCCTCCTTGTCCCCCCTCCCCCTCACCACCTCTGAATCCCTTGCCACCTCTGTTGGATCACTGGTAGAGCTCGTCCCTGTATCTGAAACGCAGGTGTCTAACTTTCACCCTCCACTGAGCCAATAGATACGCCTGCTTGACTTGTGTGTGTTGATTCGTTTCCATAGTGCTTGTTATTTAATAACGTCCACGGGAATCGAAAATAATTATGATTGATCTCACGTGTCGTTGTGTTTTTTTTTTTTGTTTTTTTGTTTTTTCCATTTGGGTGCCATGTTTAGTTTTCTCTTATGCTTTCTGATGGTTGGATGAGACTTTGATAATAACTCTCAGTAGGAATTCGATAAGCGGGGTTGTTATTAGATGGGGATTTAAATAGGGGTTGTATTTGGAAAACAGGAAACTACATAAACACAGTGCTTAACTTCTGACGGAACGGCGTTTCGGTACCGCTATTCAAACACAATCACATTATGATGGATTTTAAAACATTTTATTTTGTTTTTAGAAGAAAATTATGGCTTGGAAACACGTATTTTGAAGCTTAAATTACAAAAAAAAAAAATCGCGGGGTGGCCAGATCCCCTGGTAGAACGTTCCATTACCTAAAATTTTTGAAATCAACCACTGTATATATGGGATTTTAAATTATTTATTTTGTACCGCCCTCCTTATCCTCTAATAGATAAGGGCAGGCGCTCATTACACAAAAGCAAAATAAACATATAAACAATAACAAATGATAAATTGCAGAGGAGCTGATAGGACTGCATAAAAGTGAATAGGCCTTTCTCTCTGGCTTATACAACAATCTTGCTTCCATGAACTCTCCTTAACTATCATCCGCCATGTTGGTACTATGAGCAAAGGGGAGAAGGTCGAGAATCTTATGTTTAAAGTTATAATTTAATTACCTAGAATTAGTAAATTAAAAGGTTGCATTGAGTATAAGAATGTTTATTAGAAAAGATAATAGGTATATGCAAATGTGAGTAACAACAATGAATAAATATATATATATATATATATATATATATACGTAGAAGATAGGGTTATGCCCATGATAATACAGTTGTCATAACGACATAGGCTATGCCCATGATAATACCGTTGTCATAACAACATAGGTTTTAACAATTATTTCCAAGATTAATATATAACTTCTCTATGGGTCTCCGTGGCAACCCTCAGTATAATGACAACAATAACTAGCTGCCACAGGCCAACAATCCACGTTTCAAAATCGGATTGAATCATATGACTTAGAAAATTCAATTTAAAAACAAAACTATTTGTGGAAACCAAAATCTATCTTTTAAAAGGAGATAGTAAATCATGTACTTAGCCATAAAAAATAAGTACAAACAATATTTAGCCTTAAGGGCTATAAACATTTCCCATATTATCCAGGCATTACGCCTTAAAAGATGTAAGATCAAAAAAATACAAAGAGATAATGTCCCTCATGGTTTTAACCATTATTTACAACGCCGGAAGGGCAAAAACTCCCAATAATACATTTAACCTGTAATAAAATATATTACGACACGTTGAACTACGTAATTTCATCATGTTTACAAAAAAAAGTGATCTAACCCAAAATAACAGAAAGTAAGCCCACAATTAATTTTGTATATACCTTGGGAAAAAAATCCCATCCTAGAGCAAGTGTCTAGCGACACGGTTGATTTAAGAAGTGAGTTTACAACACAAACAGAACCCGTATATAAAGCGTTATTCTCTGAGGGGAGGGGAACATAGGGGAAACAAAAGAACATCAAAGAACAATCACACGGAACAGAGGGAAGGGGTCGTAAGTCACCAAAGGAAACAACTAGATCATTGGAGGGGCGCGTAGAACATCACGTGTCTATCACGAGGTTATTCCCATGATGCAACGGGCGACCTCACGCTCAATGTGCCACACCTTTCACTCGTTTAGTCTTTTTTCACACTCGGTGCAGAAAAGTGTTCGCGAACAGGGATGTTGTTTAACGAGAGTCGAGACACACTAGCCGAGAAACGGGGCACTTCTTGGTGAGTACAATATTGTTTATTCTTCGGTGTTGTTGAAATAGTGTTCATTCGCCAGTATATCCTTCATGCTTGTAATGTTGATGTCAATCAACGTTACAATTTTATAAATTTATTTTTATTTATTTTATATTATAAAAAGGATGGTTTTAAATAAAATTACAATCAAAACAAGAAGATATGAGAGCCTTTTTTTAATGATTAGTGGTGAGCTATCCTATATTTAAAAATATGAGCTTGGGAACCGAAACCCACATATATATATATATGATTAACAATGTATCTATATAACTTTTTAACTAATATATATATATATATATATATATATATATATATATATATATATATGAGAGAGAGAGAGAGAGAAATTAATATATATTTAATGTTGGTGTATGCATAGTAATAATATATATTTACAGAGAGAAACAAATGTAAGTAAGTTAAATAAATACATTGTTTATCATATGTGTATGCTCATGTGCATATATATTTATTCTAAACAGTCTTATTTTTTCACACATCTATTTATAAAACTGTATTTTGAAATGCCTATAAATTCTTGTTGTTTTTTTCTATCACACTTAACAAAAGTACTAACAGAATGAAGTGTGAGGAATGACACTATAAAATTAGTTTCTTTAGCCAATTATTGACTATGCGAGTCCGGCGTAGGGGTACCTGTTAAACTCGCATGCGGGTAAGGTGAAATCATAACCAGAACGGTTGTCTGAAAATAATTGATGACGCATCCTGGTACGTCTTCATCGGGACTCTGAATTGAGACTTGGTTATGGCGAGTATTGGGGACCACTTCTAGAGGCTTGAGCAGTCTTTCTAAGACAAACTGCGAGGATCCACCAATCTTCTAACCCAGTGATTAGGAAACTGAGTATTAGACTCAGAGGTGTTTGAAAGATATCACAATACCCTGCTAGAATAAACGAGATGTTGACCGCCATTAGTCCTTGGGAGGCTCTCTTCCGGTGGCTAGGGAACTATACTCCGTTCACGGTAGGAATTATTCTCCGAAAGGTCATTTTTCCTACCAATATCCTACTATATAGTAAATTTCTGGTAGGGAAAAAAGACCTTTAAGAAAACAATTCCTACGGTGAACAGACGCTATGTGATATTTCCAGGTGGGTCCCTCCCCACACACGTCACAAAGCCCTGTTCGGGTAATAGAGATTTTGATGTCCTGTATCCTGTAGGAGGCTCTCACGCAGGGACTATGGAACTACACGATAGTTCCGGGAGGGTCCCACAGTTGGCACAGACTCCTAATTGGTTAATAATGGCTAATCGCCCGCTGTCCAAGATCTCTTACAATACAGTCCTCTCACCCAGTACGCCGTAGAGGAATGTGACTTCACAACTCTCTAGACACACTTAAGGTTTACATTGATTTATTATTTGTGTTTACTAACTGTTTCAGACATTCTTCGTAAAATGCGACAAAACAATTTAATGTACGGCTAAAATCTATAATAGTATGTATATATTTATTATTTGATTCGTTCTCGTGCTTCGCTATTGGAAGCATTAGAACATGCGTTTGAGAATCAGCGTAGGTTAAGCGTTTGATGACGCGGGTGTTTATCTTATGTCTTTTGTCTCAGGTTTCCTGAACGCCAACACGGACGCCCACCTGAGGTCGCCCTCCAACTACGGCCTCATGGACCAGATAGCGGCCCTGCACTGGATCCAGGAGAACATCGCCGCTTTCGGCGGGGACCCGGGCAACGTTACAGTGGTGGGCCACGGGACCGGCGCCGCCTGCGTCCATTTCCTCATGGCGTCCAGCGCCGTGCCCGATGGTGAGTCTCTACCTCTACCTTCAACCCCGTCTCTGTCTTTGTCGGGTGTCCTTTGGGGACGTCTCTTACCCGTACTCGGAGAGTCAGGCTCACATTAGACTGTGGTTGAGGTTCAAATCCCGGCTGGGTCTGTGGTATTAATCATAGTGGTTATGTGAAAATTACCCACAGTACACCCACCCAGGGTTTGAACCCTGACCGTCTATTCACCGGAAAAATAGATTAGATGATTTTTTTTTTGCATTTAGTCCACGTGTCCACGAGTTTTGTATGTTTTGTATGTATAGAGTATCTGTGGTTCAAATCCCTGAGGGTGGTGTTCCTTCAATAATTTCCTAATCCCTCTCCACGAAAATTTGGGTATATTTATTCTAGATTCACTTAACTTATCTCTAACCCAATATGTGGATAGCTCGAACGGGTAGTAAGCAACCGTACATAAAATAAAAATTATATAAACGAATAAATTATATAGATTTAAAATAGGCCATTGAGCACAGCAAATGTTTGTTTTTCAAGCTCTATTATTTTTAACTATTTTCTGTTTCAAAGAAACATAAATAAACGATGCAAAATATATTATACTCATTTTATTAAATATTTGCTTCTGTTGCTACACTACTTAACTACGTACATATTATACATGAATATGAATATCAATGTAGATATATACATGTATAAACCTAGACCTATAAAGTACCAATGTGCCTAGTTTCACATTACAGCTAATTTCGCAATATTTTGTATTTATTTTATCGCGTTAATAACCTGAGAGTTAGAGCTCAGATAATAAATAGACTAGCTGTTTGTTGTACCATAAAAAACATCAAATTATTTTGTGTAGCATATGAAACATCAAATTGTTATAAGTATTGATGCATTTTAGAGCTACTTAAATTATTGTTTGGAAACTGTGCGTTCTCCTTGTTTGTGAAACTCTATTTTTGTTTGAACATTTTATACATTATTTTGGTTTTAAATATCGCGTCTAATTTTCTCAAAGAAAGGTTTATATTTTAAATTATAGTGAGAATTATTTTTAAAAGGAATCAGCTTGTAAATCCTTGTTGCCGGTTAAGTTTTTCTTACGATTTTTTTTTCTTACAATATACTTAATTGAAAGTGCTTTCAACGTTCTGTAAGCTTTATTTAATTAATATTTTAATTTTATTTTTATAAGACTAATATTTTAAATTGTGTTTGGGAATAGATTAATTTCTTACCAAACAAGAGCAAACAATAAAATTAATATATTTTAACCAAATAAGCTTATAAACAGGATAATGGTGGCCGCATGGCCTAACGCCCTAATTTCGTCTTAGACTAGATTGCTGAAGACGGGGATAACGGGGTTCGATCCCGGTTGGGTGCACTGAGTGAGGTATTTCTTAAATGGATTTCCACTGTCCCTCAACACAAATGTGGGTGCCCTTCCTCTACATTAAACCTTACTATTTCTTAACACATTGGTGTAATTAGTACACAGGAGGCGTATAACGCGAACGAGTAGTAAGATGTGCTAAAAAAAATGTCAAGTTAAAAACTTATTTAGGTCTACCAACAAACAACTCTTTCCACTCTCAAAATTTACCGGAAACTTTCCAAACAAAAGTATAAAGAACCTAAAAGTGATGAAATACTAGTTCTGTGATGGAAATTACAAATATGAAAACCAATTACAGTGTTGATTTCATTAGAAGTCTCAAGGATTATCTTACTGTATGCAATTTGTTTGTTTTTTTGCACGTAAACTACTTACATTTTATAACAGATTTTGTTTTTCTGAACTAAAGTAAGTTATAAATAAGCACAAACACTATTTTTTTGTTTAGTCTTTACTGTTTTGGTGTAAAATACAAATTTATAACTTATATTTCTTCAATAATAACTGAATATAGTTTTTATTAGGTAAACGTATCCTGTAAATAATATTTTTATCCATTTGTAAAATGTTTTTAAAATCTTAGAAGCTTTTGAAATAATCTTTATAAGTAATGTGAAATTAATCGGGTGCTGCAAAACCTACAAACTTAAATTGTTTTTAATTTTGCTCTTTACTATTATTAGCACCGCGTCTTACTACCCATTTCGGCTATACGCACTTACGCTAATGTGTAATGGAAGGGTGATTGTGAGATGAAATGAAGGACCTACAGTTTAACGTGGAATCCGAGCCACGGTGGAGGCCTGGCATTCCCCACATCCACAAGATGTATTGTCAGAGGTGAAGGAAGGGTTTGGAAATCAGATAAATCTGTGCCGGGACCGAGGATTGAACCCCGGCCGCCAGCACAGAAATCTGACACCTTACCCCTAGACCACCAGGTCACCGATTTTCTCTTAAAAATACATTTATGCCGGGAAATATTATCTAAAAAATTGCTTTAAACACAAAAGCTTATGCTTAATTAACATTTTACTTATTATGTAAAATTGATTATTACTTACGTTGACGGTAGAATTAACTTTAACACTGGAAAATTACCTGGGTTTGTTGTGTGTGTATATAATATACATATATGTAGTTAATTAATGTACCTAACGCTATAAAAATATGATATTTGTGTAATATAATATCTATCATCGTTATTTATGTTTCTTTGAAACAATAAATAGTTTAATACAAAATAGTTATAGCTTGAAAAACAAACATTTACTTTGATAAATGTTAAAGGCTCATATCCCTATAAATAAACTTTATATCATGGGCATGATAAATAGCTAGAAATAGCCATCTACCCCAAGAGTACGTTTTGTTGTTGTTTGTTTTTCTAGCTAGAATGATCTCCCCTTATTACACGATTTGAATATCGGTGAATCCCCTGAGCACCACATCACAAAACCCTCAACTATTACTCTACCTCTCTTTTGAAAAAAACCTTTTCTATGGTTTAGGAAACAACGCAAAAAAGAGCGAGATAGAGATTGAATACATAAAAAAACAAAACAAGTAAAGATTCCCTCTTCAACCCTATTATCCCCCATTTAGTCGGCCGTCCCAGTTTTAAGCCCCGAGAGAAGTGTGTCGACCTCTCGCGCACGAAGACTTCTCGACCGGACATAAGCCGACCCCCGAAATCAACCTGCAAAATGCTATCGAGAGGATTATGTGTAGTAAAGTCCTATTTTCATAGGAAGGGCCTCTAAAATCTAGTAAATATATTGTGTCTTTGCGGTCAAAATAGTTTTAATAATATCGGCATGCCAGGCTACATCAATCTTTAGCTCAGTTTGTGGAAAAATGGGCAGTACTAATGTACAGTTGCTCAGGGAATGTCAAAACGTACTAATGTACCGTTGCTCAGGGAATGTCAAAACTTACTAATTACTGCTGCCCAGGGAATGTCAAAACGTACTAATGTACCGTCGCCAGGAACGTCAAACGTACTAATGTACCGCTGCCAGGAATGTCCAAACGTACTAATGTACCGTCGCTCAGGGAATGTCAAAACGTACTAATGTACCGTTGCTCAGGGAATGTCCAAACGTACTAATGTACCGTTGCTCAGGAATGTCAAACGTACTAATGTACCGTTGCTCAGGCAATGTCAAAACGTACTAATGTACCGTTGCTCAGGGAATGTCAAAACGTACTAATGTACCGTTGCTCAGGGAATGTCAAAACGTACTAATGTACCGTTGCTCAGGGAATGTCAAAACGTACTAATGTACCGTCGCCCAGGGAATGTCCAAACGTACTAATGTACCGTTGCTCAGGGAATGTCCAAACGTACTAATGTACTGTTACTCAAGGGACGCCCCTTGGAGGTTCTTTCCATGTACTCGATAAAATGAGAATAAGATGGTAGTGAATGTAATGGGGTGGAGCCAATGAAAATCTTAACCTAACTGAATCCCGACTAACCAAACGCTGATGACTTAAGAAATTATTCCCCTTTTCGAGAAATATCCCACCGGTACTTGTCGGGGGATTGAACCTGGAGCCTCTAGATTACTACACCACGAGACCGGTTGGCCAAGATAGATAACATTTATGTATATTATCAATTCGAATAACTTGAAAAATGACACCTGGACATAGGAATCGAACCCGTAACCTTTGGCTTGGTGTGCCAATGCTCTAACCACCGAGATATCCAGGGATAGTCCCGTCTTCGCTCACGTTGTTAGGGCCGAGTCTGTGATGGACGTGTGTGTATCATCAGCTACTAAGGACTATCATTAATATTACAGCCACTGGCGACTCTAGTTGTGGTTTTATGCTGCCAATAATAAAACATATACATAGCACATATACATATATGAATATAATGTTTAAACAGTTTATTTCCATCCCCCAAACATCCGCCTTTCATGTATAGAACTCGCCATAGGAGTGGTTGTAGCTGACAGCTAGTCGAAGATATAAAAATAGTTCAAAAGAAAAATATAACTATAAATAAATTGTATGTTGTGAAAGTTTTGACAGTCAAAAGTGACGACAAATCCTATATATTTTTTCTGTTGACAACATACCTTTTTTCTCAACTAATAACAAAGCCTAAAGTGATGAATAAGGTATCAGTATATATGATTTTTTTTTTTCTGACTTCTTATATAGCATACGTTTACGTTAAATCAGCCTGTCATAGACAGGCTTAAAACCGGTCACTATATAATCTTGCAGATTATTTGGTTTGGCGAATGGATACATGCTATTACTATTATTATTACTATTATTATTATTATTATTATTATTATTATTATTAGCACCGCGTCTTACTACCCGTTCGGGTTATACGCACTTACGCTAATGTGTAATGGTAAGGTGATTGTGAGATGAAATGAAGGACCTACAGTTTAACGTGGAATCCGAACCACGGTGGCGACCTGGCATTCCACACATTCACAAGATGTCCTGTCAGAGGCGTAGGAAGGGTTTGGAAAAATCAGATAAATCTGTGCCGGGACCGAGGATCGAACCCCGGCCGCCAGCACAGAAGTCTGACACCTTACCCCTAGACCACCAGGTCACCCTACATGCTAGTAAATCTGGTAGCTTTTGCTGGGGTCACTCCTATCTAAGATGTGGTATACTTAATTGTGTAACGTTGCTTTCTTCCAACTATCATTAGTGTTACTTGACAGCATTTAGGTTTAATTACTTTTATAAATCTTCAAAATGATGATCATTTACCTCGACACACTTTTCAATTAGCTTTATAAAAGATTGATAATCACATGGTAAAGTCTGTATCAATATTTATACAAGCATTTTAATGCGCTCCTTCATGTTTTATGGAGAGGTTGGTAGTAGTTGATCCACTTTGTATTTAAAGTAATCCTGGTTTATAGTGGTTGGTCCACTTTGTCTCTAAAGTAATCCTGGTTTATAGTGGTTTATCCACTTTGTCTTTAAAGTAATCCTGGTGGTATAGTGGTTGATCCACTTTGTCTTTAAAGTAATCCTGGTTTATAGTGGTTGGTCCACTTTGTCTCTAAAGTAATCCTGGTTTATAGTGGTTTATCCACTTTGTCTTTAAAGTAATCCTGGTGGTATAGTGGTTGATCCACTTTGTCTTTAAAGTAATCCTGGTTTATAGTGGTTTATCCACTTTGTCTTTAAAGTAATCCTGGTGGTATAGTGGTTGATCCACTTTGTCTTTAAAGTAATCCTGGTGGTATAGTGGTTGATCCACTTTGTCTTTAAAGTAATCCTGGTTTATAGTGGTTGGTCCACTTTGTCTCTAAAGTAATCCTGGTTTATAGTGGTTTATCCACTTTGTCTTTAAAGTAATCCTGGTGGTATAGTGGTTGATCCACTTTGTCTTTAAAGTAATCCTGGTTTATAGTGGTTGGTCCACTTTGTCTCTAAAGTAATCCTGGTTTATAGTGGTTTATCCACTTTGTCTTTAAAGTAATCCTGGTGGTATAGTGGTTGATCCACTTTGTCTTTAAAGTAATCCTTGTTTATAGTGGTTGATCCACTTTGTATTTAAAGTAATCCTGGTTTATAGTGGTTGGTCCACTTTGTCTTTAAAGTAATCCTTGTTTATAGTGGTTGATCCACTTTGTATTTAAAGTAATCCTGGTTTATAGTGGTTGATCCACTTTGTCTTTAAAGTAATCCTGGTTTATAGTGGTTTATCCACTTTGTCTTTAAAGTAATCCTGGTGGTATAGTGGTTGATCCACTTTTTCTTTAAAGTAATCCTGGTTTATAGTGGTTGATCCACTTTGTCTTTAAAGTAATCCTGGTGGTATAGTGGTTGATCCACTTTGTCTTTAAAGTAATCCTGGTTTATAGTGGTTGGTCCACTTTGTCTTTAAAGTAATTCTGGTTTATAGTGGTTGATACACTTTGTCTTTAAAGTAATCCTGGTTTATAGTGGTTGGTCCACTTTGTCTTTAAAGTAATTACATAAAAAATGACGTAATAAAGAATAAAATAATGCAATAAAAAGTTCTTGAATAAAAATTGTTTCAAAAATACATGGTAAAATATCTTTAATAATTGATGTAAAAAAAGTCTAAGGCAAAAGTTTTTTTCGTATAGAAAGAAACGACGCTAAAAAATGTAGTGACTTTTTTTTTAAAGTTGACTTTGAAATAACCTCTAAGATGTCCACCAAATAAAAAATATCCAGTACGGCTTTCTTTCCCCCTAAAAAAAACCTTTTTGTTCGAAGCAGTTTTTTCTAATGCTTCGTTTTAGGGATATTCTAGTGT